>LR738711.1:557945632-557991779 GCA_902687465.1 Secale cereale
TTTTTATATAATTTTTCTGGATTTTTCCTGGCAGTTCTCGTAACGTGAAAACCTGAAATAGAAAAACAGCCGAAAACAGAAACTGGCACTGGGGTGCACTGAGTTAATAGGTTAGTCCAAATATGATCAAAAGTGTATGGAAGTGTATAAATATCATAGCAATATCACCCAAAAGAGGCATGGAGCAAGCAGAAATTATAGATACGTTTTGGACGTATCACTGTGGTGACCTTGTTCTTGAGCTTGCATGTCAAAATTTTATTGGTCCCAAGTAGTTCTAATGCATGATATAGCCTCTAGGCACTAGTAGGAGTTGTTGCTATCAATCTTGTTGAGTTTGGTTGACTTTTATTTTGAAGTTACTAAAAATTTCAGAAAATTTCAAAAAAATGTCTAGGAGAAACTTCCAAGGTGGTTCTTCAAGGAAGCAAGAACCGAGGCTCGCGTTCCGAGAGCCGGACAATGAACTACCGAGGGATGCCGATGTACGGCCCTGTGGATGGCCATCAGATGAGTTCATGAGTCAAGCTGGCATCAAGGATGAATTTTACGCATACGTGCGCAACGCTGACCTCGAGGATTTCATACAAGATAAGTGCACTCAATACCGTGGCTTAGCCGATAGCTTTGTGAGAAGGTTTAAATTTTCATCTTCACGTAATTTTCACACTATCCTGTTTGACCTTTATGATAAATCTTATACCATGGATTTAGAGGATTTTAATTATGCTTGCAAGCTCCCACAGTGGGGCAGTATGAGTGATCCTCGGAAATCTGAATTTAGAGAATTCCTTGCTAGTATTACAGTGGGGGAGTCCAGGGAAGTCACACAGGCGACCATGGGGAGCATACATTTTCCTGCCATTCATTACTTTGCTCTCTTTATAGATGCATAAACGGTAAGGATGAGGCTTGTCACATGTGTGTCCCTGATCTTAGTGTTCTCAGGAGTGCCGTACTAGGTGATAGGCAATATAACTTGGGAGCCAGTGTTGCACGTAGACTACACCATAATGGGTTGCATGGAGATTTATTTGGTGGGAACTATGCTACCCGCATAGCCCGCTTTCTTGGTGTGTCTGTGCACATGAATGATGAACCTTTACCTCCTGCTTATTTAGATTGACATGATATGACTAGTCACCAGTTTATAGAGTGGGATGATCAAACCCTCAAATATCGACTAATCTTTAACAGGCAGCAAGCCATCCCTATTGTTCTTCCTGCCCCTACTTTGTTTAACTTTCAGGAAAAAGGGAGATACACTATAACTATGGAGGAGGCAAATGCTTAGTATACCATGATGGAGGCAGCCCGCCTTCGAGATGCAGCTCAGCATGCAGTATCTGCTCCATCCCAGTACAACCCCAACTACGACTTTGGATATCCGTCAGGCCAATACTGGCCATAGACCAACTTAGGCCAAAAGCCTAAGCTTGGGGGAGTACGTGTTTCTCATCGACCTACATTCATGTTCACACTTATTCTAGTTGTCGGTGCTCACACTCTTTCACTGTACTGAAGGAAATATGCCCTAGAGGCAATAATAAAGTTATTGTTTATTTCCTTATATCATGATAAATGTTTATTATTCATGCTAGAATTGTATTAACCGGAAACTTAATACATGTGTGAATACATAAACAAAACAGAGTGTCCCTAGTATGCCTCTACTAGACTAGCTCATTGATCAAAGATGGTTATGTTTCCTAGCCATAGACATGAGTTGTCATTTGATCAACGGGATCACATCATTAGGAGAATGATGTGATGGACAAGACCCATCCGTTAGCTTAGCACTATGATCGTTTAAGTTTTACTGCTATTGCTTTTCATGACTTATACATGTTCCTATGACTATGAGATTATGCAACTCCCGAATACCGGAAGAACACTTTGTGTGCTACCAAACGTCACAACGTAACTGGGTGATTATAAAGGTACTCTACAGGTGTCTCCGAAGGTACTTGTTGGGTTGGCGTATTTCGAGATTAGGATTTGTCACTCCGATTGTCGGAGAGGTATCTCTGGGCCCACTCGGTAATGCACATCACTATAAGCCTTGCAAGCATTGCAACTAATGAGTTAGTTGCGGGATGATGTATTACGGAACGAGTAAAGAGACTTGCCGGTAACGAGATTGAACTAGGTATTGAGATAACGACGATCGAATCTCGGGCAAGTAACATACCGATGACAAAGGGAACAACGTATGTTGTTATGCGGTTTGACCGATAAAGAACTTCGTAGAATATGTGGGAGCCAATATGAGCATCCAGGTTCCTCTATTGGTTATTGACCGGAGACGTGTCTCGGTCATGTCTACATAGTTCTCGAACCCGTAGGGTCCGCACGCTTAAGGTTTCGATGATAGTTTTATTATGAGTTTATGAGTTTTGATGTACCGAAGGAGTTCGGAGTCCCGGCTGAGATCGGGGACATGACGAGGAGTCTCGAAATGGTCGAGACGTAAAAATCGATATATTGGACAACTATATTCGGACATCGGAAAGGTTCCGAGTGATTCGGGTATTTTCGGAGTATCGGGGAGTTACGGGAATAGAGGAGAGAGGCCAAAAGGAAGGAGGCGCGCACCCCCCTTCTGGTCCGAATTGGACAAGGGGTGCAGCCCCCTTTTCCTTCTCCCTCTCCCCCTCTTTCCTTCTCTCCTACTCCGGAAAGGAAAGGGGAATCCTACTAGGACTTGGGAGTCCTAGTAGGACTCCCCACACTTGGCGCGCCCCCTCTAGGGCCGGCCTCTCCCTCCCTCCTTTATATACGGGGGCAGGGGGCACCTCTAGACACAACAATTGATCTCTTGATCTCTTAGCCGTGTGCGGTGCCCCCCTCCACCATAGTTCTCCTCGATAAATATTGTAGCGGTGCTTAGGCGAAGCCCTGCGACGTTAGAACATCAAGATCGTCACCACGCCGTCGTGCTGACGGAACTCTCCCTCGACACTCGGCTGGATCGGAGTTCGAGGGACGTCATCGAGCTGAACGTGTGCTAGAACTCGGAGGTGCCGTAGTTTCGGTGCTTGATCGGTCGGGCCGTGAAGACGTACGACTACATCAACCGCGTTGTTCTAACGCTTCCGCTTTCGGTCTACGAGGGTACGTAGACTCACTCTCCCTCTCGTTGCTATGCATCTGGTAGATAGATCTTGCGTGATCGTAGGAAAATTTTAAAATACTACGTTCCCCAACAGTGGCATCATGAGCTAGGTCTATGCGTAGATGATATGCACGAGTAGAACACAAGTGAGTTGTGGACGATACAAGTCATACTGCTTACCAGCATGTCATACTTTGCTTCGGCGGTATTGTGAGATGAAGCGTCCCGGACCGACATTATGCGTACGCTTACGCGAGACTGGTTTCACCGTTATGAGCACTTGTTGCTTAAAGGTGACTGGCGGGTGTCTGTCTCTCTCACTTTAGCTGAATCAAGTGTGACTACGCCCGGTCCTTGTGAAGGTTAAAACAACACATACTTGACAAAACATCGTTGTGGTTTTTTGTATGCGTAGGTAAGAACGGTTCTTGCTAAGCCCGTAGCAGCCACGTAAAACTTGCAACAACAAAGTAGAGGACGTTTAACTTGTTTTTGCAGGGCATGTTGTGATGTGATATGGTCAAGACATGATGAGTTATACGGTTTTGTTTGAGATGATCATGTTTTGTAAAGTTATCGGCAACTGGCAGGAGCCATATGGTTGTCGCTTTATTGTATGAAATGCAATCGCCATGTAATTGCTTTACTTTATCACTAAGCGGTAGCGATAGTTGTAGAAGCAATAGTTGGCGAGACGACAACGATGCTACGATGCAGATCAAGGTGTCGCGCCGGTGACGAAGGTGATCATAACGGTGCTTTGGAGATGGAGATCAAAAGCACAAGATGATGATGGCCATATCATGTCACATATTTTGATTGCATGTGATGTTTATCTTATTATGCTTCTTATTTTGCTTAGTACGACGGTAGCATTATAAGATGATCCCTTACAAAATTTCAAGGTATAAGTGTTCTCCCTGAGTATGCACCATTGCGAAAGTTCGTCGTGCCGAGACACCACGTGATGATCGGGTGTGATAAGCTCTACGTTCAAATACAACGGGTGTAAGCCAGTTTTGCACACGCAGAATACTCGGGTTAAACTTGACGAGCCTAGCATATGCAGATATGGCCTCGGAACACTAGAGACCAAAAGGTCGAGCGTGAATCATATAGTAGATATGATCAACATAAGATGTTCACCATTGAAAACTACTCCATCTCACGTGATGATCGGACATGGTTTAGTTGATTTGGATCACGTGATCATTTAGATGACCAGAGGGATGTCTATCTAAGTGGGAGTTCTTCAAGTAATATGATTAATTGAACTTTAATTTATCATGAACTTAGTCCTGGTAGTGTTAGCATATCTGTGTTGTAGATCAATAGCTCGTAAGATAGCTCCCCGTTTATTTTATATGTTCCTAGAGAAATATAAGTTGAAAGATGTTAGTAGCAATGATGCGGACTAGGTCCGTGATCTGAGGATTATCCTCATTGCTGCACAGAAGTATTATGTCCTTGATGCACCGCTAGGTGACGAACCTATTGCAGGAGCAGATACAGACGTTATGAATGTTTGATAAGCTGGGTATGATGACTACTTGATAGTTTAGTGCGCCATGCTTTACGGCTTATAACCGGGACTTCAAAAATGTTTTGAACGCCACGGAGCATATGAGATGTTCCACGAGTTGAAATTAGTATTTCATACTCATGCCCGTGTCGAGAGGTATAAGACCTCTGACAGTACTTTGCCTACAAGATGGAGGAGAATAGCTCAACCAGTGAGCATGTGCTCAGATTGTCTGGGTACTACAATTACTTGAATCAAGTGGGAGTTATTCTTTCAGATAAGATAGTAATTGACAAAAGTTCTCTAGCCACTATCACCAAGTTAGTAGAACTTCGTGATGAACTATATTATGCAAGGGATGACGAAGGTAATTCCCGAGCTCTTCGCGATCTTGAAATCGGCGAAGGTAGAAATCAAGAAAGAGCATCAAGTGTTGATGGTTAATAAGACCACTTGTTTCAAGTAAAGGGCAAAGGGATAGAAGGGGAACTTCAAAAAAAAGGAATGACAAGCAAGTTGTCACTCCCGTGAAGAAACCCAAAGCTAAACTCAAGCCTGAAACTAAGTGCTTCTACTGCAAAGGAAAAGGTCACTAGAAGTGGAACTACCCTAGATATTTGGTGGATAAGAAGGATGGCAAAGTGAACAAAGGTATATTTGATATACAGATTATTGATGTGTATTTTACTAGTGTTCATAGCAACCCCTGGTATTTGATACTGGTTCAATTGCTAAAGAGTAGTAACTCGAAATGGGAGTTGCATAATGAACAGAAACTAGTTAAAGGTGAAAGTGTGTTGGAAGTGGTTCCAAGATTGATATGATCATCATCGCACACTCCCTATACTTTCGGGATTATTGTTGAACCTAAATAAGTGTTATTTGGTGTTTGTGTTGAGCATGAATATGATTTGATCATGTTTATTGCAATACGGTTATTCATGTAAGTTAGAGAATGATTGTTGTTCTGTTTACATGAATAAAACCTTCTATGGTCAAACACCCAATGAAAATGGTTTGTTGGGTCTCGATCGTGTGATACACATATTCATAATATTGAAGCCAAAAGATGCAAGGTTAATAATGATAGTGCAACTTATTTGTGGCACTGCCGTTTACGTCATATTGGTGTAAAGCGCATGAAGAAACTCCATAGTGATGGACTTTTGGAATCACTTGATTATGAATCACTTGGTGCTTGCGAACCATGCCTCATGGGCAAGATGACTAAAACTCCGTTCTCCGGAACCGTGGAGCGAGCAACAGAGTTGTTGGAAATCATACATACTGATGTATGCGGACCAATGAGTGTTGAAGCTCGCGGCAGGTATCGTTATTTTCTGACCTTCACTGATGATTTGAGCAGATATGGGTATATCTACTTAATGAAGCACAAGTCTGAAACATTTGAAAAGTTCAAAGAATTTTAGAGTCAAGTGGAGAATCATCGTAACAAGAAAATAAGAGTTTCTACGATATGATCGTAGAGGTAAAATATTTGAGTTAGCGAGTTTGGCCTTCAGTAAAAACAATGTGAAATAGTTTCACTACTCACGCCACCTGGAACACCACAGTGTAATGGTGTGTCCGAACTTCATAACCGTACTTTATTAGATATGGTGCGATCAATGATGTCTCTTACCGATCTACCACTATCGCTTTTGGGGTTATGCATTAGAGACAGCTACATTCACGTTAAATAGGGCACCATCTAAATCCGTGGAGATGACACCGTATGAACTGTGGTTTGACGAGAAACCTAAGTTGTCATTTCTTTAAGTCTGGGACTACGATGCTTATGTGAAAAAGTTTCAACATGGTAAGCTCGAACCCAAATCGGAGAAATAAATCTTCATAGGATACCCAAAAGAAACTGTTGGGTACACCTTCTATCTGTAATGCCCAAGATGGAGTTATACCTCCTACGTGTCGAGGCACGACTTAAAGGCATAAATCCATCCTAGAATGATCTCAAGTTTGGTACCTCCTACGTGTCGAGGCACGACTTAAAGGCATAAATCCATCCTAGAATGATCTAAGTTTGGTACTTTGACATTTGGCTTTTGCCCTTAGAGGGTTGTGATGTTCTTAATGTATGATGTTTGAGACTTGTACTGTAATTCTGTGACGTGGCGAGTGTAAGCCAACTATTTTCAGTTTACTATCCCTCTTTTACATGAGTTGTGCAAAGATTACCAAACTTGAGATCATTCTAGGATGGATTTATGCCTTTAAGTCGTGCCTCGACACGTAGGAGGTATAACTCCATCCTGGGCATTACACTATCATAGATCCGAAGGCAAGGTCTTTGTTGCTAAGAGTGGATCCTTTCTAGAGAAGGAGTTTCTCTCGAAAGAAGTGAGTGGGAGGAAAGTGGAACTTGATGAGGTAATTGTACCTTCTCCCGAATTGGATAGTAGTACATCACAGAAACTGGTTCCAGTGATTCCTACACCAATTAGTGAGGAAGCTAATGATGATGATCATGAAACTTCGGATCAAGTTACTGCTGAACTTCGTAGATCAACCAGAGTACGTTCCGCACCAGAGTGGTACGGCAACCCGGTTCTGGAAGTCATGTTACTGGACCATGATGAACCTACGAACTATGAGGAAGCGATGATGAGCCCAGATTCCGCAAAATGGCTTGAGACCATGAAATCTGAGATGGGATCCATGTATGAGAACAAAGTGTGGACTTTGGTTGACTTGCCCGATGGTCGGCAAGCCATCGAAAATAAATGGATCTTCAAGAGGAAGACTGACGCTGACAGTAATGTTACTGTTTACAAAGCTCGGCTTGTTGCGAAAGGTTTTCGACAAGTTCAAGGAGTTGACTACGATGAGACTTTCTCACCCGTAGCGATGCTTAAGTCTGTCCGAATCATGTTAGCAATTGCCGCATTTTATGAAATCTGGCAAATGGACAATAAAACTGCATTCTTTAATGGATTTATTAAAGAAGAATTGTATATGATGCAACCAGAAGGTTTTGTCAATCCTAAAGGTGCTAACAAAATGTGCAAGCTCCAGCGATCCATCTATGGACTGGTGCAAGGATCTCGGAGTTGGAATATACACTTTGATAAGTTGATCAAAGCATATAGATTTATACAGACTTGCGGTGAAGCCTGTATTTACAAGAAAGTGAGTGGGAGCACTACAACATTTCTGATAAGTATATGTGAATGACATATTGTTGATCAGAAATAATGTAGAATATTCTGGAAAGCATAAAGGAGTGTTTGAAAGGAGTTTTTCAAAGAAAGACCTCGGTGAAGCTGCTTACATATTGGGCATCAAGATCTATAGAGATAGATCAAGACGCTTGATAAGACTTTCGATGAGTACATACCTTGATAAGATTTTGAAGTAGTTCAAAATGGATCAGTCAAAGAAGGAGTTCTTGCCTGACTTATAAGGTGTGAAGTTGAGTAAGACTCAAAGCCAGACCACGACAGAAAAATATAGAGAGAATGAAAGTCATTCCCTATGCCTCAGCCATAGGTTCTATAAAGTATGCCATGCTGTGTACCAAACATGTTGTGTACCTTGCCATGAGTTTGACAAGGAGGTACAATAGTGATCCAGGAGTAGATCACTGTACAGCGGTCAAAATTATCCTTAGTAACTGGATGACTAAGGAAATGTTTCTCGATTATGGAGGTGATAAAGAGTTCGTCGTAAAGGGTTACGCCGATGCAAGCTTTGACACTAAATCCAGCTGACTCTAAGTATCAATCTGGATGCGTATTGAAAGTGGGAGCAATTAGCTAGAGTAGCTCCATGCAGAGCATTGTAGACACATAGACATTTGCGAAATACATATGGATCTGAATGTGACAGACCCGTTGACTAAACTTCTCTCACGAAGCAAAACATGATCACACCTTAGTACTCTTTGGGTGTTAATCACATAGCGATGTGAACTAGATTATTGACTCTAGTAAACCCTTTGGGTGTTAATCACATGACGATGTGAACTATCGGTGTTAAATCACATGGCGATGTGAACTAGATTATTGACTCTAGTGCAAGTGGGAGACTCAAGGAAATATGCCCTAGAGGCAATAATAAAGTTATTGTTTATTTCCTTATATCATGATAAATGTTTATTATTCATGCTAGAATTGTATTAACCGGAAACTTAATACATGTGTGAATACATAGACAAAACAGAGTGTCCCTAGTATGCCTCTACTAGACTAGCTCATTGATCAAAGATGGTTATGTTTCCTAGCCATAGACATGAGTTGTCATTTGATCAACGGGATCACATCATTAGGAGAATGATGTGATGGACAAGACCCATCCGTTAGCTTAGCACTATGATCGTTTAAGTTTTACTGCTATTGCTTTTCATGACTTATACATGTTCCTATGACTATGAGATTATGCAACTCCCGAATACCGGAAGAACACTTTGTGTGCTACCAAACGTCACAACGTAACTGGGTGATTATAAAGGTACTCTACAGGTGTCTCCGAAGGTACTTGTTGGGTTGGCATATTTCGAGATTAGGATTTGTCACTCCGATTGTCGGAGAGGTATCTCTGGGCCCACTCGGTAATGCACATCACTATAAGCCTTGCAAGCATTGCAACTAATGAGTTAGTTGCGGGATGATGTACTACGGAACGAGTAAAGAGACTTGCCGGTAACGAGATTGAACTAGGTATTGAGATAACGACGATCGAATCTCGGGCAAGTAACATACCGATGACAAAGGGAACAACGTATGTTGTTATGCGGTTTGACCGATAAAGAACTTCGTAGAATATGTGGGAGCCAATATGAGCATCCAGGTTCCTCTATTGGTTATTGACCGGAGACGTGTCTCGGTCATGTCTACATAGTTCTCGAACCCGTAGGGTCCGCACGCTTAAGGTTTCGATGACAGTTTTATTATGAGTTTATGAGTTTTGATGTACCGAAGGAGTTCGGAGTCCCGGATGAGATCGGGGACATGACGAGGAGTCTCGAAATGGTCGAGACGTAAAAATCGATATATTGGACGACTATATTCGGACATCGGAAATGTTCCGTGTGATTCGGGTATTTTCGGAGTATCGGGGAGTTACGGGAATAGAGGAGAGAGGCCAAAAGGAAGGAGGCGCGCACCCCCCTTCTGGTCCGAATTGGACAAGTGGTGCAGCCCCCTTTTCCTTCTCCCTCTCCCCCTCTTTCCTTCTCTCCTACTCCGGAAAGGAAAGGGGAATCCTACTAGGACTTGGGAGTCCTAGTAGGACTCCCCACACTTGGCGCGCCCCCTCTAGGGCCGGCCTCTCCCTCCCTCCTTTATATACGGGGGCAGGGGGGCACCTCTAGACACAACAATTGATCTCTTGATATCTTAGCCGTGTGCGGTGCCCCCCTCCATCATAGTTCTCCTCGATAAATATTGTAGCGGTGCTTAGGCGAAGCCCTGCGACGTTAGAACATCAAGATCGTCACCACGCCGTCGTGCTGACGGTACTCTCCCTCGACACTCGGCTGGATCGGAGTTTGAGGGACGTCATCGAGCTGAACGTGTGCTAGAACTCGGAGGTGCCGTAGTTTCGGTGCTTGATTGGTCGGGCCGTGAAGACGTACGACTACATCAACCGCGTTGTTCTAACGCTTCCGCTTTCGGTCTACGAGGGTACGTAGACTCACTCTCCCTCTCGTTGCTATGCATCTGGTAGATAGATCTTGCGTGATCGTAGGAAAATTTTAAAATACTACGTTCCCCAACATGTACCATCCATGCTTAGTTTCAATTTCTTTTTCTTGTTCTTTTTCTTGTGTGCTAGAAAAACCCAGAAAAACAAAAAATATTAGTTGTAGCTTCTAAGCTAGTTTACTTTCTTTGCTTGTAGTAGCAGTTAAAAGAAAACCCAAAAAGATTTCCCGTTCTTCTTTTGCTTGTTGGGAGCTTTCCCGTGTAAATAGTTTCTTTTTCTTTTCTTTGGGGGATAAGAGTAGGAGACCATGAATAAATTGCTTAAGTGGCTCTCATATGCTTTGTTGTTGATTTAACCTTGAGCCATATTACCTTGTCTTCTCTCTTGTATTAAATGTCTGCAGGTTCCAGCTTAGTCCAATGCATGTGCACTATTATTATTATCCACACCGTTCGGTCGTGCGAGTGAAAGGCAATAAGGATAATATATGATGAACTAATTGAGATGAGAAAAGCTGGTATGAACTCGACCTCTCTTGTTTTTGTAAATATGATAGCTCATCATTCCTGATTCAGCTTGTTACGAATGAAACATGCTTGCAATGACAATCAGAGATCATAGATGCTTATGCCATGCTTAATTAGCTGAGAGTTTATAATGGTCTATCTGGCGTGTCAACATGATATTAAAATGGTTGTGATGTGGTATGATGGGTGGTATCCTCCTTTAAACGATTTAAGTGATCTGACGTGGCACATGTTCACGCATGTAGTTGAAACAAATCAACATAGCCTTCACGATATTTATGTTCATGGTGATTTATATCCTACTCATGCTTGCATTCATTGTTGATTAATTTTAATGCATGTTCATGACCGTTGTTGCTCTCTAGCTGGTCGCTTCCCAGTCTCTTTCTAGCCTTCACGGGTACTAAGCGGGAATACTGCTTGTGCATCCACTTCCATATACCCCAAAGTTATTCCATATGAGTCCACCGTACCTTCCCATATGCGGTATTTACATGCCGTTCGAAGTAAATTTGTATGTGCCAAACTCTAAACCTTCAAATGAAATTCTGTTTTGTATGCTCGAACAGCTCATGTATCAACTAGGGCTATCCATATCTTCCATGCTAGGTGGGTTATTCTCACGATGAGTGGACTCCGCTCGTCATTCATGAGAAAATGGCTGGTAATCGGGATGCCCAGTCCCATGCTCAAAATCATAATAATTAAACAAAACTCCCCCATGGTTGTTGCTGGTTTGGACGGTACCCATTGTTTCGGGCTAGCCGTGGAGTGTGCTTGTTGGTGGTTGGGGGAGTATAAACTTTACCATTCTGTTTGGGAACCGCCTATAATGTGCGTAGCATGGGAGGTATCGAGATTCTTAGTTGTTATGTTGACAATGAAAGTATACCACTCAAAATCTTATTCATCTCTATTTAAAAATCGAGCTCTGGCACCTCTACAAATCCCTGCTTCCCTCTGCGAAGGGCCTGTCTATTTACTTTTATGCGGAGTCATCATCCTCTTATCAAAAGAGCACCAATCAGAGAGCACCTCTGTCATCGCATGTATTACTATTAATTTGCATTGAGTACGATCATGACTAGATCTCTTTTACCATGAATTACAATGTCTAGTCAGTCCTTGATCTTTAAAGGTGCTCTGCATTTATGTTTTGCGGTCTCAGAAAGGGCAAGCGAGATACCATCTTGTTATATCATATCATGATTGGTTAGAGAAAGTGTTGTCATCTGAGGTTTATTATTATTACTCGCTAGTTGATTATGCCATGGATGTGAGTAGTCGTGAGACCTGAAAGTTATTGTGAATGTGGTTAGTTCATGATCTTGTTGAAAACCTGAATGCTAGCTTACATATTTACAACAACAAGAGCAAATAGAGTTTGTCAAAGTTTTTCTTTATCACTTTCAGTTTATCAACTGAATTGCTTGAGGACAAGCAAAGGTTTAAGCTTGGGGGAGTTGATACGTCTCCAATGTATCTACTTTTCCAAACCCTTTTGCCCTTGTTTTGGACTCCAACTTGCATGATTTGAATGGAACTAACCCGGACTGACGCTGTTTTCAGCAGAACTGCCATGGTGTTGTTTTTGTGCAGAATAAAAAGTTCTCGAAATCGCCTGAAAATCAACAAAGAATTATTTTGGAAAATATAAAAAATATATGCAAGAAGATCCACACCAGGGGGCCCACGGCCTGTCCACGAGGGTGGGGGGCGCCCCCCTGTCCAGGGAGGCCCCTGCCTCGTGGGCCCCCTGGTGCTCTACCAACGTACCCCCAGATCCTATATCTTCACTTTCGGGGAGAAAAAAATCAGGGAGAAGGAATTATCGCATTTCACGAGACGGAGCCGCCGCCAAGCCCTAATCTCTCTCGGAGGGCTGATCTGGAGTCCGTTCGGGGCTCCGGAGAGTGGAGATCGTCGCCATCGTCATCATCAACCTTCCTCCATCACCAATTATGTGATGCTAACCGCCCTGTGTGAGTAATTCCATCATAGGCTTGCTGGACGGTGATGGGTTGGATGGAATCTATCATGTAATCGAGTTAGTTTTGTTAGGGTTTGATCCCTAGTATCCACTATGTTCTGAGATTGATGTTGCTATGACTTTGTTATGCTTAATGCTTGTCACTAGGGCCCGAGTGCCATGATTTCAGATCTGAACCTATTATGTTTCCATGAATATATGTGTGTTCTTGATCCTATCTTGCAAGTCTATAGTCACCTACTATGTGTTATGATCCAGCAACCCCGAAGTGACAATAATCGGGACCACTACCGGTGTTGACCATAGTTTGAGGAGTTCATGTATTCACTATGTGTTAATGCTTTGGTCTGGTACTCTATTAAAAGAATGCCAATCCCTTTGTTTCCAATAGGACCCCGCTGCCACGGGAGGGTAGGACAAAAGATGTCATGCAAGTTCTTTTCCATAAGCACGTATGACTATATTCGAAATACATGCCTAAATTGCATTGATGAACTGGAGCTAGTTCTGTGTCACCCTAGGTTATAACTTCTACATGATGAATTGCATCCGACATAATTTCCCATCACCGATCCAATGCCTACGAGCTTTACCTATATTGCTTGTTGCTTGTTTACTTTTCCGTCGCTACTATTATAAAAACTACAAAAACACTATTGTTACTTTTATTGCTGCTACCGCCACTATCGTATTACTTTGCTACTAAACTATCTTGCTGCAGATACTAAGTTTCAGGTGTGGTTGAATTGACAACTCACCTGCTAATACTTAAGAGTATTCTTTGGCTCCCCTTGTGCCGAATCAACAAATTTGGGTTGAATACTTTACCCTCGAAAACTGTTGCGACCCCCTACACTTGTGGGTTATCAGTACTGTGCGTGGAGAGGCTGACAGCTGGGTCCACGGACGCAGGAAGGAAGTGCCTCCTTATTATGCGCAAAATAATTATTCCTCCACCTGACAGCAGGGACCCACCGGACAGGCCAACGTATTTTGCGAAAAAAACATTTCCCCCTGACTGCTGGGACCCACCAGCTACATCTTCGCACGCAAGGAAGTGTGTCCGGGCCAAAAAAACGATTCGCCCCCCTGACTGCTAGGACCCACCAGCTACATCTTCGCACGCAAGGAAGTCCTGACAGTCGGGACCCACCTGGTCAAAGCGTACGTAGTGTTGTCATTCTGGTCACGAACGTGTACGTACATACTGGTCAATGTAGAGGCGCGTGTGTGTCGTAGTAGAGGCGCGCACGTAGCATGTACATGTACGTATAGTGGCCAATGTGCAAGAAAGAAAATATGGCCACGTACGTACATACGGGCAGGGTCTTGAATGCCTACTCGCGCATAGGTACGGCCAGGGCTCGTGTACATGGCTGGGTCGGAATGGAGAAACAGCGTTGTCGTCGTGTTCATGGGGAGCCAACCGGCTGGGTTGGAACGGAAAGCGCCGTCGTGTTCATCGGGAGGGCTTGGACGGAACAGCCGATGGAAACAAGGCCTGGCATACCACAGAACGGAGGAAACGGCCTTGTGTTCGATCGGCCACGGTCGAAACGGGATCCTGTTCATCGGGAGGGGTCTGGCGTACCGCAAAACGGAGGAAATGGACCTCCTACGATCGAAACGGGGGTCCTATTGATCGGGAGGGGTGTGGCATACCACAGAACGGAGGAAACGGACTTGTTTGGAGCGCTACGGTCGAAACAGGGGTCATGTTCATCGGGAGGGGTGTGGCGTACCGCAAAACGGGACTCCACGGGATACTGTTCATCTCCACCATCGACCCCCTCCAGCCTCCATGGGCTACTGTTCATCCACCGTCGACCTCCTCCTGCCTCCACCTGCGACTGTTCAGCCTCCATCGCGCGCTACTCCACCGGCTACTATTCAACTAGCACTCTCCACGGGCTCCTGTTCAACCACCCCTTCATGGGCTACTGTTCATCCAGCCCTCCACCGTCTACTGTTCATCCAGCCCTCCACGGGGTGGTCCTGTTCATCCAGCCCTAACCAACTCGGTCGATCGGGGTCCTATTCATCCAGAGGCAACACCACGGGGTCCTGTTCAGCCACCCCCACCGGGAACTGTTCATCCAAACCCCCCCAGCAATGCTCACTTTTCATCCAGAGGCAACATCGATCGGCTTCAGTTAGCAGCAGTAGCGAAGGAATCGCTCGATCGGGTTCAGTTAACAGCCATCGATCGATCGCTCGGGTTCAGTAACGCGTAGCCTGCAGTGCAATCACTCGGGTTCAGTTAGAGCCCAACGCCTCACTCGGGTTCAGTTAGAGCCCAACACCTCGCACCCACGCGCGTGCGTGTACGAGAGAAACGCGCATCGCTCGGCCCCGACCACACACCGTAATCGGGAACACCCCGATATTTTCCTCGCCCTCGCATCTACCATGGTTTTTCCGTCATGGACGGCCCAAAGAATGTCATGCAGCTGCGTCTCCGACCCGCCCAGGACAAAAAGCCCATTTTCTGTCATGATTTTTTGTCATAGAAGTAGGACCCCACCACATATATGATGATACCGTGTTTTGTCACAATTATTTTCATAGAAGTGTCATAAGTATGACAGAAAAAAATTTCGTTCGGCCCAAAATGTCACGGATGTGTCTTTTTTTGTAGTGCATGCTGGTTTCTATAGGAGATTTATCAAAGACTTTTATAAAATTTATAGGCCTCTCACTAACCTTTTACAAAAGGATGTTCCTTTTGTTTTCAATGATGATTGCTTTGAAGCCTTTGAAACACTTAAGAAAGCCTTAATTTCTGCACCTATAGTTCAACCACCTGATTGGAACTTACCTTTTGAAATTATGTGTGATGCTAGTGATTATGCTGTTGGTGTTGTTCTAGGACAAAGAGTTGATAAGAAACTCAATGTTATTCATTATGCTAGTAAAACTCTAGACAGTGCTAAAAAGAATTATGTTATCACTGAAAAAGAATTATTAGCAGTTGTGTTTGCTTGTGAAAAATTTAGATCTTACATTGTTGATTCAAAAGTAACTATTCACACTGACCATGCTACTATTAAATATCTTATGGAAAAGAAAGATGCTAAACCTAGACTTATTCGGTGGGTTCTCTTGCTACAAGAATTTGATTTGCATATCATTGATAGAAAAGGAGCTGAGAACCCCACAGCTGATAACTTGTCTAGACTTGAAAATGTGCTTGATGACCCACTACCTATTGATGATAGTTTTCCTGATGAGCAGTTAGCTGCAATAAATGTTACTAATAATACTTCTTGGTATGTTGACTGTGCGAACTACATTGTTGCTAAATATTTATCACCTAGTGTTACTTACCAACAAAAGAAAAAGTTATTTTATGATTTAAGACATTACTTTTGGGATGACCCACATCTTTATAAATAAGGAGTAGATGGTATTATTAGACGTTGTGTACCCGAGCATGAACAGGGACAAATCCTTCGAAAATGTCACTCTGAAGCATATGGAGGACATCATGCTGGAGATAGAACTGCTCACAAGGTATTGCAGTCTGGATTTTATTGGCCTACTCTTTTCAAAGATGCTCGTAAGTTCGTCTCCTCTTGTGATGAATGTCAAAGGATAGGTAATATTGGTAAGCGTCAAGAAATGCCTATGAATTATTCATTTGCTGTTGAACCATTTGATGTTTGGGGCTTTGATTACATGGGACCTTTTCCTTACTCTAATGGGTATACACATATTCTGGTTGCTGTTGATTATGTTACTAAATGGGTAGAAGTTATTCCAACCAGTAGTGCTGATCACAACACCTCTATTAAAATGCTTAAGGAAGTTATTTTCCCAAGCTTTGGAGTCCCCAGATATTTAATGACTGATAGTGGTTCACACTTTATTCATGGTGCTTTACATAAAATGCTTGCTAAATATGATGTTAACCATAGAATTGCATCACCTATCATCCTCAATCTAGTGGTCAAGTTGAGCTTAGTAATAGAGAAATAAAATTAATTTTGCAAAAGACTGTCAATAGGTCCAGGAAGAATTGGTCTAAGAAATTAGATGATGCACTTTGGGCTTATAGAACAGCTTATAAAAATCCTATGGGTATGTCTCCTTATAAAATGGTTTATGGTAAAGCTTGTCATTTGCCTATTGAGTTAGAACATAAAGCTTTTTGGGCAATCAAGGAACTCAACTATGATTTCAAACTAGCTGGTGAAAAGAGGTTATTTAATATTAGCTCTTTAGATGAATGGAGAACCCAAGCTTATGAAAATGCTAAGTTATTTAAAGAAAAAGTTAAAAGATGGCATGACAAAAGAATCCAAAAGCGTGAGTTCAAAGTCGGAGAATATGTTCTTTTGTACAACTCTCGTTTCAGGTTCTTTGCAAGCAAACTCCTCTCTAAATGGGAAGGCCCCTATATCATCGAGGAGGTTTATCGGTCTGTAGCTACCAAAATAAATAATGCCGAAGGTACTAACCCAAAGGTTGTCAATGGGTAACGAATAAAGCATTATATCTTAGGTACGCCCATTAATGTTGAAAGCAATATTATCCAAACTTTGACACCGGAAAAACACATAAAAGAATCCTTCCGGAACACTCCAGAATCGTGATAATAAGGAGGTACGTGATACGGTAAGTAAACGGACTCCAAAAAATCCGCAAAAATATTTTTTTATCAGTTTTGGAATATTTAGAAAATTAGGAAAATAAGAAGCTACCGGGAAGCGTACCCTGGTGGGCACAATACACCAGGGCGCGCCAGGCACCAGGCTTGCCTGGCACGCCCAGGTGGGTTGTGCCCACTTGGGGTACCTTCCGGACTCCGTTTTTCTACAACTTACTTGTTTCCCAAGATACAAATTCTTTATATACCCCCCCCCCCGAACCTATTGACCACCGTATCACAGAGAAATCTTCTGTTCTTCTTTCTTGCTGATTTCTGGTAGATATGAGATCATGTCATCTCAAGGCTCAGGAGATGAGATCCCTTCCTCCCATAAGTCTTTTGATATCTATGTTTTTAATCCTGCACATGTTTGGTCCATAGATGAGGAGGAAGAAGATTAGCATCTTCCTTCCCGATTCCAAGGGGAGACCAAGGAAGCATTGGGCAAGAAAATATTGAAGCTTGAGCTGGAGAATGAAGACCTAAGGGACGAGAACTTTAGCCTACGACGCAAGATGGAAGAGCTCACTATTTCGTCATCACCACCATCTACTTCATCACCAAAATAAAATTGAGTATCAGGTATGGGCACTCCCCTTGTGTTTCACGAAGCTTGGGGGAGGTGCCCCGGTATCGTATCATCCCCACTATCCTGTTGCATTTACTTATTTTAGTTCGATCTTTTTTTAGAATAAATGAAAGTTTAGTTCGATCCCTTCTTTTCGTGAGTTTGCTTAGTGATCTATCTTTGTAATCGTGTGCGAGATATATAATAAAGTTTAGTTTTGAGTTTTTACTTTCTTTACCTTCCTGTTGCAATAAAAAGAAAAGTTATAATTGAATGAATAAAAGAAGGGAAATAACTTAAGAATATCATATGCTAATCTTATGGTAGGTGATAGCACCACATAAGGAAAAGTATAAGTAGAAATTTTTATTAGAGGTTGACAAACATAGCATTGGTCAATGATGCAACACATGAAAGAATTAATAAGGGAAGAGAAGATTCACATATAAATATACTATCCTAGAAATATTTTATGATTGTGAGCCCCCATAAAAATATTATATGCCAAAATTGTTGATGTTGGACAAGGAAGACAATGTAATGATTTATGTTTGTTCATATGCACATAGAAGTCATATTGTCATAGATCCATTAACGTGTGGTGCTTGCCCAATATATTTTCTAGCCAAAAATTTCGCACTAAGTAGAGATACTACTTGTGCATCCAAAAATCCTTACACCCAAACCTTTTTTGAGAGTCCACCATACCTACCTATGGATTGAGTAAGATCCTTCAAGTAAGTTGTCATCGGTGCAATAAGGCAATAAAAATTGCTTCTACAAGTGTGAGATCATTTAGTGCAAGAGAAAATTGAGCATTGCACGAACTTGTGATGGTGAAGAATAAAAGCGATGGACTGCATAATAAAGGTTGATATCACAAGGGGCAATGCAATGTGATGTTCTTTTGCACTAACGGATTGAGCATACAAACAAATAAGTGCATGGCAACCTCCGCTTCCCTCTGCGAAGGGCCTATCTTTTACTTTTATGCAAAGAGTCAAAGTTTTCTCTTTATTCCTTTTTATTTTATCCTTTCGCAAGCATCATGTGGTGAGGAAAGATCTAGGCACATATGTCCAGTTGAATATGGGTGACATGAGTTATTATTGTTGACATCACCCTTGAGGTGAGTACGTTGGGAGGCAATATATGATGGTTTAATATGGTTGAAACGTTTTGCTCATGTTTATGCGGTGAGTGTTAGCAATCGTAGAAGACTATATGATGGTTGAGTATGTGGACTTGCCTAAGGGCTCCGATATGTGACCCTTCCTGAAAAGATGATGAATTGTAGTTGCAAAGTTGACTGAGAACATAATTTGTTGGTTTCTAATAGAGTTTATGCTTTATACTTCAACTGTGTGATGAATTGTCACTTGTTCATGGGAAGTCTATGATACAAGTCTTTTGATAAAAGTCTTATGTTTAAATTTGTTATTGTTGTAATAATCAACATGATGCTTCTATGTCCATATTTTGTTTTTATCGACACCTCTCTCCCAAAGCATGTGGACATGTTTTTCGTTTTTGGTTCTCGCATGAGGACAAGCGAGGTCTAATCTTGGGGGAGTTGATACGTCCATTTTGCATCATTTTTTCTTGATGTTATTTATGTTGTTATTATGCATAATAATGCTTTTTGGAGTAATTCTAATGTATTTTCTCTCAAAATTTGCAAGGAATGCATCAAGGGGGAGAACTCCGGCAACTGGAAATCTTGACCTGAAAAAGCTACGTCAGGCCACCTATTATGCACAACTCCAAACAAGCTAAAACTTCATGGAGAATTTTTATGAATTATTTGAAGAATATTGGAGTAAAGAAGTACCAGAGGGGGCCCACCAGGTTGGCACAACCCACCTGGGCGCGCTAGGGAGCCCAGGCGTGCCCTGGTGGGTTGTGCTCACCCAGACCCACCTCCGGTACCCATCTTCTGGTATATAAGCCCTTCTGATCTAGAAAAAATAAATCTAATTTTTTCGTGACAGAGCGCCACCGTCTCGAGGCGGAACTTGGGCAGGAGCACTTTTGCCCTCCGGCGGAGCGATTCCGCCGGGGGAACTTCCCTCCCGGAGGGGGAAATCACCATCATCATCATCACCAACAACTCTCCCATCTTGGGAAGGGGTATCTTCATCAACATCTTCAATATCATCAGCTCATATCAAACCCTAGTTCATCTCTTGTGTTCAATCTTGTTACCGAAACTATAGATTGGTGCTTGTGGGTGACTAGTAGTGTTGATTACATCTTGTAGTTGATTACTGTATGGTTTATTTGGTGGAAGATCATATGTTCAGATCCATTATGATATTTAATAACCCTCCAATCTTGAGCATGTTTATCACTTGTGAGTAGTTACCTTTGTTCTTGAGGTCACGGGAGAGATCATGTTGCAAGTAATCATGTGAATTTGATATGTGTTCGATATTTTGATAGTATGTATGTTGTTATTCCCTTAGTGGTGCCATGTGAACGTCAACTACATGACACTTCACCATATTTGGGCCTAAGGCAATGCATTATGGAGTAGTAATTAGATGGTGGGTTGCGAGAGTGACAAAAGCTTAAACCCCAGTTTATGCGCTATTTTGTAAGGGACCGATTGGATCCAAAAGTTTAATGCTATGGTTAGAAGTTATTCTTAATACTTTTCTCGTAGTTGCAGATGCTTGCGGGAGGGTTAATCCTAAGTAGGAGGTTTGTTCAAGTAAGAACAACGCCTAGGCACCAATCCACACACATCAAATTATCAAAGTAGCGAACACGAATTGAACCAACATGATGAAAGTGACTAGATGAAATTTCCGTGTACACTCGAGAACGCTTTGCTTATTATAAGAGACCGTCTTGGCCTGTCCTTTGACTCAAAAGGATTGGGTTATCTTGCTGCACTTTTGCTACTACTATCGTTACTTTCTCGTTACAAAAATATCTAGCTATCAAACTACTGTGCTACTTACAATTTTAGCACTTGCACATACTACCTTCCTGAAAAACACTTGTCATTTCCTTATGCTCCTCGTTGGGTTCGACACTCTTACTTATCAAAAAGAGCTACAATTGATCCCCTATACTTTTGGGTCATCATGTGTCTACGTACCCTCGTAGACCAAAAGCAGAAGCGTTAGAATAACGCGGTTGATGTAGTCGAACGTCTTCGCGATTCAACCGATCAAGCACTGAACGTACGGCACCTCCGAGTTCAGCACACGTTCAGCTTGATGACATCCCTCGAGCTCTTGATCTAGCAGAGGGTCGAGGGAGAGTTCCGGCAGCATGACGGCATTTTGACGGTGATGCTGCAGTAGATCGCGCAGGGCTTCGCCTAAGAACTATGACAATATGAGCTGAGGTGTAAACTGTGGAGGGGGGCACCTCACACGGCTAAGAGAATAACTTGTGTGTTCTAGGGTGCCCTCCTGCCCCTGTATATATAGGAGGAGGGGAGGAGGCGGCCGTCCCAAGGGGGCGAGCCATAGGGGGGAGTCCTACTAGGACTCCACTCCTAGTAGGACTAGGATTCCCCCTTTTTTCTTAGAGTTGGAAGGAGGGAAGGGAGAGGGAAGAGGAGAAGGAAAGGGGGCGCGCTCCCTCCCCTGGTCCAATTCGGACTCCCTATGGGAAGAGGGTGCGGCCACCGCTTGTGGGATGCCTCCCCTCTCCTCTATGGCCCATGTAGGCCCAATACTTCCCCGGGAAGTTCCGATAGCCCCTCGGTACTCCGATAAATATCTGAAACATCCCGAAACCATTCCGGTGTCCGAATACTATCATCCAATATATCGATCTTTACCTCTCGACCATTTCGATACTCCTTGTCATGTCCGTGATCTCATCCGGGACTCCGAACAATCTTCGGTCACCAAAAACACAAAACTCTTAATACAAATCATCACCGAACGTTAAGCGTGCGGACCCTATGGGTTCGAGAACTATGTAGACATGACCGAGACACTTCTCCGGTCAATAACCAATAGCGGAACCTAGATGCTCATATTGGCTCCCACATATTCTATGAAGATCTTTATAGGTCAAACCATAATAACAACATATGTTATTCCCTTTGTCATCGGTATGTTACTTGCTCGAGATTTATCATCGGTATCTTCATACCGAGTTCAATCTCGTTGCCGGCAAGTCTCTTTACTCGTTCTGTAATACATCATCCCGTGACTAACTCATTAGTCATTTGCTTGCAAGGCTTATTATGATGTGTCTTACCGAGAGGGCCCAGAGATACCTCTCCAATACTCAGAGTGACAAATCATATTCTCGATCTATGCCAACTCAACAAACACCTTCGGAGGTACCTGTAGAGCATCATTATAATCACCCAATTATGTTGTGATGTTTGATAGCACACAAGGCATTCCTCCGGTATCCGGGAGTTGCATAATCTCATATTCGGAGGAATATGTATTTGACATGAAGAAAGCAATAACAGTAAAACTGAACGATCATTATGCTAAGCTAACGATGGGTCACGTCCATCACATCATTATCCTAATGATGTGATCCTGTTAATCAAATGACAACACATGTCTATGGTTAGGAAACTCAACCATCTTTGATTAACGAGCTAGTCTAGTAGAGGCTTACTAGGGACACTGTGTTTTGTCTATGTATCCACACATGTAGCTTCACCGAGGTTTTTTATTGAAAAACTCCTTTTAAACAATCCTTTATGCTTTCCATAAAATTCTACATCATTTCCGATCAAGAATATGTCATTCATATATACTTATTAAAAATGTTGTAGTGCTCCAACTCACTTTCTTGTAAATACAGACTTCACCGTAAGTCTGTATAAAACCATATGCTTTGATCACCTTATCAAAGCGTATATTCCAACTCTGAGATGTTTGCACCAGTCCATACATGGATCGTTGGAGCTTGCACACTTTGTTAGCACATTTAGGATCGACAAACCCTTCTGGTTGCATCATATACAACTCTTCTTTCAGAAATCCGTTAAGGAATGTAGTTTTAACATCCATTTGCCAGATTTCATAAAATGCGACAATTGCTAACATGATTCGAACAGACTTAAGCATCGCTACGGGTGAGAAAGTCTCATCGTAGTCAACTCCTTGAACTTGTCGAAAACCTTTTGCGACAAGTCGATCTTTGTAGACAGTGACATTACCATCAACGTCTGTCTTTCTCTTGAAGATCCATTTATTCTCAATGGCTTGCCGATCATCGGGCAAGTCCACCAAAGTCCACACTTTGTCCTCATACATGGATCATATCTCAGATTTCATGGCCTCAAGCCATTTATCGGAATCTGGGCTCATCATGGCTTCTTCATAGTTCGTATGTTCGTCATGGTATAGTAACATGACTTCCAAAACAGGATTACCGTACCACTCTGGTGTGGATCGTGCTCTGGTTGACCTACGAGGTTCTGTAGTAACTTGATCTGAAGTTTCATGATCATCATCATTAGCCTCCTCTCTAGTTGGTGTAGGCATCACGGGAACGGTTTTATGTGATGAGCTACTTTCCAATTCGAGAGAAGGTACAATTACCTCATCAAGTTCTACTTTCCTCCCACTCACTTCTTTCGAGAGAAACTCCTTCTCTAGAAAGGATCCATTCTTAGCAACAAAGATCTTGGCTTCGGATCTGTGGTAGAAGGTGTACCCAACAGTTTCTTTTGGGTATCCTATGAAGACGCACTTCTATGATTTGGGTTCAAGCTTATCAGGCTGAAGCTTTTTCACATAAGCATCGCAACCCCAAACTTTAAGAACCGACAACTTTGGTTTCTTGCCAAACCATAGTTCATACGGTGTCGTCTCAACGAATTTAGACGGTGCTCTATTTAACGTGAATGCAGATGTCTCTAATGCATAACCCCAAAACGATAGTGGTAAATCGGTAAGAGACATCATAGATCACACCATATCTAATAAAGTACGTTATGATGTTCGAACATACAATTATGCTGTGGCGTTCCAGGTGGCATGAGCTGTGAAACTATTCCACATTGGTTCAAATGAAGACCAAAATCGTAACTCAAATATTCGCCTCCGCGATCGGATCGTAGAAACTTTATTTTCTTGTTACAATGATTCTCTACTTCACTCTAAAATTCTTTGAACTTTTCAAATGTTTCAGACTTGTATTTCATTGAGTAGATAAACCCATATCTGCTCAAATCATCTGTGAAGGTTAGAAAATAACGATACCCACCGCGAGCCTCAACACTCATCGGACCGCATACATCTGTATGTATTATTTCCAATAAGTCATTGGCCCGCTCCATTGTTCCAGAGAACTTAGTTTTAGTCATCTTGCCCATGAGGCATGGTTCGCAAGCATCAAATGATTCATAATCAAGTGATTCCAAAAGTCCACCAGCATGGAGTTTCTTCATGCGCTTTACACCAATATGACCTAAACGACAGTGCCACAAGTATGTTGCACAATAATTATCAACTCTGCATCTTTTGGCTTCAATATTATGAATATGGGTATTACTACGATCGAGATTCAGTAAACTATTCACCTTGGGTGTATGACCATAGAAGGTTTTATTCATGTAAATAGAATAACAATTATTCTTTGACTTAAATGAATAATCGTATTGCAATAAACACGATCCATTCTTATTCATGCTCAACGCCAAACACCAAATAACATTTATTTAGGTTTAACACTAATCCCGAAAGTACAGGGAGTGTGCGATGATGATCATATCAATATTGGAACTACTTCCAACACACATGGTCACCTCACCCTCAACTAGTCTCTGTTTATTCTGCAACTCCTCTTTCGACTTACAAATCTAAGCAACCGAACATGTATCAAATACCCAGGGGCTACTACGAGCACTAGTGAGGTACGCATCAATAACATGTATATCAAATATACATTTGTTCACTTGGCCATCCTTCTTATCCGCCAAATATTTGGGGTAGTTCCACTTCCAGTGACCATTTCCTTTGTAGTAGAAGCACTCAGTTTTAGGCTTGGGTCTAGCTTTGGGCTTCTTCTCGAGAGTGGCAACTTGCTTGCCGTTCTTCTTGAAGTTCCCTTTCTTTTCTTTACCTTTTTTCTTGAAACTAGTGGTCTTGTTTAACCATCAACACTTGATGCTCTTTCTTGATTTTTACCTTCGCTGATTTCAGCATCGCAAAGAGCTCGGGAATCATTTTCGTCAGCCCTTGCATATTATAGTTCATCACATAGTTCTAGTAGCTTGGTGATAGTGAGTAGAGAACTCTGTCAATCACTATCTTATCTGGAAGATTGAATCCCACATGATTCAAGTGATTGTAGTACCCAAACATTCTGAGCACATGCTCACTAGTTGAGCTATTCTCCTCCATCTTGTAGGCAAAGTATTTGTCAGAGGTCTCATACCTCTCGACATGGGCATGAGTCTGAAATACCAATTTCAACTCTTGAAACATCTCATATGCTCCGTGGCTTACAAAACATTTTTGAAGTCCCGATTCTAAGCCGTAAAGCATGGTGCACTAAACTATTAAGTAGACATCATATTGAGCTTTGCCAAACGTTCATAATGTTTGCATCTGCTCCTGCAATAGGCCTGTCACCTAGCGGTGCATCAAGGACATAATACTTTTGTGCAGCAATGGGGATAATCCTCAGATCACGGACCTAGTCCGCATCATTGCTACTAACATCTTTCAACTTAGTTTTCTCTAGGAACATATGAAAAACATAGGGGAGCTACAACGCGAGCTATTGATCTACAACATAATTTGCAAATACTATCAGGACTAAGTTCATGATAAATTAAAGTTAAATTAATCATATTACTAAAGAACTCCCACTTAGATAGACATCCCTCAAGTCATCTAAATGATCACGTGATCCAAATCAACTAAACCATGTCCGATCATCACATGAGATGGAGTAGCTTTCAATGGTGAACATCTTATGTTTATCATATCTACTATATGATTCACGTTCAACCTTTCGGTCTCCAGTGTTCTGAGGCCATGTATGTACATGCTAGGCTCATCAAGTTTAACCCGAGTATTCTGCATGTGCAAAACTTTCTTACACCCGTTGTATGTGAATGCAGAGCATATCACACCCGACCATCATGTGGTGTCTTGGCACGACGAACTGTCGCAACGGTGCATACTCACGGAGAACACTTGTACCTTAAAATTTTAGTAAGGGATCATCTTATACTGCTATCGTTGTTCTAAGCAAAATAAGATGCATAAAAAGATAAACATCACATGCAATCGAAAATATGTGACATGATATGGCCATCATCATCTTGTGCTTTTGATCTCCATCTCCAAAGCATCGTCATGACTCCATCATCACCGGCTTGACACCATGATCTTCATCGCAACGTCATGGTTGTCTCGCCAACTATTGCTTCTACTACTATCGCTAACTCATAGTGATAAAGTAAAGCAATTACATGGTGTTTGCAATTAACACAATAAAGTGACAACCATGAGGCTCCTGCCGGTTGCCGATAATTTACAAAACATGATCATCTTATACAATAACGTATAACTCATCACGTCTTGACCATATCACATCACAACATGCCCTACAAAAACAAGTTAGACGTCCTCTAATTTGTTGTTGCAAGTTTTACGTGGTTGCTACAGGCTTCTAGCAAGAACCGTTCTTACCTACGACACAAAAACCATAACGGTGATTTATCAAGTTTGTTGTTTTAACCTTCAACAAGGGACGGCCGCAGTCAAATTTGATTCAACTAAAGCAAGAGAGACAGACACCCGCCAGCCACCTTTATGCAAATGAGTTGCACGTAACGGTGGAATCGGTCTCATGAACGCGATCATGTAATGTTGGTCTGGGCCGCTTCATCTTACAATACCGCCGAATCAAAATAAGACATTGGTGGTAAGCAGTATGAATATCACCGCCCACAACTCCTTTGCGTTCTACTCGTGCATATCATCTACGCATAGACCTGGCTCATGATGCCACTATTGGGAACGTAGCATGCAATTTCAAAGAAAATCCTATGATCACGCAAAATCTATCTAGGAGAAGCATAGCAGCAAGACAGGAAGAGTGTGTCTACGTACCCTCGTAGACCAAAAGCAGAAGCGTTAGAATAACGCGGTTGATGTAGTCGAACGTCTTCGCGATTCAACCGATCAAGCACCGAACGTATGGCACCTCCGAGTTCAGCACACGTTCAGCTTGATGACGTCCCTCGAGCTCTTGATCCAGCAGAGGGTCGAGGGAGAGTTCCGGCAACACGATGTCGTGTTGACGGCGATGGTGAAGTAGATCGCGCAGGGCTTCGCCTAAGCACTACGACAATATTACCTGAGATGTAAACTTTGGAGGGGGGTACCGCACACGGCTAATAGAATAACTTGTGTATTCTAGGGTGCCCCCTGCCCCTATATATAAAGGAGGAGGGGAGGAGGCGGCCGGCCCAAGGGGGCACGCCATGGGGGGAGTCCTACTAGGACTCCATTACTAGTAGGACTAGGATTCCCCCTTTTTTTCCTTTTCTTAGAGTTGGAAGGAGGGAAGGGAGAGGGAAGAGGAGAAGGAAAGGGGGGGCACGCTGTCGGTGTATTTGGATCGACACCTATGGGATCACAGGAATCCCTACTACGGTTGCGGGGCGCGGGGTTGAGAGAAGAGCGGATCCAACATTTAGCACATGCTTCGTTTACCCAGGTTCGGGCTGCAAGGATGCGTAAAACCCTACTCCTGCTTTGCTGGATTGTATATATGTGTTCTTTAGCTAGCTATGGGGGGTGAAGAGCTCCAAAAAGGCAGATCGTGAGGAGTTCTAAAAAGCCGAATCCTTCTCCTGGTCGCCTCGGGCCTCCTTTTATAGGGAAAAGGGGTTGCCACAGTGGCACACATGAGGTGGAAAGGGTACAGTGATGCGAGGTTATCCCTCGCATTACATGACAAGGCGCATTTAATGCGCCCTGCTTAGGTGTCCTTGCTTTATCGGGGATGGGAGAGACATCCGTCTTGTCCGTCGCCGCTCCTTCTTGTGTTGCCACGCGCCCTGGCCAGTGATGCCTGAGATGCCATGTAGGCAGGCAGGCAGCTGAGGTGGTGCAATGGTGGGTCTTCCACGAAGAGCTGCATGTCGCCACGCAGGTGCCTGCCCAGCTGGTTGGGCCGGTAGCTGCATAGGGTGGTGGAAGCTTAGTTGGCGTGGGCCTGATGGTGGCCCTGCGGATGTCCTCGGCAAGGGCCTTGCCGGGGCCCCGGCAAGGGTCTTGCCGCGGCGCCTGCTGTCGTCCCCGGCGAGGTGCTTGCCGGAGGTCTTGTGGTCCTCCTTGGCCGGGGTCCCGTCAAGGGTCGTCGTCTTCTTAGTGTGCATCTAATCTTGAATGTCTTCACAAAGATCTGCATGCCACTACGGGGATATCTCCCGAATCCTTGCCCCATGGGGGCAGTGGACTCAAGGGTGATCCGCTCCGTAGGCGTGGGGGCGAATTGCCGCGGCAGGGGTCTTGCCGGGGCTGCTAAAGCCGGCCCCGGCAAGGATCTTGCCGGGGCTGCTGAAACAGGCTCCCGGCAAGGATCTTGCCGGGGGAATCTGCTTCGTCCCCTTGCTCTTTGTGGTCTTGGCCTCGGGCTTCAGTTCCATCGAGCTTCGGTATCACCCTGGCTCACCTCCCTTGCCGTGCTTGGTGTGGTGGTGCCCGTGGCTCAGACTGCCCGTGCACAGTCATAGGGGTACAAAAAGTGTACCCCTCTTTTTGTACACCGACAGGAGCCCCCGGGCCTGGGCCACACATAAGCGCGATGCGTTGTTGGGCTAGGCCCAGAACGGTGCGCGGGCAGGCGGGGCGGTTTTCACTGTGGTAAGTTTTCCGCGCACTTCGCCTCCCACGATCCGCGCGCGCGGCGCGGGGTGGAGGGGCGTGTGTGACGTGGGCGGCATGCGCGGGGCGGTTTCCGCAGGCATGCGTCACGTCGCAGTAAATGCGAAAGGAGGCGGCCCTCGTTCCCCCCCCCCATAAGAAGGAATAACTGCGGGCGCGCTGCTCACTTCCTCCATTTTCCTCGCGCCTCTTCCAATCTCAGAGCCGATGTTCCCTCTCTTCCTTCCTTCTGAAGCCTTCGTCGTCGCCTGCCGCCGTTGCTTCGCCATCCCCCTCCCTCATCCCTCCAACTCAGCCGCCATGGCGTCCAAACCCGCCAAGGGCAAGGGGGTGGCCAAGGGCGCCGGGTCTGTGGAGCCGCCGGAGGGCGCGCTATCGGGGGACCGGACGAAGGCTGCTTTCTTCATCCCGTCGATGGTCGATGTCCACGAGCTCTGGGCCGCCTTCAAGCCCCTTTGGGGGTGGAGACGGGGGAAAGAATTTGGGTCATCCGGCGACGCGCATCATTCCGGCTGCTTGCGCCGAACCTGGCCCAAATCGGTACCCCTTCTTTGTCGACTACTTTTCTTGCGGGTTATGTCCCCCCTTTTCCGGTTTCTTCTGTGATGTCATGCACATCTTTGGCTTCCGCCTCTTGGATTTTATTCCGAATGTGGTGGCGTGCATGGCCTTCTTCGCGCACCTTTGCGAGGGCTTCATCGGGGTGCAGCCCAACACGGCGCTCTTCCGCCACTATTTCACCCCTCGGATCCAGTCGGGAGGTGCCGTCTCTGGGTGCATCACCTGGATTCCAAGATCCAAGGGAGCGTACCCGGACGGCGCCGTGAAGGAGAGGTGGGATGAATGGCGCGGCCGTTGGTGCTGGATCGAAGAAGAAGAACTGCCAAGATTCTGCAAGGTCCGCCGGGTGCCGCCGGTCCGCGGCAGTGACTGGAGCGACGTTGACGCTGCCGACGGGAGGCTCACCGTTGCCACCACCAGGATCCACCGGCTAACCCAGGCCGGACTCACCCTTGAGATGATCGCGGCGGATTTCATCCGCCGCCGGATCGCCTCGTTGCATAACAAGGGGAGCCCAGCCTGGCTCTTCAGGAATCCTGCTGACATCATGCGACTCCGCCCTGGCCTCGACCACAACCTCACAGTGATGGGACACGCCCATTTCTGCCAGCGGCTCTTCCAGCTTGATGTGGGTTGCGACGGCGAGGTCGAACGGACCGACAAGGCCGCAAGGGCTGCCGCAAAGGCCGGCAAAGGCCATCAAGGGGCAGCTCTTCAAGCTGCCAGCGGGGGTTGTCCCGCTGTGCAACAATTCACGCCAGTCCGAGATCATCGCCACGATGCCGGAATGCAACGCGCACGGCCCTGTCCCGAGCTGGAAGGAGCCGGCGGACGAGGTCATGCAGCAATTCTTTGACTCTCTGGTTGAAGTGTGCGTCAAGCCTGACGCTGAGCGGTGGCTTGTCAGGGACACCACCCAGGAAGAGCTGGACTACATCGCCGCTAGGGCGAGGGAGGCGCAGCTCGTCATGGAGGCCGGCAGCGCCGGGGGTGTGGAGGACAAGGATGCCACGGCTGCGGAGGAGGAGGAGCTCGCCCAGTGGGCGGCGGCCGCCGGAGAGGCTAGCAGCGCCGACACCGGAGCTCCGCTGGTCGAAGACGCGGCCGATGAGTCGTCGGAGGAGGAGGACGTGGCGGCCGGCTCGACGCCAGCCAAGGGAAGAGGGCGAGTCCTGCGGCGGGCCTGTTCCGGCGAGCCGGTCCGGCCCGACAAGGCTGCGTAGCCTCAATTGGCCCTGGAGGGGTCCGGGCGCCACACGAGGGCCACGGCGGCGAGAAGGCTGACGAAGGTCGCCGAGAAGAAGAAGAAGGCAGCCTTTTCTCTGTCTAGGCACGCACAAACTCCGCCCCCTTCGCCTCCTCCGGCAGACGTCGACTCGGATGTCGACGCAGAACTTCCTTTTGATCTCGGGCCTCTCAGCCCGAAGAGGAAGAAGAAAGCGGCGGAGGAGGAGGAGATGGACGACGAGTAAGTACTCCATTCCTTACTGCCATTTCCATCCCCCTGAACCATGCCACTCATCTTGATCCGTCTTTGCTTCTTCAGGGATGCAGAGACGTTGGCCCAGAGGATAAAGAGGGCCAAGGCTTCGGCGAGCAGCCAGCCCCCGGCTGGGGCTTCAGAGACACCACTGGTGGTGTTGAGCAGCCCAGACGGCAGCCCCCGGCACAGCCCCCAGCATAAGTTCATCATCTTCTTCTCGCTTGACATCCAGTAGGTGTTTGATGCTATGGTGTTGACCTTGCCGGTTTTGTAGGGCGGGAGCAGCAGGAGGAGGAGCCGTAGGGTGCTATCCCCAACACACCACCCCCATCTACTACGCCGCCGCGAGGGGCGTCCCCGGCAAGGGCACCAAGCATGGAGCCCACACGCATGGAGGAAGAGGGGAACTTGGGCGCTGGTGGCTCTGCCACGGCGCCAGACGCCGGCTGGGAGGGGACTTCTGCTCCACAGCCTGGCACTGGTGAGTCGCATGTCTTCTGTCTTTGCTTTTCCCTTATCCTTTTTCTTGGCTTCATCATCCCCATCATTGGGGAAGTTGCTGCGGAGGCCGCGGCGGAGGCCGACAGGATTGCCGCCGAGGAGGCCGCCAAGGATATTGGCGCGACCTCCGCCGACGAGACCGCCAAGGATGCTGCCGAGGGTGCCGGCGATGGGCCTGCCGGGGAGGCCGGCAAGGCCACAGCCGAGGAAGAGGCGGTTGATGATCAGCCTTCTTCCTCCACGACCTCGGGCCCCGGCAGGTACCTGAAGGTGGGCGACGATCTCTTCGTCCATCTCGTAGGGGCGTCAAGCTCCCGTGCGTCCGCCGGAGGGGAAGTCTTCGACGGCGAGGTGCTAGCCACCACCGGGCTCGAGGTTGTTGATGAACCGGGCATCGGCGGCGATGGCTCTCCAGAAGAGCAGCTCTTCCGGGCCATGGGGGCCAATTTCCGGAAGCTCCAAGCGCTCTACCGTGCCCGTCTGGACAAGGTCAAATCCAGGATGGCAACGGTGGACGAGGCGGAGGTGGACTTCCAGGCACGCGTTGCTGAGGCGCAGTCCTGGTTTCACCAGGCTCGCGAGGAGCAGAGGGCTTTCCAGGAGGAATTGGCCAAGCACGATGCAGAGCTCATCATGAAGATGTCTGACATCGAGAAGGCCCAGGAAGAGGCGGCAAACTTGGCTGCCGCGGCCGAGGCCGCCTGAAACCAGCATCAAGCTGCCCTCGATTCCCTGGAGGAAGACCTCTCCGCGTGTGAGGCGAAGCTTGCCGCAACGCTCCACGGCAAGGATGAGGAGCTCGAGGTTCTTATCGAGCAGCGGACTCGCGAGCTTGGGCAGAGGCACAAAGAGGCACTCGATGCCCAGGATATGGTCCATGCCGGCAAGGTGCAAGAGCTGGAGGTGGAGCGGGACGAGCTGAAGGAGCAGGCCCTCAAGCTGTCCGACGAAAAGAACAGGCTCAACTGCGCCTTGACAGAGGCACACGGAGCGGTCATCAGTAGGGCTGGGGAGCTCTCCGAGGCACAAAACTCCATCAGAGATCTCAAGCTGAGGCTGGAGAATCTCGAGAAGATGTTGTCGGAGAGCTCGGCTCGGGAGGAGACCTTGACCAAGGGTCTGGAGGAGGAGAAGCAGCTGCGGGCGGACGAGGTTGCCTCCCACCAGGAATACGTGGCGGGCGAGAACAGGTGGATCAGCCGACTGGAGGACGTCGCCGGCAGGGTCACCTCTTAGTTGGCCCTCATGGGGATGCCCAACGTGAGGTATGCCCCTGAGTGGAGCGGGACCATCAACGCCAAGCTGACCCTGTTCTTTGAGGGCGTCCTCGGCGCCTTGGCTGATCTTCACTCCAACAGAACGGCCACGCTAGCCAGGGAGGCCCGACGACTTTGCCGGGGGGTCATGACCAAGGTCCTCACCAAGATGGCGTTTTGGAACCCCAATCATGACTTCGAAGCGGCGATGGATAGCTTGCCGGAGGGTACTGACCTCACGGTGCTCAAGGAGCATATCAAGCCTGTCATTAGCCGCATCGACGAAATCAAGAGGGTGGAGGGCCAGCACCGGGATTAGGTATCCCGTTCTTCTTCGCCGTTGCGGGTTCATGACCAAAACAAATTTTATCTTTAGTTAGAACCGCAGCGATAACATGATGTAATATAACTTTGAAATATCTTTGGAATTATGCATGCTATTTTCCTGTTTGTTGTTTCTTTGTGTGTCCACCCTACGCTAGCTGGGTAGGCTTGCCGACGCGGAAAACCCAAGGCGGCGTCTTGGGGATGGGTCCCCATTGGCCTGCCGGGCGAGCGTGCTACCGGGTGAGCCACCTTGTTTCGAGTTTGAACTCTTGAGCGAACTCGAAATAGAGCAAAGGCATTGCCGATTGGGAAGGGCCCCATTTGCGTGCAGGTTTCTTGTACAAAGAATGACAACTCCGAGGATAATAACCTCAAATAATAGGATGGAAATATCCAGTGTTCAATATAACTTAGCTTCTATTTGTAGCCGCTCGAGTGCTGATCTCCCGGCCTCCTTCCTTCTCGAAGGGCCACGAAGACGAAAGAGCGCTGGGCCAACTGCTAGAGCCGATTCTCACAACTACGCCCCCTACCTAGCGCGCCAAAGATGTCGGTGTATTTGGATCGACACCTATGGGATCACAGGAATCCCTACTACGGTTGTGGGGCACGGGGTTGAGAGAAGAGCGGATCCAACAGTTAGCACACACTTTGTTTACCCAGGTTTGGGCCGCAAGGGTGCGTAAAACCCTACTCCTGCTTTGGTGGATTGTATATATGTGTTCTTTAGCTAGCTATGGGGGGTGAAGAGCTCCAAAAAGCCGGATCGTGAGGAGTTCTAAAAAGCCGAATCCTTCTCCTGGTCGCCTCGGACCTCCTTTTATAGGGAAAATGGGTTTCCACAGTGGCACACATGAGGTGGAAAGGGTACAGTGATGCGAGGTTATCCCTCGCATTACATGAAAAGGCGCATTTAATGCGCCCTGCTTAGGTGTCCTTGCTTTATCGAGGACGGGGGAGACATCCGTCTTGTCCGTCGCCGCTCCTTCTTGTGTTGCCACGCGCCCTGGCCAGCGATGCCTGAGGTGCCATGTAGGCAGGCAGGCAGCTGAGGTGGCGCAATGGTGGGTCTTCCACGAAGATCTGCATGTCGCCACGCAGGTGCCTGCCCAGCTGGTTGGGTCGGCAGCTGCTTAGGGTGGTGGAAGCTTAGTTGGCGTGGGCCTGATGGTGGCCCTGCGGATGTCCTCGGCAAGGGCCTTGCCGGGGCCCCGGCAAGGGTCTTGCCGCGGCGCCTGCTGTCGTCCCCGACAAGGTGCTTGCCGGAGGTCTTGTGGTCCTCCTTGGCTGGGGTCCCGCCAAGGGTCGTCGTCTTCTTAGTGTGCATCTGATCTTGAATGTCTTCACAAAGATCTGCATGCCACTACGAGGATATCTCCCGAATCCTTGCCCCATGGGGGCAGTGGACTCAACGGTGATCCGCTCCGTAGGCGTGGGGGCAAATTGCGGCGGCAGGGGTCTTGCCGGGGCTGCTAAAGCCGGCCCGGCAAGGATCTTGCCGGGGCTGCTGAAACTGGCTCCCGGCAAGGATATTGCCGGGGGAATCTGCTTCGTCCCCTTGCTCTTTGTGGTCTTGGCCTTGGGCTTCAGTTCCATCGAGCTTCGGTCTTACCCTGGCTCACCTCCCTTGCCGTGCTTGGTGTGGTGGTGCCCGTGGCTCAGACTGCCCGTGCACAGTCATAGGGGTACAAAAAGTGTACCCCTCTTTTTGTACACCGACACACGCCCCCTCACCTAGTACAATTCGGACTCCCTATGGGAGGGGGCGCGACCACCCCTTGTGGGCTGCCTCCCCTCTCCCCTATGGCCCATGTAGGCCCAATACTTCCCCGGGGGGTTCCGATAGCCCACTCCGATAAATATCTGAAACGTCCCGAAACCATTCCGGTGTCCAAATACTATCATACAATATATCGATCTTTACCTCTCAACCATTTATAGACTCCTCGTCATGTCCGTGATCTCATCCGGGACTCCGAACAATCTTCGGTCACAAAAAACACATAAGTCTTAATACAAATCGTCATCGAACATTAAGCGTGCGGACCCTACGGGTTCGAGAACTATGTAGACATGACCGAGACACTTCTCCGATCAATAACCAATAGCGGAACCTGGATGCTCATATTGGCTCCCACATATTCTACGAAGATCTTTATTGGTAAAACCGTAATGACAACATACGTTATTCCCTTTGTCATCGGTATGTTACTTGCCCGAGATTCGATCATCGGTATCTTCATACCTAGTTCAATCTCGTTACCGGCAAGTCTCTTTACTCGTTCCATAATACATCATCCCGTGACTAACTCATTAGTCACTTGCTTGCAAGCCTTATTATGATGTGTATTATCGAGAGGGCCCAGAGATACCTCTCCGATACTCGGTGTGACAAATCATATTCTCGATCTATGCCAACTCAGCAAACACCTTAGGAGATACCTGTATAGCATATTTATAATCACCCAGTTACGTTGTGACGTTTGATAGCACACAAGGCATTCCTCCGGTATCTGGGAGTTTCATAATCTCATAGTCGGAGGAATATGTATTTGACATAAAGAAAGCAATAGCAGTAAAACTGAACGATCATTAAGCTAAGCTAACGGATGGGTCATGTCCATCACATCATTCTCCTAATGATGTGATCCCGTTAATCAAATGGCAACACATGTCTATGGTTAGGAAAATCAACCATCTTTGATTAACGAGCTAGTATAGTAGAGACTTGCTAGGGACACTATGTTTTGTCTATGTATCCACACATGTATCAAATTTTTGATTAATACAATTCTAGTGTGAATAATAAAAATTTATCATGATATAAGGAAATATAAAATAACAACTTTATTATTGCCTCTAGGGCATATTTCCTTCAGCGACCTCCAGTGTGTTCGGCACCTCCGGATTAATGGAGGTCGCCGGTGGAGCTGATGCTCCTCCCCCTATCATAGGGGGTTGTCTTTCCGATTCCGGAGCTGTACTGGCCTCCAGAATGGTGTTCGGCGGGAGCTCGGATTGCCTGGGCTCCCCGCCGTCGGTCGCCATAGGGACTGCTTCCCCTTGGCTGACGGTGGCCGAGGCGTCGACCTCGGGCACCTTCTCGTGCGCCCCGCTCCCACCTCCTCGTGTAGGGGACTCCCGTAGGGAAGACACTTCGGTGTCCCCTAGGATGGGCGATTGAGCCCGCGGTGGCGTATCACTCTCCACCATTTCAGATGGCAAAGAGCTCCCTGATGATAGTGAAGCACCAGGGAATGTGTGGGGGAGGGCTGCAAAACAACAAATAAAGTCGCTTAAGCAATGATAGCTGACTAAACCGAACACAACAGCGAAAGTTCGAATACTCACAATTCGGCCAGGGGCTTGACCCTGGGCTGTACTCGGAAACTGGCCTCGGACGTTGAGTCCGAGCTGTCTGGGATGTTGAGCTTCTTCCTAGGCGCCCCCTTTCCCGCGTCTTCCGGGGCCGCCCTCTTCTTCCCCTTTCCCTTGAGGGGGGAGTCGCTTTCCACTTCCTCCTCCTCTTCCTCTTCGTTGTGGGAGGAGTGGGCATCGGTCTCTCCGAACACAGTATCTAAAGGACCCTTAGGGCGGGGCCCGCTCTTGGCCTCCTTACCCTTCTTCTTGGCCTTCTTCTCCGGCGCCTTGTACGATGCCGGAACCAGCATCGCCGTTAGCTGGGGCGTGGCTGGGTTTTTGGGCAGTGGAGCTGGACAGTCGACCCACTCTGCTTTCTTCGTCCAGGCCTATATGGAATGTAAGAGTTCTAACTCCTGTTGTAATTGAAATATGGACAGGATGCGTCTTCGGCAAAATCATGCTTACCTCTGAAGCCGAAGTTACGCTGTCGAAGCCCATGTCTTCGGTCTCCTCTGGCCACTCCTTCCGAGCCTTGAAAAGCTTCTTCCATATATCTTCGTGCGTAGTGTTGTAGAAGCGCTTCAAAGTCCATGGTTCCTCCGGGTTGAACTCCCACAAGCGGGAGGCCCGGAGCTGGCAGGGAAGGGTGCGGTAGAAGAGCATCACCTCAATCACGTTAGTGAGGTGGGTGCCCTTCACCATCATGCTGGAGATGCGGTTTTGGAGCATCTTCACCTCCGTCTGAGACCCCCAATCAAGGCCCTTGGTGGTCCATGAGGTGAGCCTCTCTGGGGGTTCGGATCTGAATTCGGGTGTGGCCGCCCATTTGGTATCATGGGGTTCGGCGATGTAGAACCATTCCTGTTTCCATATCTTGTTGGTCTCCACAAAAGCCCCTTTGGGCCAGGTTGCGTTTGGGAGCTTGCTCACCATAGCTCCCCCGCAGTCTGCGTGCTGCCCGTCGACCACCTTCGGCTTCAGATTGAAGGTTTTGAGCCATATGCCGAAGTGTGGGGGACGCGGAGGAAAGCTTCACACACGACTATGAAAGCCGATATGTGGAGGATAGAGTTCGGGGCCAGATCATGGAAATCTAGACCGTAGAAGAATAAGAGACCTCTAACAAAGGGGTGAAGCGCAAATCCCACCCCCGAATAAAATGAGGGATGAACACCACCCTCTCACCAGGCTTTGGGACGGGGATCACCTGATCCTCATCAGGAATCCGGTGCGCTATGTTGTCGACGAGATAGCCCATGCTTCGGAGACTCATCACGTTCTTCTCTATGACGGTGGAGGCCTCCCACTTGCCCTTGGAACCAAACCCAGCCATTGCTGGAGGAGGAGGCGGTGGTGGAGGAGATGGGAGTTGCAGGCGCTGGAGCTCTGGGCGCCGGGGCAAAGAAATTGGGAAGTAAGGGCTAGGGGAGAGCGTGAGGTAAAAGGGGGAAAGATCTCTGTCCTTTTATAGGCGGTAAATACCAAACGTCCCCCACTCAAGCCGTAAAACTCACATGTTCCGAACATAATCGTGTGTAAGGTGCGGTTAGGTTACCCATGTCATATTGACGAGGATCCCATGATAAGCGTGCACGATATCTGCTTCGACAAGATGTGCCAATGGAGGCTATGCCTCGAAACGTGAAACCAAAGCCAAGATAACGATTCGATATATTAAAGGGTCAAACATGACATTTCGCTGAAAAAGTTGTCAGTAAAGATACAGTGTTTGTTTTGACACATTGTCTTCGTGGCTAAGGGTTGTACTAATCATGCAGAGCCGGACATAGTTCCTTTATGCAGGAAATAAACTTCATATGTTCGAAGAAGGAACCTGTCTTGCAATGCCGAAGACAGTATGCGTGCCGAACTCATCATCATCGAAGACTGGCTCAGGGGCTACTGAGGGAGTCCTGGATTTAGGGGTCCTCGGGTGGCCGGATTACTCATTATGGGCCGGACTGGTGGGCCGTGAAGATCATCGCAGAAGACTATTCCTCGTATCCGGATAGGACTCCTATATGTGTAGAATGGCAAGTTTAAAGTCCGGGTGTAATGTTTACTTCCTCTGCAAGATGATCATGTACAATCCTAGGTCCCTCCGGTGCATATAAACCAGAGGGTTTAGTCCTTAGGGGCAGAATCACAATATCATAGGCTAGATTTCTAGGGTTTAGCCATTACGATCTCGAGGTAAATCAACTCTTGTAACCCTATATTCAGAGGGCCTAAACCTGGGTAAACATCGTGTCTCCAGTCCCTTGTTACCATCAATTCTCAGATACACAGTTTGGGACCCCCTACCTGAGATCCGCCGGTTTTGACACCGATAGTGGAGGCGGGGGTGGTGGTCGGTGCGCGGAGGAGTCCGCGGTTGCTGTGACGCCCGACGTGGACGTGACGCTAGGAGTGGTCACTACGAGAACGGCCGTCGGGGCAGACTTGCGGGCCTCGTCCACATATGCTTGTGTGAGGTCGATCTGCTTGGAGAGCAACTTGAGCTTGGTGGAGACCCGATCATTGTAGGCGATCTGTGCTTGGTGGCGCTCGTCGGTGGTCTTCTGATTCACGTCGAGGTGGCATATGACGGTCTCGAGCAAGCTCCGCAGCTTGTTCGTGGTCTCCGACATGGCGTCGAGCACGCGCCGGGTCTGCGCCGAGGGCTTGGATGGAGGAGCCGTGGTCTCGTTCTGGATCGGATCGAACCCCGAGCACGATTTTGGGCGAGCTCACCGGAGCGGCTCACACCTGGCCCCGATGGATTTTACCGATCGATCTAGAGCAAGAGGTCAACGGCAGCAATGGTGGAAAAAAAATTAGGGCTCTAAATACCAAATTATCACCACCCGGACGCGAAGGGATCCAGAGGAAGAAGAAGATCAGGGGAGAGGAGGAGGAACAAGGTAGGTGAGAGTGAGAGAGACATGAGAAAGGGGAAAGTAGTTCATCAATTTCTCAATGCGCTGTTCCGCGTCCACTCGCACGATTACAAGTAAGCCACAGCTGGCGTAACACACCCGCACTCTCTTGACAGGTGGACCAGGCCCAACCTCTAGGCTGACTCGGTTGTTACAAGTTCAGACAGAGTCTGCACTTGCATTTCTTCATTCCGCTGTAGATTTACAGAAGGACTGTGGCCTAACTTTACACTAGTAGAACGCCCGTGCGTTGCCACGGGCCAAGAAATGAATCTATGACGAGCCCCTCAACTTAAGCTCTTCAATCATTGTGTTATTACCTCGCTATGTTAGAGCCCCTCAACTTCAGCGCTTCAATCATTGTGTTATTACTTCGCTATGTTGCATGAGAGCTGATAGGCCCACTCGTAAGAATTCTCCTATACCCAAGGATTAAATCACCCATACAAAGGAAAATAGCTAGAATCATATCATATGCACATAATGATCAAGGCATATCACTTGTGTTGTCGAATTAGCCGTTATTAAAACATTTTTTTCTTTTGTCCACAAAAAATCACATAAAACAAGTTCTTCTCACTTGAATTGATGACTCATGCAGCATAGTTGTATTCTATTGTGCAAATGATTGCATGCTTTGCCGTCTCTCTAAATGGCTACTATGACACAACTTCATGACGGAGCATCCAGTTCCTCCTCTCTGCATTGCCCTTTTTTCTCTCACAGGCTCGTGCTCCTTGCCCTTCTTGTTGACAATAAAACTTTCAACAAGTAGGGGATCCCTATAATGGGAAATTCTTTCATAGAAAACCGAATCAATATCATATGTGCATATTTTTCTATCTCAACTATTTACAATCCCTCCAATGATTCTCCCTATTTCTCTTACGGCCTAAGTTGCCAAACTTTGTCATGGTTCAACATCAGTACATGCTTGTTTCTTTTATACGCACCCAAAAGCTGATGAGATTCTTTGTATTTATCATAGCATGATTAATAAAAATAGAAGAACTATGATCACCTCTCACCGAAATACAGTTAATAAAAATAGAAGAACTATGATCAACTCTCACGGAAATAAGGAACAAAATGTGATGGCCCACTGTCAATCTCGGCTTGCACGCACTAACGCAAACCCCGCAATCCAAGGAAGAACCATGACGGCATGCAAAAATTATAATAAGTATTTTCTTCCTGTACTAAGAAAATTTTCTTTGGAGAGAAACTGATGGTACTTAACATGACGAACCCGGCCTTTTATTTTTGTTGTTGGGACGTAATTTTGTTTTTTTGTAAAGCCTACAAGTCACAACATTTTCAAATGAAATTTAACACGTTCTCGCAGAATACATAAATTTAACATGTAATAAGCGTGTATGAAGCTCAGGGGAGGATACTGAATATTAGATGCTGATAGTGACCTTTTCGACACATTTCAAGCTGAGATCACGTTTGATAGACATAAACTCGTACATGAGTATAACATCCAGGTCCCATATTTGACCAACCATTGCATCACAAACACTATGGCAATTTTAAAATTCGTACCTAGTTACTATTTTAAAACTACACAAGGGGCCTGCTAACTTCCAATACGGCAATTTATGACATATCCGAATCACAAAACTCATTTAACCACGCTATTTCAATATGACCCGACACTTGTGCAATTACAGGTGCCAGATGAAGTCAAGAAAAGTAAAAGCACATGCATATACTAACTTCATAATTCTATAGCAGCAATGTAAATAACGATTTATTATAGATGTAAAATAAAAAGGAAACACCCACAAATCATGTCATAATTACGATCAACAACCAGACATGTTCCATGATTTTCAAATCCATTTGCTGGGAAGGACCAGGGGGATTCGGGGCGGGGGACCTTGCAGGTGGGCGTAGAGTACGACATCGCGGAGGCTGAGGTTGAAGGCACAGAAGCACTACTCCTGCCCGGCGTGTGGGGGTTGTTGGTGAAGCAGCGACGGACGGAGCCAATGATGCGCCGAAGCACTCCTGCCCAGCGGCGGGGTCGTCGGCGTCGGCGAAGCGGCGACCGACGCGTGGGGGCCGTCGTCGAAGCGGTGATGGACGGAGCCCATGATTCACCGGAGCACTCCTCCTGTCCGGCAGCGGGGTCGTCGGCGAAGCGACGACAGACGCGTGGGGGTCGTCCGTGAAGCGGCGACGGACGGAGCCAATGAGGTGCCGAAGCACTCCTCCTGCCCGGCAGCGGGGTCGTCGGTGCAGCGGCGACAGACGCGTGGGGGTCATCGGCGAAGCGGCGGCGAACGGAGCCCAGGAGGTGCCTCGCCTCGACACGCGTGGTGGGTTCTGGAAGCGATCGAGCAGGGCCGTGAGGGCGTTGTGCGCCTCGTCGCCAGCTTCTAGGTTGGAGGGAAGAGAGAGGGGCAAGGCGGCAGGAGACGGGCTGGTCGAGGAGCTCCACGGCGGCGACACAACACAAGGATCCCTAGCGCAAGATTGTTAATCGGGAAGAGAAGCGGCTGGCTCGCTAGGTGCGGAGCTTTTTTTCTCTTATATTGATTATTGATTGGTTCTTAGAAAAGGCAAATATCAATGCATTAGGAAAATTAGGATTTGGGATTGATGCTCATAAAACTAAACTTTATTAATTGGTAACATGTTATCGGTTCCTGCCCGTTTATAACGTGTCTAGTTAGGAAACTTTGGTAAAATTAGGAAATTTTTTATTGCGTTATGAATGAATTGATTGTGTCTGGTTACCTTAAGTTAATTGATTGCGTTTGGAAATAATTGATTGTCATGCATTATTGCGGTTGGAAAGAATTGATTGTCAATGCATTAGGAAAATTAGGATTTGGAATTGATGGTCATAAAACTAAACTGTATTAATTGGTAACGTGTTATCGGTTCCTGCCCATTTATAACGTGTCTAGTTAGGAAACTTTGGGAAAATTAGGAAAGTTTTTATTGCGTTTGGAAAGAATTAATTGTGTCTGGTTACCTTAAGTTAATTGATTGCGTTTAGAAAGAATTGATTGTCATGCATTATTGCGTTTGGAAAGAATTGTTTGTCATGCATGAATCGGGGACGTAAGGGGGAAACGGAACCTGACTGCGTGCGGTGAGTGGAGTGGGGTTGGGTTAATTGTAGCGAAAAAAACCAGCTGAAAAAAAACCAGACGAGGTGGGACAAAAAAACCCTGGAACAAAGACTACCAACTGCTCCATTAGGAGTAGAGATGGTACCATGGAAACCGTGGCAAAACTTTAAATGAGGAATTTTAATGATTAAAAAATACATAAAATGATCTGATTATCTGAAGTATGGAATGCCAACCCCTATGAGCTCTTGGCTTCTCCTAAGAACAGGGCTACTAGATAACCCCCCGTCCCCGAATTCAAATCCGCCAAATCTGGTAGTACGACCGCCACGCCGCTTTCCCTCCCCCGCCTCCCTCACAAACCCAAATCATTCCCTCGTCCGCCTTCTTCGAAATACCACCAAATCAAACCGAGAGCAATCGGAATCCCAAATCCCACCTCTCGAATTTAGAGGTATTCCCAAATCGCGCGGTTCTGATGCCGAAGGTAGCCCTTTCCGATCACTAAAGCCGTGAGCCCCGGGATCCACCGAGGAATTCCCCTATTAGTTCGTTCGTTTAGATTGGATTCGGTTCGCATCGGTACTGGCGTTGATACAGATGGTGGGTTGGTGCAGGCCCACGAGGAGGAGGTGCCGGCGGCGGGGGCGGACAGCGAGGAGCTCGAGCCGCTCTTCGACTACTCCCGCGTGCAGCCCACCATCGACTTCTGCTTCGACGGTAAGGTCCCGCGACCCCATGCCCTAGGGTTTCCATGGAAGTTGCTTATGACCGACCTTCTCTGTTTGGACGCGCAGATTCCGACCTAGAGAAGGCGGACATCTTCGTCCACTGCAACAAGCGCCCCAAGGTGGCCGCGGCCGCCGCCGACGACGCGAACGCCGTCGTGAGTATGGCAGAGTTCAATTCATTTTGATGGTTGAGGTCGTGGGCATTTGGCTGCGAAAGTTAACGTGTTGATGCTGATCTGTGGGATTTGCAGGAGGGAGGTAAGGCTAACGAGAAGGGCGACGCTGGCATAAAGAAGGCCACGGTGGTGAATTTGGATGATGAGGATTGGCTGGCTCCACCGCCGCTGAAGCCTGTGCTCAGCGCTGACGTATGCAAGGATAAAACAATGCACGAGCCGAGGTATCGCAATGTTCTATCTCTACTTTGTGCCATTTTGCGAGGCTAGCTGTTTTTGACTATGATGATGACCGATACTAGTGAGATATTGGACTGGTTGCTATGATTAGATGATGCGATGATCATTTTGGGAATCTGTCTACTTTAGTTGAATTCAGTTAGCTCATTATATGCTGATCAGACGATACCATCATGTGCCCAGCAATCAGTGGCACCCAGATCCTTACTTCGTGGCTCATTGCAGCTGGAATTTGTCAGGTTAGGTCTATAGGTGCTGTAGTGATCATGACAAGGGAAGTGCTGCCAAGGTGCTAGTTTTTCTATTTTTTGCTGCTTATTCCAGGAATCCTGGTTATTCATTTTCTCGAACACAATCGCCTTTTCATTATAAATTACTCCTCCAATTCCAGGAATGAAGTCATAACAGTATCTTCAGATTTCTGATGTCAATACTGTTTAGACATATCATAGCACCTTATGGGATCTTATGCTAAATTAAAGCCAGTCTGAATAGGGTATGCTGTTGCTTTATAAAATGCTGCACTGACTTCGCCCAACTGTTCCCCTGCTTTTTTGAATTCTCATTCTAGTTCAGTTTCACCAGACTCTATGGATGTATAGGGCAGCTGAAAATCTGATGAACTAATTATGATTTTAGCACTAGTGCACGTAACAACAGGCTAGGTTTGTACAGAAACAAAACATCCTTTTTGTTCTCTTCCATGGTGTATCACCATTTATGTTTTCTGGAACAGCTAGCCCCCCCCCCCCCACCTGGTGCACACACAAAATGGAGATACCTATGGCTTAGCAAGTTAGTTAGTAGGCAGAATGTTTTTGTTCTTTCAGTATGGAATAGCAAGCATAAGAAATATTTATCATCCCTGCATCTGTAAGAACACAACCTAGGAGTGGTTTAGGTCAAATCTTACTGGAAGTTCGACATGTAATTTTTGGTTCAACCTATTGTTTATGGTGTTAATCGGCCCTATTGACGTCCTGAGACATCTGGAAATGGAAATCAAACTCATGTATTTTACTGTACCTGTTGCAATTGCTGTTATGTTGCCAGGCAAGTATAAAGTTCATCAGTCCTTTGCTTTTAGTTTTTTTTTACTACCAGCCGGTAGTTTATAAAGATGTTACTGATTTGTAGTTTTCCAAATTTCGTGCATGGCATTCTCAGATTAAAGAAACAAGAGGTAGAAAAACTGGCTGATGATGCATTTCAAAAGGTTGTTGAAAATGTTAAGAAAGACATGGCTGCCAAAAAACCACCTGAACCTATAGTTCTTGATGAGCCAACTGAAACAGAGACTAAGAAATCGAAAGAAAAGATCTGCATAGTGATTCAGGAAAAGGATGGAAGGCAGCAGTTCCGTGTATGCAAGGTATGAACTTCTCATGATGATGTTACTCTTCTGTTAAATAATTCAAATTCTCTGACAGTTGCAAACTTGGAATACTTTGACGTGTTCAACTTTAGATTCAGTTTGACATTATAAACATCCAATATGCTTTCTCGTTTTCATTTTATTGTTGAACTTGACCTTCTGAAATAGTATCTACGTTAGTACAATCTGTATAAGCTCGGATTTTGACATTTTGCCAACCACATGTAAATTTAAACCAACTCTGTATTCTTAAATCTTGATTTATAATTGCTAAAGGATGAGAAGTTCGACAAGCTTTTCAAGGCGTATGCTAAGAAGGTCCAACTCAGCACCTCCGATCTGACTTTCTTATTTGATGGCGACAAAATAAACCCGGCAAGTACACCCCAGGACCTTGACCTGGAGGATGAAGACATGATTGAGGTGCACCATAAGCCGACTCTAGACAAGCCAGCTGAAGCATGCGTGAAGAAATCCCGAGAAAAGATACTCATAATGATTCAGGACAAAGATGTGAAGCTGCAGTTTCGTGTATACAAGGTATAGTTTTTTCATGACACTGTTACTAGTATCATGTCCAATACTCTTCCTGTTAGATAGTTCAAATTCGCTACAGGTAGTTGCAATTATTTCGTGCATTCAAGTGTTATGGCCTTACTGGATTCAGTTTGACATAATAAGTGTACGACATACTTTCAATTTTTTTTGTTGGCTGAAATATAATGTACATTAGTTCAAATTTGTATAAGCTGGGATTTCGATATTTCGCTCCATTCAACTTGAAAAATGATAATTTAAAGTATCTCTTGATGCTTATATCTTGATTTCTGATTGCTACAGGATGAGAAATTTGACAAGCTTTTCAAGGCGTATGCTAAGAAGGTTGAAGTCAGCCAGTCTGATCTGATCTTCATATTCGATGGTGACAAAATAAACTCGGCCAGTACACCCCAGGACCTTGACTTGGAGAATGATGACATGATTGAGGTGCGTCATAAATCCCGCTGGTGACTAGGAGCTTGGCCTGGAGTTATCTTAGTCTGTAGTTTTGGGCGTCTCTGAGTGGGACGTTGTTTGGAGGTTGACCTGTTTTCATTTGCAGTCAGCTGCTCATAAGGTCAGCTCCACTTTTGCTAGTGTTAGCTTCTTTTACATGTTCATGTCTATGCCCAGATATATCACATACCAAACATGTAATTGTATGTAGAACATGCTTCTTTCCAGTCTCTGATAGATGTCCCCC
>LR738711.1:557999373-558181635 GCA_902687465.1 Secale cereale
GGGGGGGGGGGCTGAACCTGCATCTGGTGTTGTAGTATCTGTGAGCCACGAGGACTCAGCAATCCCATAACCATGGGTATCAAGACTAGCAAAGCTTTATGGGTAGGAAGAGGTAAAGTGGTGAGGTTGCAGCAGCGGCTAAGCATAATATGGTGGCTAACTTACGAGTACAAGAATAAGATGAGCATCTTCGCAAACGGTCGCAATTTAGAAGTGATCGCTAAAGATCCTGAACTACCTACGAGTCAAACATAACCCCACCGTGTTCTCTTCTCAAAGTGAAGAGAGACAGTCACGGTTACTCACACAGTTGTGTGTTTTACTTCGGATCCTCTGTCAAGTTTTTTACAACCGGACATTAACAAATTCCAATCTGCCACATAACCGCGGGCACAACTTTCGAAAGATCATAACCCTGCAGGGGTGTCCCAACTTAGCCCATCACAAGCTCTCACGATCAGCTGAAGTGATAAATATAATATCATCACCCCTTATCTTAGGGAAATCCGATCAGGCTCGGCGTCCTGGTGCACAAGACATTTCGACAATGGTAAAACAAGTCCAGCAAGACCTCCCGGCGTGCCGACACCCTGATAGTAGCCGCGCGTATCTCGTCTCAGGCCATGTCCGGATGGGCGATCCTACGGGTTATACCAGATACCTCGGGTTTCCCCGTGGCGGCCCCGCAGTCTCCCCGTTTGGGACCAACACCATCAGCACTGGCCCCCCTGCTATGTAGAAAGAATCCCCGGGGACGCGACCCCCTATGCAATTTTAATTAATTAATTAAGTTGTTATTATGAGCAAATTAAAACCAATGTTGGGCCTTGCTGGAGGAGTTTTATTCAAAGACGAAGTGTCAAGGGGTCCCCATATACCCAACCGTGTAAGGAACGCAAAATCAAGGAACATAATGCCGGTTTATCAGCGCCTAAGTTGGCATGAGTGGAACAAAACACCGAGCAAAAGGCCAAGCCTTCCACCCATGCCCAGTATATAGGTGTGTTAATAATAATAATAGATATTGTGATATGCCAACAACAAGTTCCCGCCTAGAACGATCTTCATCTTCACCTGCAACTAACAACGCTATAAGAGGGGCTGAGCAAGCGGGTAACATAGCCAAACAATGGTTTGCTAGGAAAGGTGTCAAAGGTTAGGGGTTTCATGGCAACAAGGAGAGGGGCTAACAATAATGATGGGTAGCGCGACATATAACGATAGCATCGAGACAACTAAGCAAAGGCAATGATAGTAAAGGTATCCAAGGGTATGGTCATCTTGCCTGGGATTCCGCGAGGGAGAAGAACAAGTCCAGCAGTAGTCAAACAATCCTCACAACTCCGGAACGAACCCGGAGCTAACGAGAGAAGCAAACCGGAAAGAAACAAGCAACACGGTAAACACACAACACGAGACATGCCAATATGCTCAAACAAGTATGATGCAACACAAGTCTACGTAGGATGCACTACAAGTCCATACAGGAAGCAAAACATGGCAAGGTAGGAAGCACAGGAGAACAACACAAGTCTATATATGATGCAATACATGGCAAGGTATGATGCATGACAAGTCTATACAGGAAGCAATACATGGCAAGGTAGGAAGCATAGAAAAACAACACAAGTCTATATGATGCAATACATGACAAGGTATGATGCATGACAAGTCTATACAGGAAGCAATACATGGCAAGGTAGGAAGCACAGAAAAACAACACAAGTCTATATGATGCAATACATGGCAAGATATGATGCATGACAAGTCTATACAGGAAGCAATACATGGCAAGGTAGGAAGCACAGAGAAAACAACACAAGTCTATATGATGCAATACATGGCAAGGTATGATGCATGACAAGTCTATACAGGAAGCAATACATGGCAAGGTAGGAAGCACAGAAAAACAACACAAGTCAACAAGTTTAAATGAGGCCAAAAACTACAACAACAATTCCGGAAAATCCCCATATGCATGTTTAGCAATTTTAAGCAAACAACAATTCACACATTTTAATGTTGTTAACATGATGCGGATGACATGATCAAGTTTTACGCAATTTTTAGTTAAACGTTAACATGAAGAGATATGAAGTATTTGTCACCGTGGTGGAAAGAAAGGGGCCACGGCGGCGAATCCGAAAATGATGCCACGCAACATATCGGTTCCGGTTACTCGTCGAGAGACCGGTGCAAAAGATGAAGGGAGGCGTGAGCGTGTCGAACAAGATGAAAGGTGGGGTGATCCCGTCACCGGGTTCCCACGGGTTGGCGACGAGGCAACCGAGGAGCATCACAAAAGATGAATCGGGCACGGAGCACACAAGTGGAGCATCTCATACAACACACATCGTTTGTCCACGGGTCATCGTCTCGGGGTTATACCTTTGAAGCGTGCGTTTCGGGGTGGCTCGAGATCGTAGAGGAAGTAGTGGTACTCGCGGGACGTGGTACACATTTGTAGAGGGAAGTAGTCATTCCGGTCGTAGTCGTACACGGGGCGTCGGGGTCGTCGTTGACGTAGAGGTACTCGTTCCGTTCGTAGAGGTACTTGACGAATCCATCGCTTCCGGGGCGACGGTAGTCGTACACGTTGGCGTTTTCGTTCACGATTCTTCGGCGACGGTAGTGGTACTTGACGTGTCGCCGTGTAGGCGTTCTCGTTTCGAAGATGTACATGTCGTCGGGCGTAGTTGAACTTGGCGCATCGTCTTGTGTAGTCGTTCGGGCATCGGTCTTGCCGGCGGGGTACTTGTCGCGTCGTAGTGGTACTTGCGGTCTTGGTCACACCGAAAGAGGCACTTGGCGAAACCATAGGCAACAACTTGGTGTGGGTCTGTCCACGCCTGATGATCTCGAAACCGAGGCGAACATGAGCTGCCTGGGAAGGCAAACAACGGCGGCGTCGGAGCATGAACAGAGGCCAAGGGGCTCGAGGGAAAACCTCAACAGAGAGGACAAAAGAGGCTTCGTCATGGCAGGACAAGGGAGAAACGACTTGAGGCCATGGCTGCGGGCTGGCATGGCCGGAGGAAGCCGCAGGGGCGGAGCAGGACGGTGCCATGGCGCAGCGGCGACGGTTGAAGATGCGGGGACGGGAGGAGCAGCTCGACGCTGATGTCCACGGGCTCGGCGAGGCCGAGGCGGGTCGGACGCGGTGCCGGGGTACTGCTCCGTCGAGGCAGAAGGAGGCGAGGCACGGCCGTGCTGAGGCTACGGTGCGAAGGACGGCGGGGCCGGTCCGCTGGAAGGAACGGCGCGGGACGGCAGGGAGGAGCATGGCGCGGCGGCTTGCTGGAGGTGGCTGGGCGCGGCGGCGGAGCACAGGGAGAGAGCGAGGGTCGAGTGCGGGGCGTCCTGGCGGCGCGATGGGGAGGACGAAGGAGGAGAGTGAGATCGAGAGGGAGATGGGGTTCGGGATCGGGCTGCGAGGAGGAGGGGAAGAGCGGCGCTGAGAAGGAGGGACGAGGCGAAGAGGCTCGGGCTGCCGAGAGCTAGGGTTAGGGGTGGCTGGGCCGGCGGTTGCTGGCGCAAGGAGGGAGGCCCAAAGCAGCGCAATGAGGCCCTCTCCCCTAAAAAAACAATGCAGACTCAAAACCCGACTACGAAAAGGAAATGGACAGGGGGTTATAAGAAGAATAAGAAGGAAGTAAAAATATACTTGAACTTCTAGATTTATGCACAATTTTAATAAACTAGTTTGGACATTTTAAGGATATAAAAATAATTCAAGTTTGAATTAAATTCAAACTTGAGCCATTTTTGAACCCAACCAAAACAAGTCCAAAGGAACTAAAAATTGGCAAGGATGTTGAAGGCATGGTTGAGAATTGATAGGAAAAGAATGAACATTAAATTGGTGCAGGAAAAATAGAATGCCACAATTTAAATGGACTAACGAAGAAGGAGAAGAAGATGATCAAGCAAGGTTGTGGGAGTCAAAACTTGGAGTGAAACAGACATGGGGAATATTATGCAAGTGTGTGATGGTTGCTTCCAACAATGGAATATTATTATAATAGCTCCATAAATATTACGAGGATATATATATATATATATATATATATATGTTATAAAGAAAGTCATCCTTCCCTCGATTTAAATGGACCGAAGGTCCACACGACTTATTTGGTTGAGTTGCAGAATTAAAGTCATGATGGCATGATGGCATGATGCAATGCAAAATAAATAACACAAGCACAAATGAAACACACGGGAGAACCCAAAACATCTGGAATCTTCTGGAGCGTCGGTCTTCAGGCGTCACAACTCTCCCACACTAACAGAGGATCTCGACCCGAGATCCTGGAGATGGCACCGGATGAAACGGAAAAAGGAATAGGTAACCCAAAGTTGCTTCTTTGACAAACGAGTGAAACCAAGAACCTTGAGAGGTTGAACAATCTTGAAAGAAAGAATACAACGGAGATGAACGAAGTTAAGAGCACTCCGGTAAAATGAGGAACAAGGAACACCACGAGAACCTTGCAGGTTGAAAGACATGAAACAAGAGCTCACGGACCAAAAGAATATGAAACTACAACGGTATAGCCAAGGAATAAGAATGACAGAATTAGGACAGCACTCCGTGTGAAAATGGAAGGAATTAACGTGAGCTTGAGGAGATGAGCTGATAGTTGATGAAATCAACAACACATTGTCTCCGAAACAATTAAAAGAATGGCACAAGGTTAAGAAAGATTCCGACAGCACTCCGGTTGAAAAGAGAGGCAAAACTTGATAAGATTAGAGAATTAGAATGGAGGTCACGACACTCCGGATAAATAGATAAACAAGGAAAGAACATGATCTCGATAAAAACGAGATGATGGTTTGGAGAGATCAACATCACAATGCCTCCGGAATGAAAGAATATATACTAGGTCGTTGGAAAGAAAGAACGGAGAAGAAAATGACAACTTCTCCCACGAATGAATTTTGAAAATCATCCTTACGAAGAAGGGTTGAACGGAGTTGTTGGAAAAATCAACAACAAAAAGAATAAGCTTGTTGTGGGCTTATGGAAAACATCTCAAAATTAAGAGGTGACAACCAGCCACTTACGAAAAACATTTGATTGGATTGAGATCAACAAGGAGACGATAAACTTATTTCACCGGAAGGATAAATGAAGAACTTGGGTCATTTATAAGCACCATACATAGCAACAATCCTTAGGGAAAGCTTTTAGGTGAAATACAACCCAAGATTACTCCAACAAATAAATTGAAGGGTTGGAAAGATCTCCTGAACAAAGAAAATGATGGGTTTTAAATATCTCATTCTTGATAACTCGTGAATCATAAAACATGAAGGAAATTTTTTCAAGAATGGCATAACACCATCTCAAAAAAATAAGGGAGAAAGAATTACACTTCAATTGCATGAAGAAGAATACTTGAGCTCCAACAAGAATCTTGATGAAGACTTTGAGGATGAATTAAATCATGATCAACCATCATGAGAACTCCGGTAATGAAAGCATGAGAAGCGAAAGATGAAAAGAATAAGATTTAATGCCTGCGATGAATTAGATGGAGGTTTGAAATGATATAATTGAAATAACTTGGAGCTCCGGAAAACAAGATGAACAACTTAGAACCGAGAATATGATATGATGAACAAGCTCTGGAAAGAAAAAGATTAATCACTCGAGGAAATAAGAATAAGATTTACTGTATGCTTATCCTTCATCAAATTAAATTGATGACAAGCAACTGATTTGGCCTACTACTTATTCTTCTTGAAAAGGATTGGAGAGATATGTAGCCAAACTTGAGAATAATCTTGAACGACTCACCGGTAGGATTATGAAAAGAGCAAATGAATTAATACGATAACAACGGAAGAGTAAACTTGAAAGAACCACCGTAAGAATATGGAGACGAACGAAGAGGCATCAATTAAGAATAGTTGGAGGACGAAGTTGAAAACCGAGAACGAGGAAATCTTCTGAAATGATGGCCTTCGGAGGATCACAATGGAAAGGATTCATGAAATGCTTCGGATGGTTATAAAAAAGATCCTTCGTGATCGAAACAATAATGAGGATGGCATTAAGCTAGAACCTCGAATCTTCAAGAGAACGGACCAAGATTTAAGAGAAACTCTTCTTCGGTCTTCAAATGTGAGAATGACGACGAGATACACCACCATGAATTGTTGAGTACTCCGGAATGAAGAATTAAAAAGGTTGAAACAATGGTGAAAGGAATTTGAAAGCGATCTTGGAGAAGGTATATGACTGATGTAATCCATTCTTACGTCACATTTGAAAAGAATTCTCCGGAAAAAGAAGAGTCAGGTAAGATCCTGGAAAAAGACCTGTGGGTTAGGGCCCACTAAAGAAATCACCGCTGAAAAAGATTGCTTAAGATATATTGCATCGGTAGAATTAAATGGCTAGAATAAGATGACAATCTCAAAATAGTTTGAACGGATTAAGAATGGAATTATGAATCTTCAGCACTCCGGAGAAGAATTAGAGAGAGTTGAATGAATAAGAGAGCCTTCGGATAATAAATTTCAACATGGGAAAACATGTGAAACAAAAGGCACATATATGATCAATACGGAAGCTTGGATTTAGTCCATCGGAGAAGAATGTTAGAATTAAGAATGATGAACTTGAAGCTCCTGAGCATCTTCACGAGAAATCACCGGATAAGGACATTGAAAGAAAAGAATGAAGAACCATCGCATGAATAAAAGGACACTTGATTAAGAATTCTGGCTCCGAGAAGAAGAAGGGTGGGAGGGTGGGGAAAACAAAGATAACTTGGGATGAATGAAACAGAAAATTCGTCAGATTTCTCAACGGCATCCGTATGGAATAACTTGAAAGAAGGCACACTGGTTGAAAAAGGATTAACATGACAATCTCGATGATTAAGGACTAGCACTCTCATAGAAATATGAGAACACCGATTAGGAAATGTATGGAATCAACATTTGACATCGAAGCAACTTGAATACCAGAATCAAAACAAAACAAGGATAGATATGTTGCAACATAATCTTCACAATATCATTCGAACAGAGAATTGAACGAATGAATTCCGTAGGTACATCAACTTGACGAGAAGCCACTTGGGAGAACAAAAGGTAAATAAAAAGCAACAAGGAGCAGATAGAACAAATACAAGATAGAAGTTTCATTCGACATATTCGTGCTAAAAGCTCATGGAACGTGTTACAAAAGGGTTTTGCAATCCCCGGATCAGCATAGCCAAGGACCCTTTAAGATGCAACTCCCGATCGGAACAACGTCCATAAAACTACTTCACTCAATGTAGAACCCCGAACTCCATATCATGCACTCGTTGGAAGAATGCCTACGAGCTACTAGATGAACCCACCTATTAATTTCCGAAAGTTTCCAGTTATGCAATCAGGTGTTGGGGATACGGGGGAAGCATCGTGCACTAACCTCTAATCCTACATCCAGCTGTATCCATCCTTCAACACATAACCAGTTATTTCCGGAAACCGTCTACCTCGGACCTTCGAAACGCATCTGCTATACAAGCTATGGCAATACTCCCGAACTACCTCCTCAGTACTGGGTGATGTCGGGGTTATCTTGCCACTAACCGCATAGGAGAGTTTTCGATGTCGGCCGTCTTAAGTATTCCAAAACTGCTGCGATATATTTGTGACGACAACACCTCGAAGCTCAACTCCCCGGGACACTGCCACAACCCCTAAATGACAGGAGGCATCGAGAACAATGTTCTCGTCACAAAGACATCGGAACAATCCAAACAATACTCGCGTGATCCTAAAAAAAATTTGGTGAAATTTTGAGAGTAGAAGAGACAAGAGTAATCGTCAGGAGTCCTCACCAGAGTGAAAAGAGATGAGGAGCAAAAGAAATCCTACTCTCCGATATATATATAGGACTCAAAACATTTTCAAGTGTGTGCCTAGACTCAACCGTCAATGATTCGATCAATCAGTGGGGGCTCCTAGGTCGGAGAAGGCTCTGAATACCAACTTGTAATGCCCAGGATGGGACTATACCACCTACGTGTCGAGGCACGACTTAAAGGTATAAGTCCATTCTGGAATGATCACAAGTTTGGTATCTTTGCACGACTCATGTAAAAATAGGAATGAAATTGCAAAAGGATAGTTGGCTTACACTCGCCACGTCACACAATACATTACATAAGCAAATCATCATCCAAAACATCACAACCCGACTACGGGCGAAGATCCAAAAAATAAATACCAAAACATAAAGCCACAGGTCCGAATCGCCCCTAGTAGAAACCACTACTGATCGTCGAAAACGTCACACATATACGGCCACTCTCTTCATCGAGCTCCCAGAAGTTCTGACCCATCTCCTGCGTCAATCTCGGCTGAACCTGCATCTGGTGTTGTAGTATCTGTGAGCCACGAGGACTCAGCAATCCCATAACCATGGGTATCAAGACTAGCAAAGCTTTATGGGTAGGAAGAGGTAAAGTGGTGAGGTTGCAGCAGCGGCTAAGCATAATATGGTGGCTAACTTACGAGTACAAGAATAAGATGAGCATCTACGCAAACGGTCGCAATCTAGAAGTGATCGTTAAAGATCCTGAACTACCTACGAGTCAAACATAACCCCACCGTGTTCTCTTCTCAAAGTGAAGAGAGACAGTCACGGTTACTCACACAGTTGTGTGTTTTACTTCGGATCCTCTGTCAAGTTTTCTACAACCGGACATTAACAAATTCCAATCAGCCACATAACCGTGGGCACGGCTTTCGAAAGATCATAACCCTGCAGGGGTGTCCCAACTTAGCCCATCACAAGCTCTCACGATCAGCTGAAGTGATAAATATAATATCATCACCCCTTATCTTAGGGAAATCCGATCAGGCTCGGCATCCCGGTGCATAAGACATTTCGACAATGGTAAAACAAGTCCAGCAAGACCTCCCGGCGTGCCGACACCCTGATAGTAGCCGCGTGTATCTCGTCTCAGGCCACGTCCGAATGGGCGATTCTACGGGTTATACCAGATACCTCGGGTTTCCCCGTGGCGGCCCCGCAGTCTCCCCGTTTGGGACCAACACCATCAGCACTGGCCCCCCTGCTATGTAGAAAGAATCCCCGGGGACGCGACCCCCTATGCAATTTTAATTAATTAATTAAGTTGTTATTATGAGCAAATTAAAACCAATGTTGGGCCTTGCTGGAGGAGTTTTATTCAAAGACGAAGTGTCAAGGGGTCCCCATATACCCAACCATGTAAGGAACGTAAAATCAAGGAACATAATGCCGGTTTATCGGCGCCTAAGGTGGCATGAGTGGAACAAAACACTGAGCAAAAGGCCAAGCCTTCCACCCATGCCCAGTATATAGGTGTGTTAATAATAATAATAGATATTGTGATATGCCAACAACAAGTTCCCACCTGGAACGATCTTCATCTTCACCTGCAACTAACAACGCTATAAGAGGGGCTGAGCAAGCGGGTAACATAGCCAAACAATGGTTTGCTAGGAAAGGTGTCAAAGGTTAGGGGTTTCATGGCAACAAGGAGAGGGGCTGGCAATAATGATGGGTAGCGCGACATATAACGATAGCATCAAGACAACTGAGCAAAGGCAATGATAGTAAAGGTATCCAAGGGTATGGTCATCTTGCCTGGGATTCCGTGAGGGAGAAGAATAAGTCCAGCAGTAGTCAAACAATCCTCACAACTCCGGAACGAACCCGGAGCTAACGAGAGAAGCAAACCGGAAAGAAACAAGCAACACGGTAAACACACCACACGAGACATGACAATATGCTCAAACAAGTATGATGCAACACAAGTCTACATAGGATGCACTACAAGTCCATACAGGAAGCAAAACATGGCGAGGTAGGAAGCACAGGAGAACAACACAAGTCTATATATGATGCAATACATGGCAAGGTATGATGCATGACAAGTCTATACAGGAAGCAATACATGGCAAGGTAGGAAGCATAGAAAAACAACACAAGTCTATATGATGCAATACATGGCACATGACAAGTCTATACAGGAAGCAATACATGGCAAGGTAGGAAGCACAGAAAAACAACACAAGTCTATATGATGCAATACATGGCAAGGTATGATGCATGATAAGTCTATACAGGAAGCAATACATGGCAAGGTAGGAAGCACAGAAAAAACAACACAAGTCTATATGATGCAATACATGGAAAGGTATGATGCATGACAAGTCTATACAGGAAGCAATACATGGTAAGGTAGGAAGCACAGAAAAACAACACATGTCAACAAGTTTAAATGAGGCCGGAAACTACAACAACAATTCCGGAAAATCCCCATATGCATGTTTAGAAATTTTAAGCAAACAACAATTCACACATTTTAATGTTGTTAACATGATGCGGATGACATGATCAAGTTTTATGCAATTTTTAGTTAAACGTTAACATGAAGAGATATGAAGTATTTGTCACCGTGGTGGAAAGAAAGGGGCCACGGTGGCGAATTCGAAAATGATGCCACGCAACATATCGATTCTGGTAACTCGTCGAGAGACCGGTGCAAAAGATGAAGGGAGGCGTGAGCGTGTCGAACAAGATGAAATGTGGGGTGATCCCGTCACCGGGTTCCCCCGGGTTGGCGACGAGGCAACCGAGGAGCATGACAAAAGACGAATCGGGCACGGAGCACACAAGTGGAGCATCTCATACAACACACATCGTTTGTCCACGGGTCATCGTCTCGGGGTTATACCTTTGAAGCGTGCGTTTCGGGGCGGCTCGAGATCATAGAGGAAGTAGTGGTACTCGCGGGACGTGGTACACATTCGTAGAGGGAAGTAGTCATTCCGATCGTAGTCGTACACGGGGCGTCGGGGTCGTCGTTGATGTAGAGGTACTCGTTCTGTTCGTAGAGGTACTTGAATCCATCGCTTCCGGGGCGACGGTAGTCGTACACGTTGGCATTTTCGTTCACGGTTCTTCGGCGACGGTAGTGGTACTTGACGTGTCGCCGTGTAGGCGTTCTCGTTTCGAAGATGTACATGTCGTCGGGCGTAGTTGAACTTGGCGCATCGTCTTGTGTAGTCTTTCGGGCATCGGTCTTGCCGGCAGGGTACTTGTCGCGTTGTAGTGGTACTTGCGGTCTTGGTCACATCGGAAGAGGCACTTGGCGAAACCATAGGCAGCAACTTGGTGTGCTTCTGTCCACGCCTGATGATCTCGAAACCGAGGCAAACATGAGCTGCCTTTGAAGGAAAATGACGGCGGCGTCGGAGCATGAACAGAGGCCAAGGGGCTCGAGGGAAAACCTCAACAGAGAGGACAAAAGAGGCCTCGGCATGGCAGGACGAGGGAGCAATGGCTTGAGGCCATGGCTGCGGGCTGGCATGGCCGGAGGAGGCCGCAGGGGCGGAGCAGGACGGTGCCATGGCGCAGCGGCGACGGTTGAAGACGCGGGGACGGGAGGAGCAGCTCGACGCTGATGTCCACGGGCTCGGCGAGGCCGAGGCGGGTCGGACGCGGTGCCGGGGTACTGCTCCGTCGAGGCAGAAGGAGGCGAGGCACGGCCGTGCTGAGGCGACGACGCGAAGGACGGCGGGGCCGGTCCGCTGGAAGGAACGGCGCGGGACGGCAGGGAGGAGCATGGCACGGCGGCTTGCTGGAGGTGGCTGGGCGCGGCGGCGGAGCACAGGGAGAGAGCGAGGGTCGGGTGCGGGGCGTCCTGGCGGCGCGATGGGGAGGACGAAGGAGGAGAGTGAGATCGAGAGGGAGATGGGGTTCGGGATCGGGCTGCGAGGAGGAGGGGGAGAGCGGCGCTGAGAAGGAGGGACGAGGCGAAGAGGCTCGGGCTGCCGAGAGCTAGGGTTAGGGGTGGCTGGGCCGGCTCGCTAGGAAGGCCTAGATGGCCAGAGAGGCCGGCGGGTGCTGGCGCAAGGAGGGAGGCCCAAAGCAGCGCAATGAGGCCCTCTCCCCTAAAAAAACAATGCAGACTCAAAACCCGACTACGAAAAGGAAATGGACAGGGGGGTTATAAGAAGAATAAGAAGGAAGTAAAAATATACTTGAACTCCTAGATTTATGCACAATTTTAATAAACTAGTTTGGACATTTTAAGGATATAAAAATAATTCAAGTTTGAATTAAATTCAAACTTGAGCCATTTTTGAACCCAACCAAAACAAGTCCAAAGGAACTAAAAATTGGCAAGGATGTTGAAGGCATGGTTGAGAATTGATAGGAAAAGAATGAACATTAAATTGGTGCAGGAAAAATAGAATGCCACAATTTAAATGGACTAACGAAGAAGGAGAAGAAGATGATCAAGTAAGGTTGTGGGAGTCAAAACTTGGAGTGAAACAGACATGGGGAATATTATGCAAGTGTGTGATGGTTGCTTCCAACAATGGAATATTTTTATAATAGCTCCATAAATATTAGGAGGATATATATATGTTATAAAGAGAAGTCATCCTTCCCTCGATTTAAACGGCTCGAAGGTCCACACGACTTATTTGGTTGAGTTGCAGAATTAAAGTCATGATGGCATGATGGCATGATGCAATGCAAAATAAATAACACAAGCACAAATGAAACACACGGGAGAACCCGGAACATCTGGAATCTTCTGGAGCGTCAGTCTTCTGGCGTCACAGCCCCCAAGTGCCAAGTGTTGTTGCTTGCAAAGTGCTTGGGACTTTTATGTTCATGAACTATTAAATTCAGAAAAAAATCCACATCCATTAGCCCCCAAGGGTCAAGTACTCTTGCTTGCAAAGTGCTTGAGACTTTAATAATATGTATCCGGCTTAGAAAAGAACAACTTTAGCCTCTATTAGCCCCCAAGGGTCAAGTACTCTTGCTTGTAAAGTGCTTCAGACTTTAATAATATGAATCCGGCTTAGAAAAGAACAACTTCAGCCTCCATTAGCCCCCAAGGGTCAAGTACTCTTGCTTGCAAAGTGCTTGGGACTTCAATCTTTGTTAAACCGGTAATCAATCCATCTGATGCTCATTTTGCCTGTTCAGGAAACCACTGCTGAATTACAAACACAATTGAAGGATGCTAGGGAGCTGCTTAAGCACCAAGAGTCGGAAACTCAGAAAGCTGGATCAAAGTTTCAATTTAGCCTATCTGAAGCAAACGATTTGAAAGCTAAGCTTAAGTCCGAGGAATCTGCATGGGCTAAGGAAAAGGCTGCCTTAGAGCAACGAGCCGAACACGCCGAAACATCTCTTGAAGCAGTGGCAACTGAGCTCACCGGCTTAAAACATCGTGTCTTAGAAATGACTGCAACCATCTTTGGTAAGCCGCCATATTCAACTTGTAAAATAAAATCTTAGGAGAACTTAACCCGTTACTGATCAACGTAATGGTTATGTAGGTAAAAGAAGCAGTATTCTTGGCAGAGATTGACTTATGAAGCTAAAAGCCGTCTACACCCTTGTGGAACAACTGTATACTGGAGCACAGCGTGCCCTGGCTGTTGTCTCTCCGTCCAGCCAAGCACCAATGTTGTTTGTGCATACCTTACGAAGACTCTCTGTTCTGCCTGCCAGAATAGATGAAATCAAGCGGTCATCTGCGAGAACCGGTGTTGTAACGGCCTTGAGCCGGGCTAAGGCATGGCTTACAGAGCTGGATCCATCCGACTTGGGTATGGGGTATCCAAGTTTGAAAGAAGATGGCTCAGCTTTTGACCACAAAGACTTCACTGCCTGTGTCAAGGATATCCGCCCACTGGCTACTTTGATCGCAAATGAAACGGACTTGTCGAAATATCAGCCGGCTTATGATACGGAGAACCAGAAGATGTCCACTCCATCGTATAAAGTGATGGATCTGATTCCTCCAATTAGTAAGCATACCTTTGCCCATGAAATTGACCCCTCTGATCTTATTGATGGGGCGGCTAAATTTGAAGCTCTGGCTGGCTTGGATTGGTCTGCGCGGAGTTTTCAAACAGAGGAGGAGGAAGAACCGGCGAAGGATGACACAGAATCATCAAAACATCAAGGCCAAGGAGAATGAAACGCCGGGCGGCCCATGTACCTAGGATAAAAAACATTTGAACCTTTGTCTGGCTCACAGTAGCTTGTAATAGGATAGCAAAACATCTTTCCTGCCGGCTTATTGTATCAACTGTTGTGCCATCATGCACACTTCTTGCCTTTTGATGAATATGTGGATCGCCGATTGTTGAGATCCTTACTTTATTCTTATGATGGTATTGGTGTGCGCAGATCAATATAAACTGTTCCTGCATGTAAATAGAAACAAACGCCCTGGCGGTTTACCGCCGTGCGGGTCATTGTGCCTAACCAGCTCCACTCGGGACAAGTGTCTAGAACCAGGGCTGGTTGAACTGTTAAAACATAGTCATACCTGAAGATGTTATTTGTACTGCCGGCTTAATCAGCCTCCATATGACCTTGTGAAGGTATAGTCCCAGAAATAAAATTGTTATTCTTCCAGGGGCTTAGAGCCATGCATTAGATTGGGTTGTAGAGACCCGGAGAGGCTTCAAATATGAGCCGTGAAGGGAGGCAGCTAGGCCGGTCATGCAAAGAAGATAAATCAAAACGAAAACTTACAAGAAGGCAAAGAGAAAACAGAAAAGACAAACGAAAAAACACTCGAGGCTTTTGCAGGCCGCCAAGCCAAAGGTTCTTCTTCAATGAAACGAGTCTTGGTGGCCCCTGGAAGGTACGTGCATGCTATGAGCCGGCTCTCACAGTACCCAATCGACATTTTAACCTAGACAAGTGAGGTCATTGTTTTTAAAGATAGACTTGCCTAGAGTACGCGGGGTCAGAGTTGCATCTTGCTTCATAGGCCGAGTTATCCAAGTTTCAATGAAGGCGACATTTTGAGCCTGGATCTATCCTGTCTATCTGTAGCACCGTGCTCTCGAAGTGACAGCCGGTGTTTGAACCTTAGCAAGCTCAGGTCTTGGTCGAATACGCCGTTAACACTGATTGCAGAGAGTTCGCCGGGTCAATCAGGATGACCTGATGGAGTTAAAGCAGCTGGGCACAGGTAGGATGACCCACAGGTTATGTCCTCTTTGGTCGAATACGCCTATGTTTGAACATAACCTGGTCAAATGGGTAGTAATGATGTGTTCTCTTTGGTCGAATATGCCTATGTTTGAACAGGAAGCCCCCAAGTGACATACTTGTTGATTATTCATCAAGAGCTTATCTTGGAGCTGTGCTATGCATCCAACTCTTCATGATTCCTTTGATTTGGGTACTAAGCTTCTTGAGAAAATATGTATGATGATAATTAAGACTCAACTTTGAAAAAATGGCAGAGGCCCCGAATTGGCGGGGAGGCCGGCTTTGTTATATTGTACTGATATTTACACCATCGAATTACATCATGAGAGCCGGAGGCTTAAGTATAGTAAGGCCGGGGGTGAGCGATATTCCACGGCCGATTAGTCTCTTCCTCTGATGTATGTGAGTCCTTGTGCTCTCGGATATCGATCAAGTAATATGACCCGTTGTGCAGATTCTTGCTGACGACAAAAGGTCCTTCCCAAGGCGGCGACAGTTTATGCATGTCAGTCTGATCTTGGATGAGCTGGAGAACTAAGTCACCTTCTTGAAAGGTTCTGGTCTTGACCCACAGACTGTGATACCATCGTAAATCATGTTAATAAATCGCCGAACGAGCCGCCGCGAGATCACGCTCTTCATCCAATCGATCCAACGCATCCTGACGTGTCGTCTCATTATCAGCTTCCACATAAGCCGCCACTCGGGGCGAGTCATGACGGATATCGCTAGGAAGAACCGCCTCTGCTCCGTAGACCATGAAGAAGGGCGTGTATCCTGTAGACCTATTGGGTGTTGTATTAATGCTCCATAACACGGAAGGTAACTCCTCCACCCAACAACCCGGCGTGCTCTTCAGAGGAACCATGAGCTGGGGCTTGATTCCTCGTAAAATCTCTTTATTGGCCTGCTCTGCTTGACCATTGGACTGGGGATGAGCCACAGAAGACACATCAAGCCGGATATGCTCACGCTGACAAAACGCCTTCATAGCACCCTTAGACGGACTAGTGCCATTGTCTGTTATGATACTATGGGGGAAACCAAACCGGTAAATCACCTTCTTGATGAACTGCACCGCTGTTTTCGCATCACATTTGCTAGCTGGTTCTGCCTCAATCCACTTGGTGAATTTGTCCACTTCCACCAACAGGTGGGTTTTCTTTTCTTTGGATCTTTTAAAGGGTCCTACCATATCAAGCCCCCAGGTTGCAAATGACCAGGTTATGGGAATCATCCTCAACTCTTGAGCCGGAACATGAGCACGCCGTGAAAATTTCTGACAACCGTCACATCTTGTGACGCCCGAAGACCGACGTCCCAGAAGATTCCAGTTGTTCCGGGTTCTCCCGTGTGTTTCATTTGTGCTTGTGTTATTTATTTTTGCATTGCATCATGTCATCATGCTATCATGTCATTCATCTTTGCTTCTCAACTAAATAAATGGCATAGATCTTTTGATCTATTTAAATTGAGGGAAGAGTGACTTCTCTTTATAACATATCCTCCTAATAATTATGGAGCTATTAATCCATTAATTTGGAATATCCAAACACACTTGCAATTAATTCTCTTGCCTTTGTTATCTTAATCCCGGCCTCAGACTTGTCCTCAAATTCTAGCCAATTTGGATTTCTTCTAAAGGGTTTTCTAAATTCAAATAGTTTGACTTTTATTCAAACTTGTTTGAATTTTCTTCTTCCAAAACCTTCCAACATTTTTATAAATGTCCTTACATTTTTGTGAGTCCAGGGAATTTTACCCTATGCCCAATCTTTCCCTAAGCCTCCCTTTCTTTTCCATCTTCCTTCTTTTTTTCTGTTAAAGAAAATCAGTAGAAAAGGGAGAAGAAGAGGCCCAGCTGCCGGCCTCTAAGGCCATCAGCCTTCTAGGCCCAAGGCCCACTCTCTTCCAGCGCTAACCCTAGCCGCAGCCCGTTTTTTCTCCTTCGACCGCATCGCTCTCTCGTCCCTTTCCTCGCGCCGCCACTCCGCCTCGTCGCCCGAGGCCATCGATCTCTCGATCTCCCCAGCACTCTCTCCCTCGCTCCTCGTCGGCCCCGCCGCGGAGCGCCTCCATGGCCCCGCCGTCGCCTCTGCTCGGCTTCCTTCTCCCCCGCGCCTTGGAGCCCGTCCAGCGCCGCCAACAGGGCCGTGCCGCCTCCCACCTCGCCAGCACCATGGCTCGGCGCCCTCCAGCCACGGTTCAGCGTCGGCGCCGCGCCGCCTTCTCACGCACACATCGAGCCAGGGAGAGGAGCTCCCTGTGCCCGATCCCCTCACCGTCGCCAAGAGCAGCCGCCGCCGCCATCCCTCCTGCGACCCCGCCGTCGATCGCCTCCGTCAGGCAACAGAAGGCCGCCGGCGTGCCTTGCTGTCGCTGCTGCTTCGTCCAACTACCTCGACGTCATCTGCTTCCTTCGCGTCGACCGCTGCTCTGCATCGCTCGCTGTCGCCGTCTTCTTCACGGAGCCTCACCATCGCTGGAGTCCAGCGCCGCCCGACCCCATTCATCCTCTGCTCACAGCTCCATCCAGGGTGCCTTGCTTTTGCTGCTCTCATTCCCCACAAGCCGCTGCGCCTTCGGCCCTTTTGCCAGGAGACATGCCCCGGTTGTGCACCTTTTGCGTCTAGATACCCCAAGACCGCCGGCAAGACCGATGCCCGAACGACTACACAAGACGATGCGCCAAGTTCAACTACGCCCGATGACATGTACATCTACGGAACGTGTACGACTACCGTCGCCCCGAAAACGAGGGATTCACCAAGTACCTCTCCGAAACGGAACGAGTACCTCTACGTCAACGACGACCCCGACGCCCCGTGTACGACTACGAACGGAACAACTACTTCCCTCTACGAACGTGTACCACGACTCGCGTGCACGACTACTTCCACTACTTTCCTCGACGATCTTGATCCTCCTCGAAACGAACGTAGAAGGTATAACCCCGAGACGATGACCCGTGGACTGCTTGTGGTTGTATGAGATGTTTCCCTTGTGTGCACCGTGCCCGATTCGTCTTTTGTCATGCTCCTCGGTTGCCTCGTCGCCGACCCGTGGGAACCCGGTGACGGGATCATCCCACCTTTCTTCTTGTTCGACTCGCTCACGCTACCTTGCTTTTGCACCGGCATCTCGACGAGTGTCGGATCATCGGAACGTTGTCGTGGCATCGTATCCATTTTCGCCGCCACCACCCTCTTTTCTTTCCGTCGTGGCGACAAATACTCCTTATCTCTTCATGTTAACTTTTACTAAAAATTGCATAAACCTTGATCATGTCATCCGCATCATGTTAACAACATTAAAATGTGTGAATTGTTGTTTGCTTAAAATTGCTAAACATGCATATGGGGATTTTTCTGGAATTGTTGTTGTTATTTCCGACCTCATTTAAAATGCCTAGATAGTGTAGTTTTGTCATGCATCCTACCTTGCCATGTATTGCATCACATATAGTCTTGTGTTGTTTTTCTGTGCTTCCTACCTTGCCATGTTATGCTTCCTGTATAGACTTTTGTTGTTGTCATGCATCATACCTTGCCATGTATTGCATCATATAGACTTTTGTTGTTGTCTGTGCTTCCTACCTTGCCATGTTTTGCTTCCTGTATAGACTTGTCATGCATCATACCTTGCCATGTATTGCATCATATAGACTTGTGTTGTTTTCTGTGCTTCCTACCTTGCCATGTTTTGCTTCCTGTATAGACTTGCTGTGCATCCTATGTAGACTTGTTTTGCATCATACTTGGTTGAGCATATTGTCGTGTCTCGTGTTGTGTGTTTACCGTATTGCTTGCTTCTTCTCGTTAGTGCTTGTTCCATTGCGATCGTGAGGATTCATTCGACTTCTCGTGGTTCTTCTTCAAGACTTCTTCTTCGTCTACTTCTTGGACCCGTTCTTCTTCCTTGCGGAATCTCAGGCAAGATGACCATACCCTTGGATACCTTTACTACCATTGCCATGCTTAGTGTCTCGATGCTATCGTTACATGTCGCGCTACCCATCTTATTGTCAGCCCTCTCCTTGTTGCCATGAAACCTCTAACCTTTGACACCTTCCTAGCAAAACCATTGTTTGGCTATGTTACCCGCTTGCTCAGCCCCTCTTATAGCGTTGTTAGTTGCAGGTGAAGATGAAGATCGTTCCAGGAGGGAACTTGTTGTTGGAATATCACAATATCTATTATTATTATTATTATTATTATTATTATTAACACACCTATATAGTGGGCATGGGTGGAAGGATTGGCCTTTTGCTCGGTGTTTTGTTCCACTCATGCCACCTTAGGCGCCGATAAACCGGCATTATGTTCCTTGATTTTGCGTTCCTTACACGATGGGTATATGGGGACCCCTTGACAGTTCGTCTTTGAATAAAACTCCGCCAGCAAGGCCCAACATTGGTTTTAATTTGCCTCATAATAACAACTTAATTAAATAATTAAATTTGCATAGGGGGTCGCGCCCTCGGTGATTCTTTTCTACATAGCAGGGGGGGCCAGTGCTGATAGTGTTGGTCCCAAATAGAGTCGTGTGCGGCGACCCCCCTTGGAAACTTGGGGTTTGGCTGCTGTATGCTGTGCTCATCCGGTCGTGGCCTGAGACGAGATACGCGCGGCTACTATCAGGGTGTCGGCACGCCGGGAGGTCTTGCTGGACTTGTTTTACCATTGTCGAAATGTCTTGTGCACCGGGATGCCGAGCCTGATCGGATTTCCATAAGATAAGGGGTGATGATATTATATTTATCACTTCAGCTGATCGTGAGAGCTTGTGATGGGCTAAGTTGGGACACCCCTGCAGGGTTATAATCTTTCGAAAGTCGTGCCCGCGGTTATGTGGCAGATTGGAACTTGCTAATGTCCGGTTGTAGAAAACTTGACAGAGGATCCGAAGTAAAACACACAACTGTGTGAGTAACCGTGACTGTCTCTTTTCACTTTGAGAAGAGAACACGGTGGGGTTATGTTTGACTCGTAGGTAGTTCAGGATCTTTAGCGATCACTACTAGTTTGCGCCCGTTTGCGTAGATGCTCATCTTATTCTTATACACGTAAGTTAGCCACCATATTATGCTTAGCCGCTGCTGCAATCTCACCACTACCTTCTCCATACCCTTAAAGCTTTGCTAGTCTTGATACCCATGGTTATGGGATTGCTGAGTCCTCGTGGCTCACAGATACTACAACCCCAGATGTAGGTTCAGCCGAGAATGATGCAGGAGATGGATCAGAACTTTCGGGAGTTCTATGAAGAGCGTGGCCGTATGTATGTGACGTGTTTCAACGATGAGTAGTGGTTTCTACTAGGGGCGATTCGGACCTGTGGCTTTATGTTTTTGGTATCTTTCTTTTGGATCTTCGCCCATAGTCGGGTTGTGATGTTTTGAATGATGATTTGCTTATGTAATGTATTGTGTGACGTGGCGAGTGTAAGCCAACTATCCTTTTGCAATTTCATCCCTATTTTTACATGAGTCGTGCAAAGATACCAAACTTGAGATCATTCCAGAATGGGCTTATACCTTTAAGTCGTGCCTCGACACGTAGGAGGTATAGTCCCATCCTGGGCATTACAAGTTGGTATTCAGAGCCTTCTCCGACCTAGAAGCCCCCACTGATTGATCGAATCGTTGACGGTTGAGTCTAGGCAGACACTTGAAAATGTTTTGAGTCCTATATATATATCGGAGAGTAGGATTTCTTTTGCTCCTCATCTCTTTTCACTTTGGTGAGGACTCCTGACGATTACTCTTGTCTCTTCTACTCTCAAAATTTCACCAAATTTTTTTTAGGATCACGCGAGTATTGTTTGGATTGTTCTGATGTCTTTGTGATGAGAACATTGGTCTCGATGCCTCCTGTCATTAGGGGTTGTGGCAGTGTCCCGGGGAGTTGAGCTCCGAGGTGTTGTCGTCACAAATATATCGCAGCAGTTCTGGAATACTTAAGACGGCCGACATCGAAAACTCTCCTATGCGGTTAGTGGCAAGATAACCCCGACATCACCCAGTACTGGGGAGATAGTTCGGGAGTATTGCCATAGCTTGTATAGCAGATGCGTTTCGAAGGTCCGAGGTAAATGGTTTCCGAAAATAACTGGTTATGTGTTGAAGGATGGATACAGCTGGATGTAGGATTAGAGTTGAGTGAGCGGTGCTTCCCCTGTATCCCCAACACCCGATTGCATAACTGGAAACTTTCGGAAATTAATAGGTGGGTTCATCTAGTAGTTCGTAGGCATTCTTCCAACGAATGCATGATATGGAGTTCGGGGTTCTACATTGAGTGAAGTGGTTTTATGGGCGTTGTTCCGATCGGGAGTTGCATCTTAAAGGGTCCTTGGCTATGCTGATCCGGGGATTGCAAAACCCTTTTGTAACACGTTCCATGAGCTTTCAGCACGAACATGTGGAACGAAACTTCTATCTTGTATTTGTTCTATCTGCTCCTTGTTGTTTTTATTTACCTTTTGTTCTCCCAAGTGGCTTCTCGACAAGTTGATGTACCTACGGAATTCATTCGTTCAATTCTCCATTCGAATGATATTGTGAAGATTATGTTGCAACATATCTATCCTTTGTTTTGATTCGATTCTGGTATTCGAGTTGCTTCGATGTCAAATGTTGAATCCATACCTTTCCTAATCGGTGTTCTCATATTTCTATGGGAGTGCTAATCCTTCTTGATCAATCAAGATTTTCATGTTAATCCTTTTCAACCGGTGTGCCTTCTCTTCAAGTTATTCCATATGGACGCCGTTGAGAAATCTGATGATTTGTCTATTTCATTCATCCCAAGTTGTCTTTGTTTCCCCGCCCTCCCTCCCTTCTTCTTCTGGGAGCCAGAGATCTCAAATCAAGTGTCATTTTATTCATGTGATGTTCTTCATTCTTTTCGTTCAGTTTCTTTATCTGGTGATTTCTCGTGAAGATGCTCAGCCAGATTCAGTTTATCATTCCCTGTTCTTGTTTCTCTCCGGTGGACTAATTGAAGCTTCGGTGTTGATCATATTTGTTCCTCTTGTTTCGTATGTTTTCCCATGTTGAAAATTCTTATCCGAAGGCTCTCTTATTTATTCAACTCTCTAATTCATATCCGGAGTGTTGAAGATATCTCAGAAGATTCACGTTTCCATTCTTAATCCATTCAAGCTATTTTGAGGATTATCATCTTATTCAAGCCATTTAATTCAACCGGTGCTATATCTCTTAAGCAATCTTTTTCAACGGTGATTTCTTTTGAGTGGGCCCTAACCCACAGGTCTTTTTCCAGGACCTTACCCGACTCTTCTAATTTTTCCGGAGTTATTCTAAAATTCTTTTCAAAGTGTGACGTAAGTATGAATCCCATCAGTCACAGTCCTTCTCCAGGACCGCTTTCAAATACTTTTTCATCATTGGTTCAACCTTTTAATTCTTCATTACGGAGTGCCTATACAATTCATGGTAGTGTATCTCATCGTCTTCTCAGATTTTGAAGACCCGAAGACGAGTTCCTCTTGAATCCTTATCCGTTCTTCCAAGATTCGTGGTTCTAGCTTCATGCCATCCTCATTATTGTTTCGATCACGAGGAATTTTTTATACCCATCCGAAGATTTCATGAATTCTTTTCCATTGTGATCCCCGAAGGCCATCATTTCAGAAGATTCTTCGTTCTCAGTTTTCAACTTGTCGTCCAAATATTCTTCCTTGATGTCTCTTTGTTCGTCTCCATATTCTTATGGTGATTCGTTCAAGATTTCTATTCCTTGTTATCGTATTAATTCATTTGTTCTTTTCATAATCCTACCGGTGCTTTGTTGAATATTTATCCAAGGTTGTGCTAGATCTCTCTTTAAATCTTTGCAACGAGAATAAGTAGTATGCCAAATCCGTTGCTTGTCATCAATTTAATTTGGTGAAGGATAATCATACAATAAATCTTATTCTTATTTCCCCGAAGTGATTAATCTCTTTTTCCAGAGCTTGTTCATCATATCATATTCTTGGTCCTAAGTTGTTCACCTTGTTTTCCGGAGTTCCAAGTTATTTCAATTATATCATTTCGAAGCTCCATCTAATTCATCGCATGCCTTGAATCTTATTCTTTTCATCTTTCACTTCTCATGCTTTCATTACCGGAGTTCTCATGGTGGTTAATCATGTTTTAATTCATCCTCGAAGTCTTCATCAAGATTCTTGTTGGAGCTCAAGCATTCTTCATCATGCTTTCCAAGTGCAATTCTTTCTACCTTATTGTTTCAGATGGTGTTATGTCATTTTTGACAATTTCCCTTCATGTTTCATGATTCACAAGTTGTCAGGAATGAGATATTTAAACCCATCATTTTCTTTGTTCAGGAGATCTTTCCAACCATTCAATTTATTCATTGGAGTAATCTTGGGTTGTATTTCACCTAAAAGCTTTCCCTAAGGATTGTTGCTATTGTGGTGCTTATAAATGACCCAAATTCTTCGTTTCTCCTCTCGGTGGAAAAAGTTTTCATCTGTTCGCTCATCTCAAATCAATCATTTTGTAGTGGCAGAATTTTACCTTAGTTTTGAGATGTTTTCCATAAGCCCACATCAAGCTTATTCTTTCGTTGTTGAATTTCCAACAACTCTATTCGACCCTTCTTCGTAAGGATGCTCTTTCAAATTCAATTTTGAGAGAAGTTGTCATTTTTCTTCTCCATTCATTTCTTTCACTGATTATATGCTATTCTTTCATTCCGGAGGCATTGTGATGTTGCTCTCTCCAAACCATCATATCGTTTTATCGAGATCATGTTCTTTCCCTTGCTTATCATTTAACTGGAGTGTTATATTCTTCATTCAAGTTCCCTCATCTTATCAAGTTTGCCTCTCTTTTCAACCGGAGTGCTATCTGAAATCATTCTCCTTGCGCCATTCTTTCAATTGTTCCGGAGGCTGTGTGTTAATTCCTTCCATTTTCAGTCGGAGTGCTGCCCGATTTATGTCATTCTTATTCCTTGGCTATACCATTGCAGTTTCATATTCTTTTGGTTCGTAAGCACTTGTTTCATGTCTTTCAATCTACAAGGTTCTCATTGTGTTCCTTGTTCCTCCTTTTACCGGAGTGTTTTCATCTTCGTTCATCTCCATTGTACTCTTATTCAACTTGTTTAACCTCTCAAGGTTCGTGGTTTCACTCGTCTGTCAAAGAAGCAACTTTGTTTTACCTCTTCTTTTTCGTTTCTATCCGGTGCCATCTCCAGGATCTCCGGTCGAGATCCTCTGTTAGTGTGGGAGAGTTCTGACGCCCGAAGACCGACGTCCCAGAAGATTCCAGATGTTCCGGGTTCTCCCGTGTGTTTCATTTGTGCTTGTGTTATTTATTTTTGCATTGCATCATGTCATCATGCCATCATGTCATTCATCTTTTCTTCTCAACTAAATAAATGGCATAGATCTTTTGATCTATTTAAATTGAGGGAAGAGTGACTTCTCTTTATAACATATCCTCCTAATAATTATGGAGCTATTATAATTAATCCATTAATTTCGAATATCCAAACACACTTGCAATTAATTCTCTTGCCTTTGTTATCTTAATTCCGGCCTCAGACTTGTCCTCAAATTCTAGCCCATTTGGATTTCTTCTAAAGGGTTTTCTAAATTCAACTAGTTTGACTTTTATTCAAACTTTTATTCAAACTTGTTTGAATTTTCTTCTTCCAAAACCTTCCAACATTTTTATAAATGTCCTTACATTTTTGTGAGTCCAGGGAATTTTACCCTATGCCCAATCTTTCCCTAAGCCTCCCTTTATTTTCCATCTTTCTTCTTTTTTTCTGTTAAAGAAAATCAGTAGAAAAGGGAGAAGAAGAGGCCCAGCCGCCGGCCTCTAAGGCCATCAGCCTTCTAGGCCCAAGGCCCACTCTCTTCCAGCGCTAACCCTAGCCGGAGCCCGTTTTCTCTCCTTCGACCGCATCGCTCTCTCGTCCCTTTCCTCGCGCCGCCACTCTGCCTCGTCGCCCGAGGCCATCGATCTCTCGATTTCCCCAGCGCTCTCTCCCTCGCTCCTCGTCGGCCCCGCCGCCGAGCGCCTCCATGGCCCCGCCGTCGCCTCTGCTCGGCTTCCTTCTCCCCCGCGCCTTGGAGCCCGTCCAGCGCCGCCAACAGGGCCGTGCCGCCTCCCACCTCGCCGGCACCGTGGCTCGGCGCCCTCCAGCCACGGTTCAGCGCCGGCGCTGCGCCGCCTTCTCACGCACGCATCGAGCCAGGGAGAGGAGCTCCCTGTGCCCGATCCCCTCACCGTCGCCAAGAGCAGCCGCCGCCGCCATCCCTCCTGCGACCCCGCCGTCGATCGCCTCCGTCAGGCAACAGAAGGGCGCCGGCGTGCCTTGCTGTCGCTGCTGCTTCGTCCAACTACCTCGACGTCATCTGCTTCCTCCGCGTCGACCGCTGCTCTGCATCGCTCGCTGTCGCCGTCTTCTTCACGGAGCCTCACCATCGCTGGAGTCCAGCGCCGCCCGACCCCATTCATCATCTGCTCACAGCTCCATCCAGGGTGCCTTGCTTTTGCAGCTCTCATTCCCCACAAGCCGCTGCGCCTTCGGCCCTTTTGCCAGGAAACATGCCCCGGTTGTGCACCTTTTGCGTCCAGATACCCCAAGACCGCCGGCAAGACCGATGCCCGAACGACTACACAAGACGATGCGCCAAGTTCAACTACGCCCGACGACAACGACTACCGTCGCCCCGGAAATGAGGGATTCACCAAGTACCTCTCCGAAACGGAACGAGTACCTCTACGTCAACGACGACCCCGACGCCCCGTGTACGACTACGAACGGAACGACTACTTCCCTCTACGAACGTGTACCACGACTCGCGTGCACGACTACTTCCACTACTTTCCTCGACGATCTTGATCCTCCTCGAAACGAACGTAGAAGGTATTACCCCGAGACAATGACCCGTGGACTGCTTGTGGTTGTATGAGATGTTTCCCTTGTGTGCACCGTGCCCGATTCGTCTTTTGTCATGCTCCTCGGTTGCCTCGTCGCCGAACCGTGGGAACCCGGTGACGGGATCATCCCACCTTTCTTCTTGTTCGACTCGCTCACGCTACCTTGCTTTTGCACCGGCATCTCGACGAGTGTCGGATCATCGGAACGTTGTCGTGGCATCGTATCCGTTTTCGCCGCCACGACCCTCTTTTCTTTCCGCCGTGGCGACAAATACTCCTTATCTCTTCATGTTAACTTTTACTAAAAATTGCATAAAACTTGATCATGTCATCCGCATCATGTTAACAACATTAAAATGTGTGAATTGTTGTTTGCTTAAAATTGCTAAACATGCATATGGGGCTTTTTCCGGAATTGTTGTTGTTATTTCCGGCCTCATTTAAAATGCCTAGATAGTGTAGTTTTGTCATGCATCCTACCTTGCCATGTATTGCATCACATATAGTCTTGTGTTGTTTTTCTGTGCTTCCTACCTTGCCATGTTATGCTTCCTGTATAGACTTGTCATGCATCATACCTTGCCATGTATTGCATCATATAGACTTTTGTTGTTTTCTGTGCTTCCTACTTTGTCATGTTTTGCTTCTTGTATAGACTTGTCATGCATCATACCTTGCCATGTATTGCATCATATAGACTTGTGTTGTTTTCTGTGCTTCCTACCTTGCCATGTTTTGCTTCCTGTATAGACTTGCTGTGCATCCTATGTAGACTTGTTTTGCATCATACTTGGTTGAGCATATTGTCGTGTCTCGTGTTGTGTGTTTACCGTATTGCTTGCTTCTTCTCGTTAGTGCTTGTTCCGTTGCGATCGTGAGGATTCGTTCGACTTCTCGTGGTTCTTCTTCAAGACTTCTTCTTCGTCTACTTCTTGGACCCGTTCTTCTTCCTTGCGGAATCTCAGGCAAGATGACCATACCCTTGGATACCTTTACTACCATTGCCATGCTTAGTGTCTCGATGCTATCGTTACATGTCGCGCTACCCATCTTATTGTCAGCCCTCTCCTTGTTGCCATGAAACCTCTAACCTTTGACACCTTCCTAGCAAAACCATTGTTTGGCTATGTTACCCGCTTGCTCAGCCCCTCTTATAGCGTTGTTAGTTGCAGGTGAAGATGAAGATCATTCCAGGAGGTAACTTGTTGTTGGAATATCACAATATCTATTATTATTATTAACACACCTATATAGTGGGCATGGGTGGAAGGCTTGGCCTTTTGCTCGGTGTTTTGTTCCACTCATGCCACCTTAGGCGCCGAGAAACCAGCATTATGTTCCTTGATTTTGCGTTCCTTACACGATGGGTATATGGGGACCCCTTGACAGTTCGTCTTTGAATAAAACTCCTCCAGCAAGGCCCAACATTGGTTTTAATTTGCCTCATAGTAACAACTTAATTAAATAATTAAATTTGCATAGGGGGTCGCGCCCTCGGTGATTCTTTTCTACATAGCAGGGGGGGCCAGTGCTGATGGTGTTGGTCCCAAATAGAGTCGTGTGCGGCGACCCCCCTTGGAAACTTGGGGTTTGGCTGCTGTACGATGTGCTCATCCGGTCGTGGCCTGAGACGAGATACGCGCGGCTACTATCAGGGTGTCGGCACGCCGGGAGGTCTTGCTGGACTTGTTTTACCATTGTCGAAATGTCTTGTGCACCGGGATGCCGAGCCTGATCGGATTTCCCTAAGATAAGGGGTGATGATATTATATTTATCACTTCAGCTGATCGTGAGAGCTTGTGATGGGCTAAGTTGGGACACCCCTGCAGGGTTATAATCTTTCGAAAGTCGTGCCCGTGGTTATGTGGCAGATTGGAATTTGTTAATGTCCGGTTGTAGAAAACTTGACAGAGGATCCGAAGTAAAACACACAACGGTGTGAGTAACCTTGACTGTCTCTTTTCACTTTGAGAAGAGAACACGGTGGGGTTATGATTGACTCGTAGGTAGTTCAGGATCTTTAGCGATCACTACTAGTTTGCGACTGTTTGCGTAGATGCTCATCTTATTCTTGTACTCGTAAGTTAGCCACCATATTATGCTTAGCCGCTGCTGCAACCTCACCACTACCTTCTCCATACCCTTAAAGCTTTGCTAGTCTTGATACCCATGGTTATGGGATTGCTGAGTCCTCGTGGCTCACAGATACTACAACACCAGATGCAGGTTCAGCCAAGAATGATGCAGGAGATGGATTAGAACTTTCAGGAGTTCGATGAAGAGCGTGGCCGTATGTATGTGACGTGTTTCAACGATCAGTAGTGGTTTCTACTAGGGGCGATTCGGACCTGTGGCTTTATGTTTTTGGTATCATTCTTTTGGATCTTCGCCCGTAGTCGGGTTGTGATGTTTTGAATGATGATTTGCTTATGTAATGTATTGTGTGACGTGGCGAGTGTAAGCCAACTATCCTTTTGCAATTTCATCCCTATTTTTACATGAGTCGTGCAAAGATACCAAACTTGAGATCATTCCAGAATGGGCTTATACCTTTAAGTCGTGCCTCGACACGTAGGAGGTATAGTCCCATCCTGGGCATTACACATCTACTGACCAAGTGTTCAGCATTAGCATGAGCTGTTAACCAATAGAATCCATGTCGAAAAGCTTTGGCTACCAGAGATTTAGAACCAGCATGATGACCACAATCTCCCTCATGGATCTCTCGCAGGATCTCACAGCCTTCCTCGGGCGATACACAGCGTTGAAACGCGCCTGTAACACTACGGTGGTGCAATTCTCCATTGACGATCGTCATTGACTTAGACCGCCGGGTTATCTGCCTGGCTAAGATTTCATCCTCAGGTAACTCACCCTGGGTCATATAAGTCAAATAGGGAACTGTCCAATCTGGTATGACATGAAGAGCCGCTACCAATTGTGCCTCCAGGTCAGGGATAGCGAGGTCCTCCTCTGTAGGCAACTTGACCGACGGGTTAAGCAAAACGTCCAAAAAGGTATTGGGGGGCACCGGCTCACGCTGAGATCCTAACCGGCTCAATGCATCAGCTACCTCGTTCTTCCTTCGATCGATGTGCTCAACTTGGTAACCCTTGAAGTGACCCGCAATAGCATCAACCTCTCGGCGATAAGCCGCCATGAGCGGATCCTTGGAGTCCCAGGTGCCAGAAACCTGCTGAGCTATCAAATTTGAGTCGCCGAAACATCTGACCCGACTTAAATTCATCTCTTTAGCCATCCGAAGGCCATGGAGCAAGGTCTCATACTCAGCTGCAATATTAGTACATGGAAACATTAACCGGAGGACATAAGAAAGTTTATCACCTCGTGGGGAAGTTAAAACAACTCCAGCCCCCGAGCCCTCCAATTGCCTTGACCCGTCAAAGTGAATCGTCCAATATGTATTATCCGGCTTTTCTTCAGGCTTCTGCAGCTCTGTGCAGTCGTTGATAAAATCCACCAGTGCTTGCGATTTGATGGCTGTTCGAGGCATATATTTTAAATCTTGAGGCCCGAGCTCAATGGTCCACTTGGCCACTCTTCCTGTAGCTTCCCTATTCTGGATAATGTCTCCCAAGGGAGCAGAGCTCACGACCGTAATGGGATGACCCAGGAAATACAGCTTGAGTTTTCGGCTTGCCATAAAGACTCCGTAAACCAGCTTCTGCCAATGTGGATATCTATGTTTAGACTCGATGAGTACCTCACTGATGTAGTAAACCGGCCTTTGGACCAGGTGCTCTTTACCAGCCTCCTTTCTTTCCACCACAATGGCCACACTGACAACCCTGCTATTTGCAGCAACATATAACAACAAAGGCTCTTTATCAATGGGGGCCGCAAGAACCGGCGGCTTAGCCAATTGCTTCTTGAGTGCCTCGAACGCTTCATCAGCAGCTTCACTCCAGACAAAATCATCTGTCTTTTTCATCATCTGGTATAGAGGGATAGCCTTCTCACCTAAGTGGCTTATGAACCGGCTCAACGCTGATATCCGCCCTGCCATGCGCTCGACATCATTAATACATTTTGGCCGTGCCAAGGAGGTGATGGCCTTGATCTTTTCCATGTTAGCCTCGATGCCTCACTCTAAGACCAGAAAACCCAAAAGCTTGCCTGTTGGGACACCAAAAACACACTTGGCCGGGTTAAGCATCATCTTATACACCCGGAGATTGTCAAATGTTTCCTTCAAGTCATCAATCAGAGTCTCCTTCTTTCTGGATTTGACCACGATATCATCCACATAAGCATGAACATTCAGCCCAATCTGGCCGTGCAGGCAGTTCTGTACGCACCTCTGGTAAGTCGCCTGGGCACTCTTAAGCCCGAAAGGCATAGATACATAGCAGAAGGCTCCAAACGGAGTGATGAAAGCCGTCTTCTCCTGGTCCTTAACCGACATCTTGATCTGGTGATATCCAGAATATGCATCCAAAAAACTCAAGTGCTCACAACCCGCCGTAGCATCAATGATCTGATCAATACGAGGGAGGGCGAACGGGTCAGCTGGGCAAGCCTTGTTTAAGTCTGTGTAGTCCACACACATGCGCCACGTGCCATTCTTTTTAAGCACCAAAACCGGGTTAGCTAACCACTCAGGATGAAAAACTTCTACGATGAACCCGGCCGCCAAGAGTCGGGCCACCTCTTCACCAATGGCCTTCCATCTCTCTTCATTAAGACGGCGAAGAAACTGTCTGACTGTCTTATACTTCGGATCTATATTAAGAGTGTGCTCAACGAGTTCTCTCGGTACACCCGGCATGTCTGACGACTTCCATGCAAAGATGTCCCGGTTCTCACGGATGAACTCGATGAGCGCGCTTTCCTATTTCGGATCCAGATTGGCACTGATATTGAATTGCTTAGATGAGTCACTAGGAACAAAGTCAACCATCTTGGTGTCATCTGCCGACTTAAACTTCAGTAACGGGTCATGCTCTGTAGTTGGCTTCTTTAAAGATATCATATCTGCCGGTTTAACATTATCTTTGTAAAACTTTAGCTCCTCTGTGGCACAAACCGACTCTCCATAAGCCGCATCGCCCTCTTCACATTCCAAAGCTATGGTGCGGCTCCCATGCACTGTGATATTCCCCTTGTGACCCGACATCTTGAGTTGCAAATAAACATAACATGGCCTTGCCATAAACTTAGCATAAGCTGGCCTGCCAAATAAAGCATTGTACGGGCTGTGGATCCTCACAACTTCAAACATCAAAGTTTCTGTCCTGGCATCATGCTCATCTCCAAAGGTTACCTCCAAATCAATCTTACCAACTGGATACGCCGACTTACCAGGCACAACTCCATGAAAGACGGTGTTCGACGGCTTAAGCTTCTTATCAGTTAACCCCATACGACGGAAGGTATTGTAATACAGAATGTTGATGCTGCTCCCTCCATCCATGCGTACCTTGGTGAACTTATACCCTCCGACCTGAGGGGCCACCACTAGGGCCAGCTGACCCGGATTATTAACTCGGGGCGGGTGATCTTCGCGGCTCCACATAATGGGCTGCTCAGACCATCTTAAGTAACGGGGTACCGCCGGCTCAACGGCATTCACTGCCCTCTTATGGAGCTTCTGGTCTCATTTGCACAGACTCGTGGTGAACACGCGGTATTGCCCATTGCTCAACTGCTTCGGGTTACTCTGATAACCGGAGTGCTGCTGATTCCTTTGGCTGTTCTGCTGATTGTTGCCGCCTTGACTGCCTTGTCCCTGAAAGCCGAGCTAGAGCCACCGCCACCATGACCCGGACCCTGAAAACCGGACCCTGAGCCGCCCTTTGGTCCATGGTCGTTCTGGATAAACTCTCTGTAAGATCGCATGATACTGCAATCTTTCCATGCATGGGTGGCGGGTTTTTCATCCGACCCGTGCTTCGAACATGGCTGATTCATCACCTCATCGATATTGTACCTCGGAGGTGGCATCCCCTTGTGTCGCTGGTTAAAATTTCGTGCCCTCGTATTAGCTACAAAAGAATCAGCCTTGCGTTTATTGCCACTGTGCTGATTGGCCGGGTTATACTACTGTCCTCCCGGGTCATTACCCCTTTTTCCCTTTCCCGGTCTTTCCGCTTCAGACTCGGGGTCCTTGGTACTATCAGAGTCGGCATACTTGACGAGAGCCGCCATGAGCTCCCCCACATCATTACAATGGCGCTTGAGCCACACTAGCTTCAGCTTCAGCGGAGGGAAACATCAATTTTTCTCCAACGTTATTATCGCCGATTCAGCGTTGATCTTATCTGAGGAGTGCATGATGGTCGAAACCCGGCGTACCCAACTAGTTGTTGATTCACCCTCGTTCTGAACACAAGTGTCTAAATCCACAACCGACATCGGCTGTGTGCACGTGTCCTTGAAGTGCTTGATGAACCTGTCCTTCAACTCTGCCCATGGCCCGATGGAATTGACGGGTAACCCCTTTAACCAGTTACGAGCCGTGCCTTCTAGCACCATGGTGAAGTATTTAGCACATGCAACTTCGCTAACGTCCAGCATTTCCATCGCCATATCGTAACTCTCTATCCAAGCCTCAGGGGGCTGATCTAGTTTGGCACCTTACGAGGGCCCTTAAAGTCCTTAGGCAACCGCTCGTTCCTTATAGCCATCGTTAGACACGGCACGCCCCAAGCCCGGGAAGTTCTACCTGTTTCTACTGAAGTTTTCGGGTAGTATGGCGCCGGCTGATGATCGGCCGCCTGAACCGGCACGTCCTGTGCTCTGGCATCATGCCGCGCCGGGTTATGTCCACGAGGCGAGTTACGGCGTCGCTCTGCGCTTGAAACCTCTGGCGAGTCAACGTGTCTGCTGTAGCTGGCACTTGGACGGGGGGTTGAATGAATCCGGTCTCGACTATAAGAATAAGCTTGTTGTTGCTGTAGTGTTGTCTGAAGCAGTTCCTGAGCTCTCCGGGTTTCCACAGCCACCGGAGTTTCGCCCTCAACTGGCAAAGCCGCCAGTCTTGATGCCGCTGCTATCATGTTATCCAGAGGGTTGGAATAGTGACCCGCCGGTGCCGAAGGGTAACGAGGGGCCGGGTGGTTCTAATCTACATATAGAGATCCGGTTGTACGCTGATGAACCAGACCGCCGGTCCTGGGTGCCTCTGTCGTCCGGTTTAACACCGGCGGACCACTGCCCCCTGCCCTGTCCGAAAAAAGATTCCTTGGCTCATAAACAAAGGGGAGACGACTCTGCTGCTTTCTCCTCATAGCTTCATTAGCAGCGTTCTGACCTACCAAGAGCCGGAAAGCCTCTGCTTCAATCCGCTGGGCTCGGGCATCTAGAACAGCCCGTACCTCAGCCATCCTGGTGTTCTCCGTTGCCAGGTCTTCCTTAACTTGTGCTATCTCTTGCCGCAATTTGTCCACAACTGCCTTGTGCTGGTCCTGGTTTTCTGGAGTAACCTCTGTTCCCATCAGAGTCGCCAGATTCTCCAATAGATCTAACAAAGCTTGAGTCGAGGGATGTGCTGAGCCGTCCGCGCCTGCCGCAGCCGCTGTCGCGCCGGGTGTTATGGTCCCGTTGATTGTTGATCTGAGAGCCGGTTGGGTGCCGGCCATGAAAATCGCCACCCTATTCGACGGTCTGCTGAAGTCCGGAATACTGTTACCGTCGGGCGAGCCCCCAAACCGTCCTCTCTGCATCCGATACATCGAGTTAGTCTCACCTGTGGATGACTCACCGTCGGAGAGAACATCTGTTCCTTAATAAGATCCGGAGTTTGTAGTGTCCTGGATGTATCCAACAAAAGCACGCTTCTTCGCGGGCCGAACCCGGGCAGGTCGCGCACGCTGAGCCGGCTCAATGATGTCGGTGCATGTGTCTGGCTCTGGGCCCGGTTTGCCAATCTTGCCGATGAAGACGTGAATTCCGCTGAAGGGGACCCGGTACCCGTACTCAATTGAGTCGGCCTCAGGACCCCAGCCTTCGTCATCGATGTAGAGCTTGCCGCGACGACTCTTGGTCATCCGGCCCACAGCGTATCCCTTAAGCCCTTCGAAGTTGCCCTTCAAGAACTCAAAACTACAGGCCGCAGGCCCCACGGTGGGCGCCAACTGTCGTCGAAGTGTCACGGTAGACGTCCTAAGGTAAGGACTTGATTGCGGAGCCATAGCGACGTGGTTAGCTTAAAGGGGTTAAGAACAAGACAAAGGACACAGGGAGTTTATACTGGTTCGGCCCCTGCGGTGAGGGTAAAACCTAATCCAGTTTGAGTGGAATTGCTTGGGTGTCGATTGCTAGGGTGCAGATGCACTCGCCTAACCCTCGATCTGTTGTTTCTTGCCCTAAGTCGCTGCCGGGTCGTCCCCTTATATACACGGGTTGACGCCCTGCGGCCTACGGAGTCTCGGCTGACTCATACAATCATGTCCGGCCCGGTGACTCTTATTACATGCCTTAGAACACAAGTCACATATATGGCGGTTGATACTTACAGGCTTTAAGCCGCCGCAGGCCTTGGGCCCTTAACTAAACCGCCGTCCTTAATGTACTTTTGGGCTGGGCCCATGAACCGCCGTTGGGTAACCTGGCCCCTCCTGGCGGGTCATATGAAATACTTATATCCCCAACAAGTTGGTTAAACAGAAAGAGGGCTTCGATACGAAGATCTAGGCACATGTTTCGCCTGATTCGGATAAACGAGCGAGAAGATAAACTAAAACGAAGATCAGAGCAGAAATCACGATCGAAAATAATCGCGAAAAAACCCTGAAAAAGAAAATGAGACGAACAGGCTAACGAATGAACGTTCGCTGTCTGTGGCTAACTGACGAAAAGTGTTCGTTAAAACGAACGAACGAAAGAACGTCAGCTAAATAACTAAACCGAGAAAACCGAACTGATCTAACTAAAAAAACAAACTAGGATTTTTTTAGAAAATCGGTTTTTTTTATCTAAAACCGAAAAAACGGCGACTCGAATCCGGCGAACGGCGGCTCGACTCCGGCGGCGGGGCGGCTCCGGCGGGGCAGACGACGGCGCGGGGCGGTGGAGCGGCGGCGGCGGGGAGGCGGCGGCGGCGCGACTGTGCGGCGGGGCAGGCGGTGGCGTGTCGATGTCGAGCTCCAGGGGGCCGGCTTGGCTTTTATAGGGGGAAGGGGGGCGGTGGCTTGCGGGAGGGGGCAGTGCGGCGGCGCGGCATCGGACTCCAGGGGGAGTCCGGCTGGGGGACGAAGAGGCAGGTGGCGCGGTGGCTGGGCCAGCTGGGCCTCGGCCCAGTTCTCCCCGGCGAAAGATTTTTTTTTTTAAACAGAGTTCACTGAAAATATCCTAGAAAAATAAATAAAAATCTAAAAATGCCAAAACAAATTTTCACCGTCTAAATAAAATATTTATAACATGATGAACATTTTCTTGGCCCTAAAAATGCAATTTTTAAAATATGCACATTTTTCTAAATCAAATAAAATTAGCTGAAAAATCCAAATAAAACTATTTATTTGATTTTAATATTTTTCCTTCCAATATTCCATTTATTTTGGAGAAGTCATATTATCTTCCTCATATATTTTAATAGGGAATATTTTTGGACAGAAAAATAATTAAACCAAAAATGATCCTCGTTCCAATATTTGAGAAAATTCAAATATGAAAACGATGAAATCCCCAACTCTCTTCGTGGGTCCTTGAGTTGCTTAGAATTTCGAGGATCGCAAAACAAAAAGCAAATAAAATATGATATGCATATGATGACCTATGTATAACATTCCAAATTGAAAATTTGGGATGTTACAAACCTACGCCCCTTAAGATGAATCTCGCCCTCGAGATTCGGGTTGGCTAGAAAATAGGTGTGGGTGGTCTTTGCGTATATCATCCTCTCGTTCCCAGGTGGGTTCATCCCCGGTATGGTGGCTCCACTGTACTTTGCAAAACTTGATAACCTTGCTGCGTGTGACTCGGCTGGCAAACTCGAGAATCTTGACTGGTTTCTCCTCGTAGGTTAGATCACTATCCAACTGAATTGCTTCGAGGGGCACCGTATCTGTTAGAGGAATATCGTCCATCTCAGCATGGCACTTCTTCAGTTGGGAAACGTGAAACACATGATGAACTCTTGACAGTCCTTCGGGTAACTCTAGCTTGTAGGCAACCTCTCCCATGCGTTCCAAAACACGGTATGGTCCTACAAATCTAGGGGCTAACTTTCCCTTAACTCCAAAACATTTAACTCCTCGCAGAGGTGACACTCTCAGATATGCTCTATCTCCGATTCCATACACTACCTCCTTGCATTTTGAGTCTGCATAACTCTTCTGTCTGGACTGAGCTACCTTCAGTCTATCTCGAATTAGCTTAACCTTCTCTTCTGACTCTTTAATCAAATTTGGTCCAAATAACTGACGGTCTCTAACTTCATCCCACATCAACGGTGTTTGGCATCTTCTTCCATACAATGCTTCGAACGGTGCCATCTCCAAACCGGCCTGGTAGCTGTTGTTGTACGAGAATTCCACGTAGGGCAAGTTGTCATCCCAACTAGATCCATAATCTAGCGCACAAGCTCTCAACATGTCCTCCAGCATCTGATTGACTCTCTCGGTCTGTCCATCAGTCTGTGGGTGAAAGGTTGTACTGAACTCTAGCCTAGTACCCAAAGTCTGGTGCAACTAATGCCAAAACTTTGAAGTAAACTATGTTCCTCTATCTGATACGATGGTCCTCGAAACTCCATGCAGACATACGATCCTGGTCATGTATATCTTGGCCAACTTTGCACTGGTATAGGTGGTTTTCACTAGGATAAAGTGAGCTACTTTGGTCAAGCGGTCCACTACTACCCAGATAGAGTCATACTCTGATCGGGTCCTGGGTAATCCGGTGACAAAATCCATGCCAAGCTTGTCCCACTTCCATTCGGGTATCGGCATAGGCTGCAGTAATCCTGCTGGCTTCTGATGTTCTGCCTTTACTCTCTGACATACATCACATATGGCTACATACACGGCAATGTCCTTCTTCATTCCAGTCCACCAGAAATGTTCCTTCAAATCCAAATACATCTTAGTGTTTCCGGGGTGTATCGAGTATGGCGAATCATGTGCTTCCTGTTGAAAGAACATGCGGTGCCCCTATGTTTGGTTTTGGTAACTGATGACAATCTCTATGGACTAATGGTTGCCTTGAGTTATATTTGAAGGGTTTGTCCATAGGCTTTTCTTGGAGTTCATTTGTTGGTTTCAAGGAGAGTTTGTGATGACCAAGTTGCTATTAAGGAATTATCCAAATATTGGTCTTGTGGGTGTTGAGCTTATTGCAAGCATGTCTTGAAGAGAAGAGTTTGTGATCATTCATGTTTACCTTCAAGACATCATCCAAATGAAGAGAGTTGGAAAGATTCAAGGTTGATCAAAACTAAGTCAAAGAATGAATCAAGTTGATCAACACACAAAGTGTAGAAGATGTACCGAGAGGGATCAAGCAATCCCATGGTATGGTAAGCATTGTCAATCACGCTTTGTGTACTAACCCATGGTCTTCGTGAGAGTTCTTTGTGGGGTTAGGTTGCGGTGTGCAAGTTCAAGTGGAGCATAACGAAGAGATCAAGTGCTTGAAGCTTGCCGTCCATTGTGGTGACAATGGACTTGTGAAGATATGTCGAAGAGTGGCTCACCCATAGTGGAGTATGGGGGAGCAATCTACTAGTCTTCACCGAGACAACGCAATCAAGAAAGGTGGTCCAACTTGAGGAAGTCAAGATCATCTACATCTAGCTCAAGTGGACTTTGTGCAAAGCAAAGGTTTGCCCTTGATAGGTTTTCTATTTTACCGGTCTCGTGGTGGTAGTTGGGAGACCGGGTTATAGTCGTTTGCCGTACTATCAAGGGGGGCTCTCAAGTTGGTAGCTTGATCGTATCGTTAGTAGAGAGCTCAAACCATTACATCCTTGCATCATGTTTCTTGGTTCTTGTTTGATTCTCTTTGTGAGTCTTAGAGCTTATGGTCATCTTGATGACAAGCTTGAGTTCATCGAAAACGGAGTTCAGATGCGTCTTCTATGATGTCTTCGGTGTTGGAGTTTTTACTAGTCTTAATTGAGAAAGAGTTCTCACCATTTTATTTTGGATATTTTCTCAATTGCTTTTTCTTGATATTTCTATCAAGATTGTGTTTGCTCTTGTCCTTAGCTTTCCAACAAACTTGATTTCGTCGAATTCGGAGTTCGTATGCGAAAGTTGTGGCTGTTTTGATCTTACCTGTTTTTCATAGAGAGGTTGTACCGCCCCATAGAGAGGTTGTACCGGTTGACCGGTACTACCGGTGTTTGGAGCGGTAGTACCGGTCCAAAATTGGTCTGAAGGTTGTACCGGCCATGTACCGCTCTACCACCGGAATAGTTTCTGTTTTGGAGCGGTTCTTGGGCGGTTGTTGACCGGTTGTACCGGTTAGTTTAGTTTAACCGGTACTACCGGTTCCGAGGGCTGTTGTACCACTTAATGCTTTTTCCTACAGGTTGGTTTTTCCTCTGCCTTGACCGGTTGTACCGGTTTGTGCACCAGTTGTACTGGTCCTATAGTTTTCTGCACATAACAGACAGATTCGTGGGGACCTATAAAAGGGGATCTTCTTCCCCATTGGACCTTATCCTTTGAGCTCGTGTTCTTCCCCCATTGTTGACCTTCTTCGAGCTTGCTATCTCTCAATCCCTCCATGGATTCTTGCTAGTTTTTGGGGGGAAAGAGAGAGGAGATCTAGATCCACATTTCCACCAATCACTTTCTCCTCTAGGTGAGGGGAACCCCTTGGATCTAGATCTTGGAGTTCTTGGTGTTCTCCTTCTTGTTCTTCCTCTCTTTTCCGTCCCTAGCATTAGTTGCTTTGGTGGGATTTGAGAGAGAAGGACTTGGGCACTCCGTGTGCCCTTGCCATTGCATTTGGTGCATCGTTTTGAGTTCTCCACGGTGATACGTGGAAGTGAAGTTTGAGAAGCTTATTACTCTTGGGTGTTTGGGCACCCTAGAGCTTGTTCCTCTTGGGTGCCTTGGCGCCCTAGACGGTTGGTGTTGTTCGGAGCTCAATCATTGTGGTGTAAAGCTCCGGGCAAGCGTCGGGGTCTCCAATTAGGTTGTGGAGATTGCCCCGAGCAATTTGACGGGTACCGGTGACCGCCCCCAAAGGTTGCCAAAGTGTATGGTTTCGGTGACCGCCCCCAAGGGTTGCCATTTGTACGGGTTCCGTGACCGCCCTCAAGGGTCCCTTAGTGGAATCACGGCATCTTGCATTGTGCGAGGGCGTGAGGAGATTACGGTGGCCCTAGTGGCTTCTTGGGGAGCATTGTGCCTCCACACCGCTCCAAACGGAGATTAGCATCCGCAAGGGTGTGAACTTTGGGATACATCATCGTCTCCGCGTGCCTCGGTTATCTCTTACCCGATCCCTTTACTTATGCACTATACTTTGTGATAGCCATATTGTTTCTTGTCATATATCTTGCTATCACCTAGTTGTTTATCTTGCTTAGCATAAGTTGTTGGTGCACATAGGTGAGCCTAGTTGTTGTAGGTTTTGTACTTGACAAATTAACCGCTAGGTTTATTCCGCATTTGTTCGAGCCTAAACCGTAATTATTTTAAAGCGCCTATTCACCCCCCTCTAGGCGACATCCACGATCTTTCAATTGGTATCAGAGCCTTGTCTCTCTTTATAGGGCTTAACCGCCTAGAGAGTAAGGATGTCGACTAGGCGTTTAGGTTTCTCTAACACTCTTAGTTTCGATGGCACAAATTTTGATGTTTGGATAATTCACATGCTTAATCTTTTTAGGGTCATGGACCCAAATTTAGAGCGAATTGTAGATATGGGTTTTTTCTCCTCCAAAGGATCCACAAAGATTATCTTTAGAGGATGAGAAAAACTCTTATCTCAATGCTCAAGCTTCTAATGTGCTTTTTGATGCTTTGAGCAATGTAGTTATATTTCAACTCATGTCGTTCCGGGATGCTCATGAGTTGTGGACAAAGCTTCAAGATAAATATGGTGTGTCCAAGAATTGTGGGAATGATTGTTCTCCCTCCACCTCCGACCGTGTTGTCTTCTCAACTTCTTCTACTTCACCTACATGTGGTTTGCCACAAGGTAATGATATGGTGAGTAGTGTTGGTCATTGCAATGATGATAGTATGCTTATTGTGGATGATCCTTCATCACTATCTTATTGCAATGCATATTCTTTGGATTTTAACACTTCGAGCACCCTACATGTTTCACATGCTTGTGTTGATAGTCCTTGCATATCATGTAGAAATTGCTTGACTAAAACTCATGATGATATGCTTGCTATATCTTGTTGCCATGATAAAAATGCATCTATTTCCTCGAATTGTTATGCTAACAATGTAGAGGAAACCCAACACCCCACAGAACAAGATGTAGTCTTGAATGGTGCTTCAAGGGATCCTACATCATCATCTATTGTGTTTTGCCTTATGGCTAAGGCTTCAAAGGTATCTCCCACTTTGAATCCCAATATATCTTGTGATGATAGTGATGATGACAATGATGATGATGTTGATAATGATGAAGAGAATGATAATGTTGCCTCCTTAAAAATTAAGGGGGAAATGATTTTTAAAGCTCTTCATAAGAATAAAATGGCTCGTTCCAACTTCATGGAAATCATGTCTATTGCCATTGAGGGCAAGAAATATATAGAGGAGTTGGAATCTCATCTAGAGGAGCATGAGGTCACCATTGAGAAAATGGAAAGTCATGAGCGTGATTACGCTAATGAGATCGCCGACCTCTCGCAAGCTCTTGAACTTGAACAAACCACCAAGGAATCTCTTGAGGAGACTTTTGCTCTAGAACTATCTAGAATAAAAGAATCCCTTGATAGAGCTCTCGAGGTGGCTAATGATTTTGAAACTAAAAATGAGAAGCTTGAAGTTGCACATTCTAAACTCCTTGAGGATTTTGAGCACCTCGAAAATGGCTCAAGGGTCATTAAGAGTGAGCTCATCAAACTCACCGAGTCTCATGCTCATCTTAAAGCTTCATATTCTAAAGAGCTTGCCAAGTTGCCTTCTCCTCTTGCTATTATTGATGATGCTTGTGCTACTAACTCTATTTCTAGTGAAGCATCCATTTTGAAGGAGAATGTTGAGCTAAGGGCTCAACTTGAGTTGCTATCTGACAATTATGGGAAATTGGAAGAAAGTCATGTAAAGCTCACAAGCTCTCACGATGATCTTCTAGTATCCCATAATGTGCTAAAGATAGCTCATGAGGCTATGAGTATCATGGTAACATCTAGTGAGCCTCATGTGGATACTAGCACTACTTCAAGTCAAAATGCTATCTTGCCATGTGCTAGTCCTCGCAATTCATCTACTCACAGTGTTAGTACATCTTGTGATGAATTGCTCTCTTTGCCTTGTTGCTCTAACAATGAAGCTTATACTTCCTCTAGTACTTTTGTTGATACTAACCATGTAAAGGAAATCAAAGAGCTCAAGGCCCAAGTCACTTCTTTGAAGAAAGACTTGGAAAAGTGTCATGAAGGGAAGTCCACACTCAACAATATCTTGAGTGTGCAAAAATCCCCCAATGACAAAGGTGGACTTGGATTCAACTCCAACAAGAAGAAAAGGTCCAAGATCATTAACAAGAATAAGGGCCAAGAACAACTCAAGAATTCGGCAAAGATTATTTGCTTCAAGTGCAAAATTGAAGGGCATCATGTTAGATCTTGCCCATTGAAGAAGAAGGCCATTAGTGACAAGCAACAAGGGAAGAGGCCACAAGTTCAATCTCGTGCTCAACCGCAAGTTGGAGAAAGGCCGCTTACCAAGAAGACTCGTGGTAATGCTTCTCATTTTGAGGAATCAAATGAGAAGAAAGTGAAGAGTAGATGTTGCTACTTATGCCATGAGAAGGGTCACCTTGCTTCTTCATGCACTAGTGGTAACTTATCCAACCCAATTATTATTGATAATGTCTATTCTCTTGGGAAGGATAAGGTTGGCAATGTGTTTGCCAAGTTTCTTGGGACTCAAAGTGGTGTCAAAAAAAGAACCATTTGGGTAGCCAAGCCTATTGTGACTAACCTCTTAGGACCCAACTTGGTTGGGGACCAACTAGCTCAAACTTGATCAATAGGTGTTTTGGAGGGCATTGGAGACTTGGCTACATTATGAAGAATTAAGGGGTCTTCATCATTCATATTGTCTCAAGCCAAGTCATTCAGATTATCAAAGTTTCTATTTTATATCCAATGTTCCTCCTTGCGGTAACTCGTGCTTAAATTGTTTACATTGAAAGTTACTTGCCCCTTTGCATGTTTTGGTTTTGTTCCTTGCATGTGTTTGTATATGTTGTGCGTCCAATTTTTGTATCTTGAGAAATCAAGTATGTGTATATTGGTTTGCACATCATGTATGTGTGTGTCGTGCGTTGAGCCTTTGTGCTTCTTGCTTTTATCTTAGTTGGCTCTTGTGAGAGATTAATGGAACATCCCATTTTGGGGGAGTGATGTGCTTTGTGCACCTCACAATCCTATAAATGTGTGTACATGAGGAATACCATCTAGTATTGATATTACAAGATTATCTAGTCTCTATGTGGTATGTCTTCTCATGAGAAAGTCAAATTCTAAATGTTCCATTAATTATCTCTTGTTGGTTCTGTTTTGCATCTTGGTAAGTTTTCATTGGTATCACATTATGGGGGAGTAATATTCTATGTGCATATTACAAGCCTAGAAAATATGTAAATTTGAGATATTGTCACCTAGAGTTGATAGTATAAATTATATTGTTCCTAGGTGGCATGTTAGCTCTACAAGTTGCATTTTGCTTGTGTTTGGTGTGAAGATGATGTTGGATATCATTGCTATCTATCACCGGGAATTATTTCCAAATACCTCTTCTCTTTGACAATTGGTAATCATTTATGTGGTGGAAATTATTGATCATCTTTACATTGTCTTTTGGTTTTATTTGTCTTATCTCTTGCCAAGTTTGTGTCAACTCCCATTTCCTTCCGTGCCACTTGTGGATCTCGTGTTTTATTGTTTTTGTCGAGTGTTTTCTAGATATAGTGAAAGTGGTGATCCCACCTTGTGCATTTTGTACTCGAATGCAAATTCTCTTTAAATGCACAATTCGTGGGGGAGCTATCCTATTTTCGAAAGAACACTCATCTTGTGATCCATATCAAGTGTGTGTTGATGGAAGGCAAGCCGTTTATTTTTGGTATTTGTGCCATCATGAAACTTTGTAGATGAGTTGGTTTGTTTGGAACCATCCTCTCTTTTGGGAGTCAGATATCTTTCCTTTTACGTGTATCAATGGATATCTCATTCCTTGATGTATCTTATAATATATATCTTCCAAGTGATGATTTCTCCATTTGGTATCCTTTTTCACTTGGTATTTCTTTTTCATTTTGTTTCGTTTCTTGAAAGTCTTGAGCATGCATATTTACTTAATGTATTTTCTTTGGCATGCTTTCTTTCTTTAACCCAATATATAAGGGAAACTCCACCTAGTCTCAATTTGGATGAGATGTGCATGAAATTCATATTCATATATAAATGCACATATGTTTGTGGAGTTTTTCCTATGTATTGGTGTTTCTAACTCTTTGGTCCCAATGAGTTTGGGTACCATTTTGTTTGTGTTGGTGTTCTAGGAACAATTGGAGATGCATTGGATGCTCGGCTCATTCAAAAGGAAGGTGGTGTCACCATGTGCTTATTGGAGTCAAGCTAGGATGATCAATGAACTACTATCTACCTTCAATTGGTATCCACTACATCCTTCCAATGGTATCTCGGTAACAAGTATCACCATCTACTTCATGCACACATTTCTTGCACCAACCTTGTGTAGGTTGTATCATGGCATGTTAGTCATTCCTTCTTATGATACTTGTTTCCTTTCTCAAAGCATCCCAACAATGATGTCTTGTTGCTAGTTGTGATGTCTTTGATACTCGTGTGGTTGGAACTCATTTATATACAATAAGAACATATCTAGCCATGTGCTATGCCTTCAAAAAAATATATCTTATTGGTATATTTATGACTTCCTTGGGGATATCTTATTCATTCCTTTTTGCAACAATTTAATGTGTACATCCTTCTTTGTGGATTGATATCATCATGATCTTCATCTACCTAGAATCTTATACACTTGAGAGAAGTTGCATATCTATTTGATATCCCCTTCTTTCACATCCACCTTTTCGTTCCTGTTTTATTTCTTTGGTGGCTCCGTGAAGGTGTGTGTCTCGAGTGCGGATCTTATATCATTGCATCTTGATGCACTCTTTTGTGGTGAAGATCATTTTTTCTCTTGCTTGTCTTGACGAGGCTTTTGCCATTTCTATTGGTATCCCTCCTCATGACAAAGCTATCATTTTTATATCTTCACCACAGGTTGTCACAAGCATAGGTTATTTATATGATTAGTAGTGAGCTTGTGAACCCATTTGCTGTTGTGTGTTGGAATGATAGGCCTTGCACTGTGTATCTCATTCATTCAAGATTATATTGATGCTTAATGTTCATCCATACATTAATCTTCTCAAGTGCTTTGCCATGACTCACACACATCATTTTGGTTGAGCCTACTCTTAAGTTGACACTTTTATATATTGCTCAACCAGTTGTTTGTTGCAAGTGCTAGGCTTTGTTTCCTTCATGCTCACTTGCACTTGGTGTGAGTGTCTATTGATCTTGGGGGAGTGATGATCCTATTTGGTGCACTTGGTATCCTAATGAAAATATTCTAAGGAGTGCATAAATCATGGGGAGCTTCTCTAGTTTCTCTAGAACACTCCTTTGCTCTTATCATGATATCTTTTATTCATTTGGCTTGTAGGATCATTGGTCTAGTTGGGTCAATTGGTATCTTGTGATAGCTTGATTCAATTGGTATCCTTTGATTGCTTGATTGCGTGTTTTTCTCCCTTTGATATGCCTTTGTGGCATATCATTCTTTTGCAATCTTTGGGCCTCAATATAGTTTGTCTTCCTCCAAGTATTTACAGTTGGATATATGTATTGCATTCCACTCTCTATTTTGAGGAATACGCAATTTATGGAGGAACACAATTTATATTGGCCTTCTAAGCTATTCGCCCATTTTGACAATCGATGCCAATGGGGGAGAAGTTTCAGAGAGTTTAGTTTTGTGAGGAAGTTTAGAGAGTTGTCTCTTCTCTCTTCTTGCTTTGGTTTTGTTCCTAAGATTTTACATCTCATGCGCATACATTATTGTTGCATGGTATGGTGATGCATAATTCCTTATATAAACTCCCTTGAAAATGATTGTCATCAATTACCAAAATGGGGGAGATTGAAAGAACATGCCGTGCCCCCGTGTTTGGTTTTGGTAATTGATGACAATCTCTATGTACTAATGGTTGCCTGAGTTATATTTGAAGGGTTTGTCCATAGGCTTTTCTTGGAGTTCATTTGTTGGTTTCAAGGAGAGTTTGTGATAACCAAGGTGCTATTAAGGAATTATCCAAAGATTGGTCTTGTGGGTGTTGAGCTTATTGCAAGCATGTCTTGAAGAAGAAGAGTTTGTGATCATTCGTGTTTACCTTCAAGACATCATCCAAATGAAGAGAGTTGGAAAGATTCAAGGTTGATCAAAACTAAGTCAAAGAATGAATCAAGTTGATCAACACACAAAGTGTGGAAGATGTACCGAGAGGGATCAAGCAATCCCATGGTATGGTAAGCATTGTCAATCACGCTTTGTGTACTAACCCATGGTCTTCGTGAGAGTTCTTTGTGGGGTTAGGTTGTGGTGTGCAAGTTCAAGTGGAGCATAACGAAGAGATCAAGTGCTTGAAGCTTGTCGTCCATTGTGGTGACAATGGACTTGTGAAGATATGTCAAATAGTGGCTCACCCATAGTGGAGTATGGGGGAGAAATCTACTAGTCTTCACCGAGACAACGCAATCAAGAAAGGTGGTCCAACTTGAGGAAGTCAAGATCATCTACATCTAGCTCAAGTGGACTTTGTGCAAAGCAAAGGTTTGCCCTTGATAGGTTTTCTATTTTACCGGTCTCGTGGTGGTAGTTGGGAGACCGGGTTATAGGATCGTTTGCCGTACTATCAAGGGGGGCTCTCAAGTTGGTAGCTTGATCGTATCGTTAGTAGAGAGCTCACACCATTGCATCCTTGCATCATGTTTCTTGGTTCTTGTTTGATTCTCTTTGTGAGTCTTAGAGCTTATGGTCATCTTGATGACAAGCTTGAGTTCATCGAAAACGGAGTTCAGATGCGTCTTCTATGATGTTTTCGGTGTTGGAGTTTTTACTAGTCTTAATTGAGAAAGAGTTCTCACCATTTTATTTTGGATATTTTCTCAATTGTTTTTTCTTGATATTTCTATCAAGATTGTGTTTGCTCTTATCCTTAGCTTTCCAACAAACTTGATTTCGTCGAATTCGGAGTTCGTATGCGAAATTTGTGGCTGTTTTGATCTTACCTGTTTTACATAGAGAGGTTGTACCGCCCCATAGAGAGGTTGTACTAGTTGACCGGTACTACCGGTGTTTGGAGCGGTAGTACCAGTCCAAAATTGGTCTGAAGGTTGTACCGGCCATGTACCGCTCTACCACCGGAACAATTTCTGTTTTGGAGCGGTTCTTGGGCGGTTGTTGACCGGTTGTACTGGTTAGTTTAGTTAACCGGTACTACCGGTTCCCCCGGCTGTTGTACCGCTTAATGCTTTTTCCTACAGGTTGGTTTTTCCTCTGCCTTGACCGGTTGTACCGGTTCGTGCATCGGTTGTACCAGTCCTAAAGTTTTCTGCACATAACGGGCAGATTCGTGGGGACCTATAAAAGGGGATCTTCTTCCACATTGGACCTTATCCTTTGAGCTCGTGTTCTTCCCCCATTGTTGACCTTCTTCGAGCTTGCTATCTCTCAATCCCTCCATGTATTCTTGCTAGTTTTTGGGGGGAAAGAGAAAGGAGATCTAGATCGACATTTCCACCAATCACTTTCTCCTCTAGGTGAGGGGAACCCCTTGGATCTAGATCTTGGAGTTCTTGGTTTTCTCCTTCTTGTTCTTCCTCTCTTTTCCGTCCCTAGCATTAGTTGCTTTGGTGGGATTTGAGAGAGAAGGACTTGGGCACTCCGTGTGCCCTTGCCATTGCATTTGGTGCATCGGTTTGAGTTCTCCACGGTGATACGTGAAAGTGAAGTTTGAGAAGCTTATTACTCTTGGGTGTTTGGGCGCCCTAGAGCTTGTTCCTCTTGGGTGCCTTGGCGCCTTAGACGGTTGGTGTTGTTCGGAGCTCAATCATTGTGGTGTAAAGCTCCGGGCAAGCGTCGGGGTCTCCAATTAGGTTGTGGAGATTGCCCCGAGCAATTTGACGGGTATCGGTGACCGCCCCCAAAGGTTGCCAAAGTGTACGGGTTCGGTGACCGCCCCCAAGGGTTGCCATTTGTACGGGTTCGGTGACCGCCCTCAAGGGTCACTTAGTGGAATCACGACATCTTGCATTGTGCGAGGGCTTGAGGAGATTATGGTGGCCCTAGTGGCTTCTTGGGGAGCATTGTGCCTCCACACCGCTCCAAACGGAGATTAGCATCCGCAAGGGTGTGAACTTCGGGATACATCATCGTCTCCGCGTGCCTCGGTTATCTCTTACCCGAGCCCTTTACTTATGCACTATACTTTGTGATAGCCATATTGTTTCTTGTCATATATCTTGCTATCACCTAGTTGTTTATCTTGCTTAGCATAAGTTGTTGGTGCACATAGGTGAGCCTAGTTGTTGTAGGTTTTGTACTTGACAAATTAACCGCTAGGTTTATTCCGCATTTGTTCGAGCCTAAACCGTAGATATTTTAAAGCGCCTATTCACCCCCCTCTAGGCGACATCCACGATCTTTCACCTGTAGTATCAACTTCCTGATCTCGGCATTGTTGGGCAAATAGACACGGTCCTCAAACCACAAGGTGTCGTGTTCATCTTCACGAAAACCTTTGGCTTTTCCTTCACTCATCTTCTCCTTTATTTCGGCAATTTCTTTGTCATCCTTCTGAGCTTCTCGTATCTTTCCCAATAATGTTGACTGAACCTCCAATGCTGCAACAAAACCTCTAGGAACTATCTCCAAACGAAGTTCCCTGATATTTTCTGGTAACTCCTTTGGCAATCCTCCGTTTACTAGGGTATGTACATAACTCTTCCGGCTCAAAGCGTCTGCTACTACATTGGCCTTACCAGGATGATAGTGCAACTTCATATCATAATCCTTTATGAGCTCCAACCATCTCCTCTGCCTGAGGTTCAGCTCCTTCTAAGTGAAGTTGTACTTCAAACTCTTGTGATCCGTGTACACATCACAATGGTTTCCAATAAGAAAGTGTCTCCAGGTCTTGAGCGCATGCACTACTGCTGCTAACTCCAAATCATGTGTGGCATAATTCAACTCGTGTGGTTGAAGTTGACGTGAGGCATAGGAGACAACTCTTCCGTCTTGCATAAGTACTCCTCCAAGTCCTAAGCGAGAGGCGTCGCAATACACTTGGAAATCATTCCGTATATCCGGCATAATCAGCACTGGGGCTATAGTCAAACGTTTCTTCAACTCCTGGAAACTTACTTCGCATTCCTCAGTCCAATGGAACTTGGTGTCCTTCTTCAAAAATGCCATCATAGGCTTCGCAATCTTAGAGAAATTCTCAATGAATCTCCAATAATATCCTGCAAGTCCAAGAAAACTGCGGATCTCTCCAACTGGTCGGTGCCAACCACTCAGTGACTGACTGAACCTTGGTAGGATCCACTGCTATACCATTCTCCTGATATAACATATCCAAGGAATCCAACTTCCTTCAACCAAAACACACATTTGCTGAACTTGGCATATAACTGATGTTCTCTGAGCTTCTCAAGAACCTGAGCAAATGTTCCTTATGTTGCTCTTCGTTCTCCGAGTACACCAAGATATCATCAATGAATACCACAATGAACTTATCCAAGAATTCCATGAACACCTTATTCATCACACTCATGAAATAGGTAGGGGCGTTTGTCAATCCAAATGACATGACCGTATACTCGTATAGCCCATACCTTATGGTGAAGGCTGTCTTAGGTATATCCTTTTCTCGGATCTTCAGCTGGTGGTACCCCGATCGCAGATCAATATTGGAGAATACTTTAGCTCCTTGAAGTTGATCAAACAAATCATTGATCATCGGTAGTGGGTACTTGTTCTTAATTGTCACTTCATTCAACGCTCGATAATCGAGGAGTTTAGAGGGGATAGATTATAATAGAATGAGGTCTAGGGGGAAAATCACTACCCATATGCACATGAGACAAACACAATCATGTCACACCAAATCAATTCAAGCAAGGGCATATAATCGGGCTAGAACTATCGTTACAAAAGTGGTCGGTCTTCTACTATATGGGGGAAAACTACTATTCATAGGGTGGTCATCTAGAAATTTTGATCGGTGGAAGATTCCATGATATCCGCTCCAGCTTCGTCTTCATAGTCATCATCACTATCATCAGGGTTGGAATCGCTGTCGTCGATGATGCTGCAGTCTTCAGAACGAATCTACTTGGGTTCATCGTCTTCTCCTCCTGGCACGGGGTCTCCCATAAATACTCCTAGCTTCCTTGTCAGGTCGTCATTCTTCTCCACAAGTATTGCGATTTCCTCCTCATATCCGTCACGTGAAGACTTGAGTTCCTCTTCTAGCTCCATGCTCCTGGTTATCGCCTTCTTCAGATCTATCATGCTTGCACTCATCTGGTTCTCCTGTCGATGAATGTGCTGGTTTAACTCCTGGATGAAAGCTGCAATGGACCTGTCCCTCTTGGTACTAATCATCTCCCATTGCTCATCTCGGCGCCCACATATCTAGTAGATAGTGTCCTTCAGCTCCTGTTTGTAGACTTCTCCAATTCGTCCCATAGCGATGTGGGCTGCCATGCTCTTGCCTAGACTCCAGGTTGGTGCATCAAAGGAAAACTCTATGGGCTCAGTGACTGGCATGAACGTCCTCAGGGGAACTTGAACTCGAAGCATACATCGCTCCTCTTCTGGTAAAGTGGCGGTGTAGGTCCCTGTGACACCCCGAGACCGGTGCGCCAGGTGTCAGCCAGTTATTCGTCTTTGTTGCCATGTCATCTGCTTGCGTGGTGCATCTTTGCCTTGTCATCACGTGTGTTGCATTAGCATGTTTTCAAAACTTGCATCCGCCCGAGTCCGCCCGTCCTTTCCGTTGTCCGTTCTGAGCCCAAACACACTTGCACGCGCCCGCGGCGCCTCTGAATATTTATTTTATGAGTGGCCGGAAAATGTTCTCGGAATGGGATGAAACTTGGCGTGTGGTCTTATTATAGTGTAGACAGGCCGCCTGCCAAATTTCATCGCATTTGGAGCTCGTTTGATAGCCCAACAGTTATATATAGCGGCACTAGTCGCCGGTTAAAACGTCGGACGTTTTCGGTCTCCGAAAACCCCCGCGGGCCTCTCTCCTCTCCTCTCATCTCAGCCCAACACCCCTCTCCACAGCCCACTAGGCCCAGCCTACCCCCCCTCCACTTCGGACCATCCGATGGCGATCGAACGGCTCCGAAACGGAGCAATTCCACTAAGCCTAGCCCCCCTTTCCCTATATATAGACCCCCTCTTGCCATTTTGGGCATTCCTAGCCCCTTCCCTAACCTCCAGCCACCTCTTTCCTCAATTTCCGTGCACAGCCGCAGCCCCTCCGCCACTTGTCGCCTCCCCGTTGGCCAGCCGCCGCTGCTCCACCTCCCTCCGACCAATCAGCCGCAGCCAACTCACCACCAGGCCACCTCTCCACCAATCCTAGGAGGCCACGTCGCCCCTCAACCCCCCTCCTCCGTGCCGGCCCGGAGGGTCCGGATCGAGCCCGCCCGGGCCCGAGACAGCCGCCGCCGCGGCCCGCGCGCGCCCGCGCGAGTCCGTCCTCCCACGTCGCCCCCTCCCCGAGCGCCCCGCCTCCCGCAGCCCTTCGTCCCCGTCGCCGCACTGCTCGCCGCCGGCAGTCGCCGGAACTCCAGGGCCGCTGCCCTTCGCGTCCCATCCCGTCGGACCTCGTCTCCGCCTCTGCCCGCCCTCACCGGAGTGCTCCACCCCGCCGTCCGCGCCCTCCGGTGGCCCCGCGCCCTCGCGGAACCCGTCGCCGGCGACCCCGAGCCTGCTCCCGCCGGCGAGCTCCGCTCCGTCGCTGCGTGCCTGCCGCCGTCCGCTGTGGCTCGCCGCCGTCCTCTCCGCGCCGGGATCCGGCCGGATCCGGCCCGGATCCGATCTCCTCCGGCCTCTGGTACCTATCCCCGCCGCCCCGACGCCTGCCCGAGCTCGCCGGCGAGCAGCTCCGGCCAGGACAACCAGACGTGTCCACTCGCGCCCCCGGACGTGTCCAACCCCCCTCGGGCCCGCACGTCAGCCAGCCAGCCTCCGGACATGTCCGTCCGAAACGGACAGTGCCCGCCCTTCGCCTCTCCGTGCTACTGCCATGTGGGCCCAGCCCGTCGGACGTGTCCGATGCCCTCCGGACAATGTCCACTTCCTCTGAGGTCTAATTTCCACTAAGTCGTTTTCTGTTTTTATCTTCTGATGCATACTTTGAGTGCGTGTAACTTTTTGTGTGCTAATCCAAATTGAGTGAATAATATGTCAAAATGATCGTGGTGATGTGCTCTACGTTTTGTTCCATTGTGCCATGCTTGTTTGACTTCATCTAGATGCCCTAATCTCTGTTGCAAGAGTGCTACTTGTTATAAACTGTTGTTACTTGTTAATTTGATGCCATGTTTGAGATATGATAACTTTGTGCATGTTTATCCAAATGGAGCATATGATATGTCAAAATGTTCATGGTGAAGTGCTCTACATGTTGGTTGTTGTAGCATTCATGTTAGGTGCCATATTGCCATGTTTATCTCTGTTGCAAAAGTGCATTTGGCTGTTAAGTGCTGAAACTTGTTATGAGATGCTGATTTCACTTGCTCATTGCTATTGATGTGTTTGTCTCCATGCCACATATTCATATGTTTTAGAAGCACAATCATATGGTCTTTGCTGTGGTGCAATCATCTTTCCATGACATGCCTTGAGGTGACTTATGCAAGCTTGTAAACATGCCATGTTGTTGTTGTTGTTTTATACTTAGCGAAAAAACTGCTAAGTCTGGAATCTGTTATAACTTGATGCCATGTTTGCTTGATGCCCTAGTCAAATCCATGCTTGTTTTAGAGTGGACAATGATCATGTCTTGTTGTCCATGTTATTGTCTATCCATCCATGCTCTTACTTGCACATATGACCTACTGTAGCTTATTTATTTCTTGCTCTCAAGTTCCTATAAATTATACCTGTCAGGATTTTATCAGCATGTTCAATTTGGTGGAGCTTGTGGCTATTGATCCATGCCTCCTATGGAGTTGCTCCAATGGGGTTGTTTGATGTATGATATGTCTAGTACATGTTCATGCTCTTTATGTTCTTATTAGAGTTGATATGCTTGTTGTTTTGTGCCTCCGAAGGCAGCATCGTGATGATGTTTTTGCCTTCCCAGATTTTGACTAAATCTGGATTGTTCTATTGCAACTTGCTATGCTTGTTTAAATGTGTTCCAACAAGCTTTTGGGTGTGTTCTCAGTTCCTGCTTGTTAAGCATCATGTCTACTTCACATCCATGCTTCTTGTTATCATGTTTGGGTGATGTAGCTTATATTTACCTTGCTCCAAAGTTGCTATGTGGCTGTTAACTTCAGCTTTGTATTGTAACTTGTTTTGCTCACAACTTCTAGCCCGTTGCTTCGTTTTGAGCGTGTCCTATATGAAACTTGTGTGATTTTGCATGTAGAATCATAATATCATGTTGAATATCTGTTTGGAGTGTGTTTGCTTGATGTTTGGGTGCATTTTGCACCATTGCCTTGCTTGTCTTGTTTTGCTCATATCTTCTAGGCCGTAGCTCCGAATTAAACAAGCTTTATACGAAACTTGACTAGAATTTCACGTAGATCATCATGGTGCATGTTAACTTGCTGTTTAACAACTTTAACTTAAGGTTTGTTCAGATCTGGACTAATTTCAAAATGTGCATATGAGGACTTACCGGATTTGTTATATGTTGATTCCGACCTCATTTAAACTTGTTTTTTTGGTGTTGTTCTTGTGTGCTTCATTCCTTGCCATGTATTGCATCATATATAGATTTGTCTTGCATCATACTTGGTTGAGCATCTTGTCATGTTCTTGAGTGGTTTGTTTATCGTATTGCTTGCTTCTTCTCGTTAGTGCTTGTTCCGTTGAGATCATGAGGATTCATTCGTCTACACGTGGTTCGTCTTCTTCTTGGATCCGTTCTTCTTCCTTGCGGGATCTCAGGCAAGATGACCATACCCTTGGATACCTTTACTATCATTGCCATGCTTAGTGTCTCGATGCTATCGTTATATGTCGCGCTACCCATCATTATTGTCAGCCTCTCCTTGTTGCGATGAAACCTCTAACCTTTGACACCTTCCCAGCAAACCATTGTTTGGCTATGTTACCCGCTTGCTCTGCCCCTCTTATAGCGTTGTTAGTTGCAGGTGAAGATGAAGATTGTTCCATGTTGGAACCTGATGCTTTGGGTATATCACAATATATCTTATATATCTTAACACACCTATATACTGGGCATGGGTGGAAGGCTTGGCCTTTTGCTCGGTGATTTGTTCCACTCATACCACCTTAGGAGCCGATAAACCGACATTATGTTCCTTGATTTTGCGTTCCTTACACGGTTGGGTATATGGGGACCCCTTGACAGTTCGTCTTTGAATAGAACTCCTCCAGCAAGGCCCAAGATTGGTTTTTAATTTGCAACATAATAAAAACTTAATTAATTAATTAATTGCATAGGGAGTTAGCGTTACCCGAGGATTCTTCTACATACAGGGAGGGGCCAGTGCCGATGATATTGGTCCCAATTAGAGCAGCTTGCGGCGCCGCCCCTTGGAAACTTGGGGTATCTGGTCGCTGTAACCATAGCTCATCCGGTCATGGCCTGAGACGAGATACGCGCGGCTACTATCAGGGTGTCGACACACCGGGAGGTCTTGCTGGACTTGTTTTACCTTTGTCGAATTGTCTTGTGCACCGGGATATCGAGCCTGATCGGATTGTCCCTAAGATAAGGGCTGATAATATTATTATTACTTCTGCTGGTCGTGAGAGCTTGTGATGGGCTAAGTTGGGACACCCCTGCATGGTTATGATCTTTTGAAAGTCGTGCCCGCGGTTATGTGGTAGATTGGAATTTGTTAATGTCCGGTTGTAGAAAACTTGACAGAGGATCCGAAGTAAAACCCACAACTCTGTGAGTAACCATGACTGTCTCTTTTCATGTTGAGAAGAGAACACGGTGGGGTTTTGATTGACTCGTAGGTAGTTCAGGATCTTTAGCGATCACTACTAGTTGCGACCGTTTTGCGTAGATGCTCATCTTATTCTTGTACTCGTAAGTTAGCCACCATACATGTCGCTTAGTCGCTGCTGCAACCTCACCACTTTACCTCTTCCTACCTATTAAGCTTTGCTAGTCTTGTTACCCATGGTTATGGGATTGCTGAGTCCTCGTGGCTCACAGATACTACAACAACAGTTGCAGGTGCAGGTTTCCGTTGTCTTGACGTGAGAGCGATGATCGTTGTGTTGGAGTTCTTTCTTCTTCTTCTTCTTCTTCTTCTTCAGTCTTGGGTTAGGTTCCGGTCGGCAGCCTGGGATAGCAGATGGATGTCGTGTGCTTTTATGTTTGCATCCGTAGTCGGATGTCTTGTATTGATGTTGTTGTATTCATGTGACTTGTATGTATTGTTGTATCCCTCATGTATGTATGTAATGGCTTGATGTAATGATATCCATCTTGCTAAGCGCCCGAAATGCGGTTGTGCCCCAATCACGTAAGCGTCACGTGATCGGGATAGAATCGCATCTTGGGCCTGACAGTCCCGGTGAAGCTTGGTATTCCAATGTTCAGGTACCTAGTGACTTCCTTCAAGTGTCGTCCAAAAGGTGTGTCTTCATCCGGTCGGGTAAACTTGTTCCTTGAGTCCGTCATCCTAAAGAGTAGAAAAGGGAGAGGAGTCAGAAATGAGTAGAGAAGAGTGACCTATGGCTCATCTTTGTGGTCATGTCCTACATTCAGCGTGTGCTCTGATACCATCTTGTAGCGACCCGACCCGAATGGATCAAGTCTATGTGCTTCAGTGTCATCCCTGGATCGGTAATGCTGACACACACAGTACTCGAAGGATTTATAACAGAGTAGCAATCACACACTTATTACATTGAATGTCTCAAAAGAGAACTTATTACAAAAGATATGGTTTAAGGCCATCAAAATACGATAACAGCGGAAGGCTTGGAAGATAAAGTGAGTACATCAACTCCAACGGCATAGTTGAGTGCATGACAAATGACCTAGCACACCTTACTCTTCTGAAATGTCTACAACATGATATGTTGCAGCCCGAAATGGGTCAGCACATGGAATATGCTGGCAAGATAACACAGTAGAGCAAGGAACAGATAAATGCTATCACTACATGCATATATGTCTAGTGGAGGCTCTAAGGTTAATATGTTTTGCAGAAAGCCAGTTTTTTCCTACAACAAAGGAATAAATTTTGTTTTAACTATCATCGTAGTTGAAACATCATTGAGAAGGTTCCTCAAACTCAATCCCAATTAAAGTAATCATTATCAACCCACCAATTTAATTTAGAGTGATGAGATCAAATCAATAATTCAAGTACCAGATACTCAAGATGTCCATAACCGGAGACATGGCTAATCATGATTAGTTTGTACACTCTACAGAGGTTTGCGCACTTTTCCCCACAAGACTCGATCTCCTCCGTTGGATTTCTCGTACTTCATGGTGTTTGAGAAACGGATGACCGAGACACAGTCTTTCAGAAACATTAACTCTTTACCCTGGGTAGACCGTTACACCTACTTTCCCCTACATCTGCTAGTCCACCACTGAAAGAGGTCATGCAACATACTCAACTATGCCAGAGCCCATAATAGCTTGTGGCTGCACACGGAAGTTTCTAGCATGAATAATCTTATGATCCCTTTGAGCCTGTGTGGTATTCCATAGGATAATCACACGGGTCCTCCGGGATTTCCTAGGACAACACTGGATTCTCCAGGTGCCCTACAACCAATCCACCCAGATGTGTATCAAAGTTGCCACCTTAAGTTGAACCATTAATTAGCAATCTCACATATGTCATGGATACTCTCAAGCCCAATCCACGTCTATGAGCATAGCATGGCAATATAAGCATAACGTAGAAGTAATTCCCAAGGGTTTGGTAATAAAACAGGTAATAGGTTCTACCTCATCAACTACTTCCCAGTCCCACGTGTTAGGAGATCCTACTCATGCAATGTGTGAGGGTTGAAACTAATGCATAAAAATTGGGTAATAAAGGGGGTATGATCAATGTGTTACTTGCCTTGCTGACGATTCGCAAAACCTAGTGACTTGTAGTAGCACGCTTCGCACTCCGGGAATTCTATCGCAAACAAACAGTAGCATACATAAGCAATCAAGCAAAGATGCACGGGTAAATCTCAAATAAGAAGATCTAACCAGAAGTTCAACTGAAGAACTCCGGTTTGCAAAAAGAATAAAATCAAACGGTGCAACGAAACTCAAACCACGAAAGAAACAAGACCCGTTTACTAAATTGTACTAATGTCAAATTTTAAAGTGCCAAAATCTAGTTCAAGTTGGTTAAACAAAAAGAGGGCTTCGAGACGAAGATCTAGGTGCTTGTTTCACCTGATTCGGATAAACGAGCGAAAAGATAAACTAAAACGAAGATCAGAGCAGAAATCATGATCGAAAATAATCACGGAAAAAGCCTGAAAAAGAAAACGAGACGAACAGGCTAACGAACGAACGTTCGCTGTCTGCGGCTAACTGACGAAAAGTGTTCGTTAAAACGAACGAACGAAAGAACGTCCGCTAAATAACTAAACCGAGAAAACCGAACCGATCTAACTAAAAAAACCGAACTAGGTTTTTTTAGAAAACTGGTTTTTTTACCTAAAACCGAAAAAGAACCGGCGGCTTGGATCCAGCGAACGGCGGCTCGACTCCGACGGCGGGGCGGCTCTGGCAGGGCAGGCGTGGCGCGGGGCGGTGGTGCGGTGGAGCGACGGCAGCGGCGGGGAGAGCGACGGCAGCGGTGCGGCGGGGCAGGCGGTGGCACGGCGATGTGGGGCTCCAGGGGGGCCGGCTCGGCTTTTATAGGGGGAAGGGGGGCGATGGCTTGCGGGAGGGGGCAGTGCGGCGGTGCGGCGTCGGACTCTAGGGGGAATCCGGCTCGGGGACGTCGAGGCAGGCGGCGCGGTGGCTGGGCCAGCTGGGCCTCGGCCTAGTTCTCCCCGGTGGAAGATTTTTTTTAACTGAGTTCGCCGGAAAAATCCTAGAAAAATAAATAAAAATCTAAAAATCCCAAAACAAATTTTCACCGTCTAAATATTTTTTTAGAACATGATGAACATTTTCTTGGCCCTAAAAATGCAATTTTTAAAATATGCACATTTTTCTAAATCAAATAAAATTAGCAGAAAAATCCAAATAAAACTATTTATTTGATTTTAATATTTTTCCTTCCAATATTCCATTTATTTTGGAGAAGTCATATTATCTCCTCTCATATATTTTAATAGGGAATATTTTTGGAGAGAAAATTAATTAAACCGAAAATGATCCTCGTTCCAATATTTGAGAAAATTCAAATATGAAAACGGTGAGATCCCCAACTCTCTCCGTGGATCGCAAGACGAAAAGCAAATAAAATATGATATGCATATGATGACCTATGTATAACATTCCAAATTGAAAATTTGGGATGTTACAGTTGGGAAGCCTTCACATACTTGTACTTATAGCTGGAACACTCTAGAAAACATTATTTAGGTTTCATCTCTCTACTCACAACTACTTATAACTAGAGACTCTAGAAACAGCGGGTATGGTAAAGAAAACAAAAGAAATACTACACTAGAGTGAAAGCATCTAGAAGTAGCCAAATAGATCTGGCATGTGTTTTCTTTCTTCTCATCTAGTGTTCCTCATCAATAGGACTATCCAGCGCATGTAACGTAGTGCATGTGGCTACATTTGTTGCTGGTTCATAAATTTCGTTTGGGCAACCTTTGTTGACGGGCGAGCATGAGGTAAAGAACCAATAAGAACTTAGGGTCTCGTGAAGGCTGTAGAAGCTCATGAGGAACAAGAGGAGACTAGAGAGCGAGGAGTTGATGAGAATTGTCCGGGCCGCCTTCGACAGCCACCGACCCTGCCAAGGCTCGATGCACGTTTGCAACTTGGCCACAGTCGGACGCAAGTCAGCAATGGTAAGCTGCGATTCGCTAATGGGCGTCCCCAGGTAGGAAGTGGGGAAGGAGCCCAGGTGGCAATTCAGGCGGTTGGCAATGTCGAGGGCCCGACATATGCAAGCCCCGGGAGTAAGGCGGCCTCTGTATCCTGTGCTCGAAGTGCATGAATATTGCCCTCCTTTCCCGCTCGCTGTGGCGCATCTCGCAAGGGCACGGCGGGTTGTGGTTAGACATCATCAGGAACAAATACCTGCATGGCCAACCTTTGGTCTTCTATCAACGGTCTGGTGGATCCCAGTTCTGGCAGTCAATCATCCAACCGCTTCCCGTCCTCCGCATTGGGACGTCCATTTCGGTCAGATCGGGATCAACGACCATGTTCTGGTTTGACCGTTGGGCGGGAGACACCCCCTTCGCGGCTCACTTCCCCGACCTCTTCACCATCGCTGTCGTCCCGACGATCTCAGTGGAACGGGCCCTTATTGACTTAGGGCGCCTCACGTTCCGGAGGCCATTTGGGCCTCCGGAAGCTGCCGCATGGCAGGAGCTTCTTGAATGCATCACTCTCCATGAGCCGGCTGTCGATGCAGGCCCGTATGAGGTCAGGTGGCGCCTTGAGCCCTCGGGCCAATTCTCCACCAAGTCCCTCTACTCAGCTATTGCCCCCTCCTCTGCCCCGCCCCCCTCCAGGCGGTGTGGCCCATTCGTCTGCCCCTAAAAATTCGGATCTTCATGTGGCAATGGATCCGCGGACGGCTCCCGTCTGGGGTTGAGGTCCGCAAGCGCAATGGCCCTGGCTCCGGCCTTTGCCCTCTCTGTGGTACCCCCGAGGATTCGAACCACATCTTCTTCGCCTGCGTGTCTGCTCAGTTCGTTTGGAGCTGTTTTAGAGAAGCTGTGGGTGGAGATTGGTACCACACCAACTTCCCCGACCTCTTCGCCGAACTCCAGACCTCCCCTCTGCCTACTCGCCACATTAGGTGGCTTGAGATTGGGGCTCTCGTGTGGACTCTCTGGACGATTTTCAATAAACTTGTGATTCAGCGCACTCCACTTCGACGGGCTACTGACGCTCTTTTCAAACTGTCTGGTTACTTGCAGCTTTGGCGGCCGCTTAGCCGCCCTCGAGACCGGGACGCCATCTCCACCTTCATCGCCGACCTTTGCTCGATGGCCGTCCTCCTGTCGCCGCCGCCCCTCCGCCTCCTCCAGAGCCTAATTAGATGTCTGGTGTGCTCCGCGGCCCCGGCCTCGGCCACGCCTCCTCTTTTATTGTGTGTGTTTTGTGTTGGGCTTGTTGAGCTGTGCCCTCAGCAGTACCTTTGGACCTTTTGTTGTGTGGCATGGGTGTGTGTGTTCTGGACTAGTCCATGCTTGTGTGCTCTTGGCGGTTTGCTTTATCTATAAAGCAGGGCGAAAGCCTTTTTCGGTAAGAACTTAGGTGATTTCTGATGCCATGAACACGGTTGCTACTTGTGTTTCACTCCGTGGACTGCAGCCCTTCTTTGCATCGATGTGGCTCATTTTAATGAAAAACAGCATGATTTTTTTTTCTACGACAACCTTTTATTGTATAAAATAAAATTATGTACAGATTTATTAAGTGTTTAAAGATGAAAGAAAAAGTCCTAACTAACATATGTAATTCTGGTGCCCCTTATCAACCGCGGTCTGCGGGGCTCAATTTCAAAGATCTTTATGTTCATGATATAAAATGGCAGTTGTGGTTTATTGTAACATGTATTCTCAAAAGTCTCATGAACTGAAAATCTTGGAGTTTTGTTTGTCCAGATATGTTCCCAGCATGACTGAGAATGGGCATTTCACTAAAGATGTTGAATTGTTTCTTCCATTTGACAAGTCATGACAACAAAATTATGTTCTTGATAAGTTTTTTTCCCTTTTTAATATTCCCTCTGAACCGAAATACTTGTAGTTGGGGGAACTTGTACTAGTTTCCCCCAACTATATGTATTTGGGTATAGAGGGAGTAAATCCTTGTGTTCAGTTCATCATGGAGGTGGAGCTAGAAAAAGAACTTGTAATATTTATTTATTTTTTTAAAAAATATTCCAAATCCATTTCAAACGAGGGTTCACGACTCGCTGACCAACCATGGCATGGTAAAGCTTTACTGAAGGATTCCAGAGATAGATTCATTAATCTAGCAGTATTTGAAATAAGGGATCTAGGATCACAACATGCTCCTCTGTTTGTCTATATAGAACTAAAGGGAAGTCCCATTAAGCTTTATATTTTCGTCATTCTGGTGATTTTCTAAAAGCCTTTCTTCATTCATGACCGGCTTGCATGCTCAGCTGTTGTTGTTGGGGTTCACCCCGCACCTCATAGCACCCTTGGCTCTTCCACAGAACGTTGTCGAGTAGTTTTTTTTGCGGTTGAGTAGTCATTCTTTTAGGGCAAGTCCAACGCGGGCGATAAGCAAGGGGCACCAGGGATTAAATCCTGGTAGTTTTGGCAGTTTTCATACTTTTCTCGGTTGCTTTTTTTGGCATCGATGCTGTTTAGAATTGAGATCGGGAGAGGAACGAGAGACAAACACAGAGACGTAAAAGTGAATGGTTGTTCTCATTGATGATGGGATTACACATATATATAGCCCCCGAAGGGGTGCGTCCGAAGGGACACGAGACAACCGCCTCGATTAGGAAAAGCAGAGATTTATAGGATTAATTAAATCCTAACACTCCCCCTAATCCATGCTTGTTAGTGTAAGTATCATCATCTTGAAAAAGCTCCTCCAAAAAAACCTGTGGGAAAAATATGAGGAGATAGGTGTTCCATATGTTGCTAAAACTCCTTCAAACCCAGTGGGAAAATAAGGAGAAAATGATGCAACATATAATGGTTATTGTCACTTTTAACTCAATACGAGAAAACCCATAGAGTTTAGAAGACAATAAATATGCCATGTATACTTTCGTAAAAACCCCGGTGGGGAAAACAGAAAGTATGACATATGATCTCATGTTGATATTACCTCATTAAAAACCTTTATGAGAACCTGTAAAGTAAACTCATAAAGGGAAAAAGAGTATAATATGATGCACTGAACAGGAAACAATTCAGGAAGATACTCCCCCCGATTCTTGCAAAAATTTGAAGCTGTCACATACCAATACATAGAAGTTGGTAGAGACCCGCTGAACAAATCAGTCGCATGATTTGTCTTGCAATATATGCAATATAGTGATATTGCTTATTATGTAACCTGTTTGCATCCGGGTAACACAAGAAACATTATCGTTGAGATAATGGTTGGTGAATGTAGCCATGAGGTCTGATTTAAAGACTCTTCATGAGAGGGCTACCACACCTAGTAGTAAACTAAACTTGTCTACGATCTGATATAGTGGGGATTTGATCGATGTATCCAATGATATCAGTGTTCACATTTCTGTGAAACTGAAAAACCAGGACATGATATTTGATGCCTTGGAGATATCGAAAGATATTCTTGAGTACCAACCAATTGTGTTTGGTGGATCCAATGGCATTATGGAACGTTGAGTCCCAATATCTCATTTACATCATCTCTTGGTCTATATAGATCTTTCTCTACATCTAGAGAATGAACTACCATGAGAGTTATGGGTGGATAAGATTTGTCCATGATGAATTTCTTCAATATATCATGGATATAGACAACATAGTATACCATAATGCATTAATGAAGGTGCTCAAGTTGTACTAACGAGCGATGTTTTGGTTTACCCAAGTCCTTCATTTAAACTCCGTCATTAGATGATTACATGTGTCGTCATTGCAGACATACAAACATGGATAATCATCTTTGCAGGAGTAATCCTTTTGTATAAGGAACTCACTACGTCGGTTGTACCATATGTACCTACAACAATAAGTCTTATGGTGACTTATTGATTTTACACAATGTATGTTGCGCATTGCATTTCGATTCAGAAGTGGGATTCCATCGGGAATCAACCATATATGTCTGAATCTAGTGATCCACATGGATATGTGATCACTACATCTATCAACTGGAGAGATAGATGAGTTTGAACTGCCAATGATATAAGTTATCGGAATGAGATTCCACCTCTGGAGAATAGTTGGGTATCTGCATGAACCCTTGTGCTACAATACTTGCTCTTCGTTTCACCACCTCGTTGTTCTCAATTCTGTTTCCAGAAGAAAACCGGTGTAGGTATTACTTATGAATACATTCCCATTATTGAGCAAGATCATTTCTACCTAGATCCCTTTGCTTGAGTTCAGTCCGAGTGTTGATCACACTTTGCCATGGCCATGGTCTTTGGATCTGAATCATTTGTAAGGTTTTGCAATCTAGTTGAGAAATGTATGTCGACAATTGTAGACTTCCAGTTATATGATTCTCCAGAATCTATATATGTATATATACAATTGATGGAAATATCGTTACCCATGGTGACTGTCCGCGATTTCCCAATGCGGTTGAGTCGAGTATTCCGATGTCCCGGTCATTGTGTGCACTATGACCTGGGTTGGTGGAGGTTTCCCTTCCACTGGGTGTATACTACCCATTAGGTGTCTGTCAACGTGAAGTTGACTTGCATTTACTGATTCATAGGCCTTGATATCCTTACTTGCGAGAAGCTGAATCCTGATGTACTTTTGCCGTACTTCTCCCCCTGTTGCTTTGAACGAGGAGTTGAGTGGTTTTAGTTGGTACCTCCACTCTTTCAGGCGTACTTATGCAGAATTGTAGGATTGTATGACACCTTTATAGTCAGCAAATGAATCTGGCAAGTTATTTGCAATGTGTTGCAAATCTTCTGAACACACGGTTTAGATCTTTGAGTATGTGGATTTGAGGCAGAAATGTGTTGAACATTCCACTATTTTCCTGGCATTCTTCATGGTACTTGAATTCTCCCCCTAATGCCTGGAAATATTCCTCATTGAATCAGCATACTCGCCTTGAATAACTCCTCATGCGAGAGGCTTGAGGTATTGACGGAAATACAGTTATTCCTCACATAGATCCCAACTATATGTTGAGGGGCCAATGATGTATGCCGGGTGGTGATATCGGTGTGTAACCGAATTACCGCAGATAGGAAATACTTGGTAGATATCCACATATCAAAGATAGAGGGGAATAATATATGCAGTTTGGTCATGAGTGTGTAAGACTACATGACTCCAACGTAAAGTTGGTAAGTTGCAATTCAAAGTAAAGATCATGCAATGAGCTCAATTCTTTGGATGGGATTCTACCAAACCATTTTGAGTCTAGACATTAAGACAAATTGCTAAACTTCAATCCGAGAGCCATAGAGGAGGCACTCAAGGAGAATTCTGCAATGATGTCCATCCGATTTGCTTGAAATCAATGTCAGGATAAAGCCAATGGTTTCGTGTGAATAAAGCACACACTTAAGGCCATCATGTAGATATGTCTTTTAGAACCATGGAATACCTGAATAGTCTAGTCAATGGATGGGAAGAGTCACTTACCTCAACTTGATGCATTCAAGGAGTCTGAGTGGTTCAACATAGACTTTAAGGTGTGCGGGCCTTAAAATTAGCTTCCCTGTGTCACTTGTAGTGCACATAAAATCCAAATGTTGTTAGAATTTAGCATCATAATAATCATAAACTATTGGAATTGCTGATAGTTTCAGTTTCAACCCAATGTCTCGATGACCAAGGCGAGTATGCCAAGTTTGTCATGTACAAGACACTCTGGAAAACTATCTCGTACGCAACATGTGCTACGGGTTGTGTTGTATGTGTAGTACAATCCAGATGATACACAGAGAATGTGCTTGCCATATCCGTTGCATATGGTAAAGAGAAGTTTATTTCTCTTTGTTGTCATCATAAGTTTCACTATGGAAACTATTTTGACGGATACCTCTATAGTTTAGTAGGGTACGAGTTAAACCCGGAAGCAATAAAGCATCCTGACGTTACTCGAGTACCCACAGGGATAGTAAATATGACTCGAGTTGAGCCAACAAATACCTCATCGCATCTAGCGATTTTAAAATATCTCCCTTCTTTCAACGAGAATGGAAACATTTCACTTCCCTGAGTATAGAGTTCGTGGTGCATCTGTCCACATGGCACAAATCATCTTTCATCAGATTGACCCCCGTAGAAATCTATATATAGACATGAACATTCTCAAGAAAATCACTGTCAGATATATATAGAACACATACAAATGAATTTGTACCAAAGTGCTGATACAATATATTGTGATATACAATATATGATGACAACAATAATCATGTTCTTATTAGAGCATCATAAATGGACATAAATAAATAGATCATTGACGAGACTAAGGGACTAAATGTATAGTCTCCAAACATGTCGGTTGATGCATATTCAACCACCATGCTCTCCATGCTCATAGGGTCTCATGACAGTTTGATGGTGTTAGGTTGAGGGTTTGAAATGAGTTTCAAACCATTACCCTTGAGGTCATTTGCGTCCCGGTGGTGTGGCTTGGATTGCACATGCTATCTCATGGGATGCAAGACTGATCTTGATGTCCCTAACCCGCTTAAGTAAGTTGTGGCCATTGAGGGCAATAGCCTCAAATTGTTAGCCATCGATTACTTATAGGGGCAAGCCAGAGATAATTAATTTACAAGAAGTAAATTAAAAATCATCATGGTTTTGTAATAAGAATGCAAAAATTTGACTCAAGTGTATAACTTGGAAATGCTCAACCTCAATTGTGGGAACATAACACATTGAAGATCATACAGATCTCACAGTAATAGAGATAGTTTGCTCATGGGCATTAGAACCAACTCATTACCTTGTGTTTTCCAAATATAATGAGGGAGATGTTATTGTCAAAAATTTACAAGTTTATTGCGCGGGAGAAATCAATCTCAACCGCTGTGACATGTTCATGAAGGATGACAATGTGGTAAACACATAGAACATATCATCTCCGGTGAAAAACCGGTAATTTATTTATATTACAGATTGCGTAATATAAATACATCTTAATGTTGCAAAATTAATAGATTTCAAGAAGGTAGCTCGAAATCATTAGTGTGAATCCCAAATTGATAAGGATGACACCTTGAATTTTGCATGTGTATTTGCAAGAAATTGAAAATCTCAACTGCAAATAGACATATCAATCTCGGCATGTGGTTAACATGGAAATAGATACATCATAGAAATATTCCGGAATACCTCGTACTCAATGGAGAAACAGTACTGCAGAGGTACTGAATTTATCTTTGCAAGAGATTTTAAAAAAAATCTCAACTGCAAATAATAGATGTAATTAATCTCGACACGTGGCAAACGTGGAAATATATTACATGAATTTAGGATCTGGAATACATCGGTACTCAACAGAAAATACAGTATCAAAGACACAAATACTGAAAGGGTCTAAAACAGATTAATGCTAGTATATAGCACTGTTAACAGGACCAATTTGCGCAATACCAGAAACTAAAGGTTACTGTGCAAATATTGGCCTGGACCAATTTTGCTAATTCGTGCAACCGCAGGGACATTAACGCAAAAAGGGGAATGATTCCCCCAAATTTCCTCCCTGTGCGGTTTCTCAATGGGGTAACCGCTGCCGGCGTTCGCATCGGATGGCGTCGTGGTGTCAGCACGTGCCAACCGGAGCCTCCGTGCCTCGCTTTGGGTGGCCTGCTGCTTCAGGCGGACGAGCCGCCGGGGCCGGGCTGTGGCCGTGCTAGGCGTTGCCTGGCGGAGAGCCGGCCTTAGGCCGTTGCCGCCGTAAGAGGGGGCGTGGCCATGGCCGTGGGCACTTTTGTGACACGCCGTGTCCGGCCTTACATGGAAGGAGCGGCGCTGAGGCCGTGTCACACCACGCGCCGGGATGCAGGTGGATAGAGAGCACCGCTGGGGTGCACGGGAGGTTGCCGCCATCCGGGGCAGACACCGCTAGGAGATGCGGTGTAGCGCGACTGCGGGCCACACGTAGAGCCGCAGCAAGGCAGGGCGCTGCGGCGCCGCGCCGACCTCTGGAGAAGCCGAGTCAAAGGGGCGCCGCTGTATAACGCGTCGGCAGGAGCCACGGTCATGGCGCGAGCGGCAGAGATAGCCGCTACGGGGCCTTCGGTCCATGCGGTAGCAGGGGCCAAGTGCCGGGTGCGGCCGGACCAGCACCATCGCTAGCCGCCGCCGTCCGCCAAGAACTGCGTCGCTTCGTTGCCGGTCGTGAAGACCAAGCGTGCCTGTACGCCGAAGATCGCGTCGCTTCCATGGACGGCGTCGAGGACGTCCATCGCCTTATGCGCGAGCCCTGAAAGCAACTGCCGCATGCGTGCTCGTCGAAGACGCTGTGCCGAATGGATAGATGTCATCGCCAGTTATTCCATTGTGATTGTTCCTGTGCATGCATTTAATTCAATTGAATAATCCTTAGATCATTGATGAAACACAAGAGAACAAAACCCAAATGAAGAAAGTGTTGATCGATTTGTCCTTAGAATGGCTGCATGCATGTCAATGACTTTCGCTGCGGCATAACATGATGAGGGCAAATCCTCTCAGGCAGATTGATGAAGTGAATCTCGCACAGAGTCCGCGAAGCATGAAGTAGCCGGATTCCAGTGGGCGCTTCCTCCGCCAGGAACTGCGGCTACAGGGCCGAAGGCCGCCGCACACGCTGAGCGCCTCCCATGATGTTTGTTGTCTCACGCCGGCCGGAGTCTGTGCATAACTGCTGTTTCCGATGCCGGTGTAGCCTAGTCGCTCCGAATTGCTCTCTCGGTAGAGGCTATGTGCTGATAACGTGTTTAGAATTGAGATCGGGAGAGGAACGAGAGACAAACACAGAGACGTAAAAGTGAATAGTTGTTCTCATTGATGATGGGATTACACATATATATAGCCCCCGAAGGGGTGCGTCCGAAGGGACACGAGACAACCGCCTCGATTAGGAAAAGCAGGGATTTATAGGATTAATTAAATCCTAACAGATGCCCAGCGAGGAGTCGTACGCTTGAAAAATAGTGGCAGGGGCGCGCCAACCATCAATGTGTGCACAAATCATGTGGATGCACTTTTGAACGTGATTTTGCAGCCCAGATAAGCGCATGATGTAAAAAAAATGCACTAACAGAAATATATCATTAGTGTTGATTCATATAGCATCCTCTAGCGGCATTGTGCACACTAATACTGTTGGTGCATTTGTGAACTTGTTAAAAAAGAACAGACATAATCGAACTGCAGCAGCAGAGCATTCACTCATAAAATAGAGCAAGCAGAGCAAGGTAATATGTCTATACTAAAGGCCTGTTCGGAGTCCCTCCGCTCCGCGAGTCCGCTCCCGGAGTCAACGGAGTTTTGGTTAAAAAGTATGGAGCAAGCGAAACGGTACTCTGCAAATTCTTAAATACCGCGGAGCGGGTGGACTACCGAACGACCCCTAACAAAGAGATGGCAATCTTACAAGGTCGATCATAGAGCACATAATGCATGTGGGTTTCATCATTTATTTACCCAAAACAAACATGGCCACAGGCGTATAACTGATCTATTTATTTAGCACGACATCACACGCATAGCCAAAAGCCGAAATTCGACGACAGCACACGAGCAGGCAAAAGTCAAATTTGATGACACAGTGTTGCACCGGAAGACCAGAGACCGAATGTGCCCACCTTGGAAAAAAATCATAGCGTTCTGGTGTCTTTTTCTCTAAGCATAATAGGGGTGCAGAAACCTCCTCTTCAGGACCTGAAATAAAGAAATCACAAAAGGAATAATGAATCAGATATTCTTCGAGGAGGAAGAGAGTGGACTTGGAATTGAGAAATTATTCTATCAACTCACACTATAAACTGGTCAAAGATAATGACTATTCAAAACTGATACTCTTTCAAAATAGATAGGTGGATTTCCACCAAAATATGAATCGTCAATTTAGGACACCCTTATTGTGGGAGCATGTTGCAGATTATTTAATAAGAGTTATAATAGGCTAGTGGCAAAAAACAGCCAGCACAACAGAACAATGGATATAGGCACGCATCTTAATCAAATAGGAAATCAAGAGAAACTGTTAATCAAAGCCAATGTAGAAACAAAAAGCATGCTCCAAGAAAAGTTGAGTGATGCTGGCCCACAAAGTGAAGAGAAAAGGATTATCCAGGAGAAGATATCTCGATTCAGTTAAGATTTGTAAAAGAATCATATGACATATGTAGCAAGCATGCATTGTTACAACAGTATATGTCTACAATGACCAAAAAGGGTATATGCCTGTATAGAGACAATCATGGAGGCGAGTTTAGTAAACCGACAGAAAGCAACTCACTCAAAATTCGTTTAAAGAAACAAAATGTGATCTTCCTTTGGGAAGTGTGTATACACTATACGGTACCACTATGCAGAGCTATCAATTAGAAATTTGAAGATTATCAAGTAGAAAAACACACAACTCACCGCCATGATGAGCAAGGTCCATCTCAGGACTAAGATAAATATAATACAATTTTTGTAGCACAAAGATACATATGGAAAATACCATGAGTGGATGCTTCTATCAAAGGTAAAAGAACATCAGCATGAACTCGATATGTTACTGATTAGAGTTATTTCTCAGTTCTTATCAGAAAGAAAGAACCATTGATTGTTTCGATACAGCCGAATAATGACTCAGTTCAAATAAAAAAGAAAGAACCACCGATTGTTTCTATACATCAAGATTATGGCTGAAACAAAATTAGAGTTATTGGTTAGAGTTATCCCTCTTAAACAAAGCCAAGGCAGATTATCTTTATTATATCTTGTCACCTGTGTATGTGAAACTTATCTGTAACCCTTGGTGAAGCCAGATAAATACATTGGGAGGTGGTTCCCCAAAATTGTGCAAAAACCTACAATAACAAATTTTTGTAAATTTTATTTCTTTGCGACTCTTTCGTAAATTAACTTATGAAAGAGTGAACAACAAAAGAAAGTGTAAGTTTGCAGTGCACCATTTTTTAATGCTCAATAGCTTCTATTTGGTCCATTTGTTTCATTCCAGAATCAATGAGCTGTTGATTTGATATTTCTGGAAAAATTAATGAGGTAGTTGAATGAGAATGTTAACCTTACATGAGAAGACTAATAAATAATAACACAAAATTATGATACTTAATTTTACCTGATGCCATTTGAACGTTATTTACCTGGTTATTACCAACACCGGATAGTTCAATCCTCTTATTACCAAGGGTACTTTGATACCTGCAACACCATGGTGAGCGAAGAGCACATCTATTAGCACCAAGAGAGTTACAATGGGACAGAAAACACTGCATTTTCAGGTGTATATATGGAATTAAAGAAATTGATCAGTGAATGATTGTGAAATCACGTCTTCAACTCTATAGACAGGACAGAAAAAAATATACTCACTTCTTCCTCAAGGCGATATACGAATTCAACTCCATGATCTGTCATGAACTCATAACACACAGAGATACAAATTATATTGTGCGGAACATGACACAACAAAGACGTGAATGAAGGAAACTACCAACCATAAATTGCTTCTTGTCATTTAGTTGTTTGTTTACCTCAGAAGTATTCCTTTTATCCTCACCTTTGAGTACATGCTGATTGGTGAACATACATTATAATTGACGGAATATAGTTTATATATCCTCCATCCTGGTTCTACAAGCAGCAACCTGAACTTTAACAATCAATGGGTTAGAAAAACATTAACGGAATTTAAGGGAAAATGGCTAATGTATCACTTTCTTTTAGTAGCACTACACCTTCTTAAGCTTCTAGTATCACCCATATTGCATTCTCCGAAGATATTCTAAAGTATAACAGAGATCCATATCATCCAGCTGCTCTAAAATTGTATAGCATGGAAAAAATGTGCGAGAGCCCTAATGGGTGGGTGAACTAAGCAAAGAAAAAGCATTTATAAAATTCAGTGTAAAAAGAGCATACGAAATTCAGAACTAAATAGCATGACCTGACATCGATATATGATTCTCCAAGAGAATAAACTTAAGAGAAAATGTGAACCATTTACTTGAGTGTCTAAAGGAAGAGCATATGAGAAGAATGAAGAGTTAACTTAGACAAAAGAAACATTTCTAAAATTTAGTGAAAAATGAGCATACAAAATTCAGAACTAAATAGCATGACCTAACATCGATATATGATTCTCCAAGAGAATAAACTTAAGAGAAAATGTGAACCATTTACTTGAGTGTCTAAAGGAAGAGCATATGAGAAGAATGAAGAGTTAACTTAGACAAAAGAAACATTTCTAAAATTCAGTGAAAAAAGAGCATACAAAATTCAGAACTAAATAGCATGACCTGACATCGATATATGATTCTCCAAGAGAATAAACTTAAGAGAAAATGTGAACCATTTACTTGAGTGTCTAAAGGAAGAGCATATGAGAAGAATGAAGAGTTAACTTAGACAAAAGAAATGCATCATATACACTGAAACAAAAGAATGAAAAAATAGTAGTGTGAAAACAGAGGGATACGGTGCATGTCGAAGAAAAATGCCAGGATGCCCACTCTTCAAAGTAGCCGATGGGAAGACGAAATCAAATGATTTCCCATAGTTTCGTTGGACCTAATGTGAATCAGCACAACTCACTGCAAAGAAGAAAGATATCTGAAGAAAAGTAGGTCAGAGCCCGCATGTTTGTGAATAATTTTCAGAACCAACAACCCTTGATAGTTGTAGAACTTAGAACACACAAAAATCAACTTGCACCAGTCAATTCTCAATTGCTATGGTTTAAAATATATGTTGCACAAATGACTCGGGAAAAGCAATAGTATGCATATTAACATATTCGTTGTGTGGGATTTGCATCATCCTTCAAATAAAACACTTGAATTTGCAAACGAGGTTGAATCCTGGATCGAATGACAACTAACAACAACACCTGAGCATATGTTCACATCAAGAAACGATTTTCCGAGCACCTTCCAGACCTGCCCTCCACACCTATCAGTTGTACAAGTTCATCATTGACAATCTGCATCATTTAACTCTTGCTAGTCCTCCAGAGATAGAAGTACACATATTAGATTGGTATAAGACCACATTCAGTTAGTCCAAAATAATCAATGAACTACTCAACTAAAGTTGCTTGTGCGCACAGTAATATTCACCCGCCAATCTAATATATGTAGAAGCAACTTTAGATTTGGCTATGCAAACATCTAAATTTACAAATTTTTAGGATCCTAGGATATGAGTATACCTTCACCAACTGGTGCTCAGATTGGCCCACAACAATTTTAGTAACAGGCCGATAAAACTTCCTACTACTCGCACACTTCCTTGCATAGTAGGTTCAGTCAAAGAGGAGCAGAACAATCATAGAACCATGTCTAATTTGTAGAGCCCACTTAAACCAAACTTCTTTCAGCGACACACTAATTGATCATGTTTTCAGTTCTGAATGCACTGTCAGTCACACTTGTTAACAGATCCCATTACTTCTGTTATTAAAATTGAAAAGGCAAATGCTTCATCAAATTAGTTGTGTTAGACCTTTTCTTATCCTCACAGTATCAAGTGCAATGGTACAGTTAAGGGCTTAAGTATATATGGAGAACCGAAGGCCTTCCTGGAAGAGACATGAGGTTTTGAACCATGGCTCGGTCGAACCTATGGTCAGCGCCATTCGATCTAGAGTAGCTCACATATGGATCCGGGCCATGTCAAGGTTCAAATTTCTCTTATGATGTGCTGTCATCCTTAATACATCTCTCCGTAGGGAAGCCTAGGTCTGGGCGGGCTTTAAATTTTTAGGACATGTTGGCCTGACACATCTCCCTATTCCACTGTAGCACAGTTGCCCAATCGCAAGGATACAAAAAAAAGTATTCTGTCCAGGCATGTCGGCAGTATTCATCTTCCTTCACCCTTTTAATCCCAGCTGTAGAAGCGTAGCATACCAGAACTCCATTGTTCCTCTTGGCCTAAAGTAAAAACTGATAAGTTTCTAAATATTTCCATCAAAATAAACTATATATGTTTTGTTCTGTATCCTGTACAAAGCTGATATTTTTTTAGTTTCTTATAGTTAAAATTACTAGTCAGGGATCTGTGGTATAGTTAGAATTACTAGTCAGAGATATGTGGAGTTTTTCTTTTTACGAAGCAGCGCAGGTTAGTACATCACAGAATCTTTGCTTGAGCTCACCATCTGCTACTATAATGTTTCTTTATAAAATGATTAGTTTTCGGATAGTTCTTTATATATTTTTAGTTTTATGTAGTTAGAATTGCTCTTCAATTATCTGTAGAGAATTATTTGCAATAGACCATGTGTAGTACAAGGCAGAATCCTTGCGTGAGCTCTCTAATATTTTATTATGCTATTCCTTCTCCCCAAACACATAGTATATGAATCCTCTCGTTTTGATCTGGCATGCATGACACGGCTGACCGGCATAGCGATGCACTAAACAAATGTGAATAGTAAACTGCATGGGAGACATCATTTGTTTCTTCCGAGGTCAGTCCACTATTTTATTCGGTATGATGGTAGAATCTGGTAGGTTTATTAACGTAGGATGTCTGTTGATCCTTCCCGCCAAAGTCTACCACACCCGCTATGCACATATCTCGAAAAATGATGTCTTGTGATGTGTGGCACCGAGTATAGGTTCGGCAGAACCATGGTCCTGCACAATATTATCGCTTCCTGGAATGAGGTTCGGGCGAGAAGTGGGTACTGATTCCGTACCTTGTAGACGAGACGGTCGAGGACGAATTGACGTAGAAAAGCCGAGGGTAAAGGGCAGCTCATGGGGAGGACGAACGCGGCATTCGGGCCACCGAGCGCCATCCCTGACCTCGATGGCACCACCACCAGCACCGCTAGTCGGCGCTGCCGGATGGACACGAGACCCTGTCCAGCTGCTACCTGCGGCTCAGCAAGACCAACCTCTCCCGCCATGCCGGCGCTTTGTCCATCGAGCATCTACCAGATTCGAGGAAAAGTAGGGGCCAGGGGGACGACGGTTCAGGGCGCCGCGGGAGGACGAGGAAGACTCAGCATGAGGGGGCTGTTGCTGCCTAATCCACTCGCCTTCGACCGCTCGGCCGACGCTGGGAGGCCACCGGATCAGATCAGTAGTGGGAGAGGTGGCGTCGCCGGTTCACGGCAAGGAGGGGAGCGCCCGAGAGGAGAGAAGAGAAAGAGGCGGCAGCGGCTCAGTAGAGATTGCGTGCGTAGGGGGGAAGTTGAGGCGCGGGGCTTGAGTTACGCTGGCTTTCATTTTCTTCTCAACGAAGTAAACGAGGAGCCCATCGACTAGCGAGTAAAAGGCGTGGGTATTATCTACTATCTATCTATCTGTCTACTATCTACTTCTACTATCTATCTATTATCTATTATTATTATTATTATTATTATTATTATTATTATTATTATTATTATTATTATTATTATTATTATTATTACTAGTACAAATGCCCGTGCGTTGCAACGGGCAGAAAAAATCATAAAACCTGCTCCGTGTGCCATTACACGACATTTCATATATGTAGTTCTGATTAACATCGGTAATAAGATTACACTATTATCGCTTTTTGAAGCATCAAGTGTGGACGTGAAAAAACCACCTTAGAGTAGTGGTGCCTGAAATAGTGTGTCAATTGGCTTCATTTTTGTTTTTCGAAAAACACAAATATTAATTTATTTTTTGAAAATTTGAACAATTTATAATTTTTATTTTTTATTAGAACTAAAACATGTTTTCAAGACAAACATTTTTAACACATGATTTTTAATCAATTATTAATATTTGTGAACAATTTTAAATGTTTTGAAAAGGGGCATTTTTGGGGGAATTTTGAGAATTTTTTAAAAATCGTGAATATATTATAAAAATGTGGATTTTCTGAAAGGGAAAACCAACTGAAACACTCTTTATCTTAAAAAAAACACACACAATGTCCGTGGTTAAGAAAAAAAAGATTGATGGTATCTGCACCATGAAGAATTAATTTGAGAAAGTCGTAGGGATGTCCTTTGTTGGTGCCTCCTTCAACTTAGCACTATCATTGGGTAGAAGAGGAGTGATGTATCTGTTTTTAGTGGGATATACAGAGGGTCGAACTCATTTGCATTGTTAGCGAGATGTTTGTGGTGACTTTATCAATCTGAAGACCCGTCGGCCGAGTCTCTCTAGGGTGAGTGTGTATGTATGTTTGTTAGTGCCTACGTTTGTATGTGTTTTCAAAAAGAAGATTTCCTTTAGCCTTTGTATGCTGCAATTTAATGCGTTGTGCATTGCACTGGAAGAAAAAAAAGCATCACATTTTTAGTGACTCATTCATGATGACACTTTTCATGTTCGACACTGTGGTCGGTCTCCACCCTCTCCAGCCGCGGGTGAAGAGTGGGGGGGCTTGGATCTGTGCTTGACGCGTGTAGATAGTAGGGTAGTTGCCTCCGGCGGTGCTAGCGAGGTGGCGGTGCTAGCATCGTGGTGGAATAAGGTTGTTGGAGTTCGATCCCCATCCCGGCGAGGTCCTATGTGGCGGAGTCGGCGAGCTTCCGTCATGGTTTCCTCCTCGAGCAGTCGGTCTGGTCAGGTTTGGTTCTCCTAGTGTGGTCTTCATGGCGGAGGTGATGGCCGGATGTGGGAAATTTGGTCCCCTGCTTCTCTCTTCGTCGTGGTAAGGTGATGGCTAGATGTGGGAAATTTGGTCCCCTGCTTCTCTCTTCGTCGTGGTAAGGTGGTTCCTCACCTTGCCATGGGGAGTTGGGGGTGATGTGCCGGTGCATGCCGGCGGCGCATTTCGTCATATCTTCAGGTGTTGTTTGTGGACCTCTGAACTATGTTTCTGCCGGCGTGGTCAAGCGATGGCCGTTCTACCTTCTTCTGGCGCGTTGGTTTTCGACCGAGGCTGGTGACTTCCCGTTCATGTTTCAGTCTGTCTGTAGCTGTCAAGATCGCGCTGGCTCTGTGTGGGACGGTGGCAATGGCAGCAGCGGCGCGCCCTCAGCCCGCACGGTCGGCTCCTCAGGGATCTGTTTGTAATTTTCATTCTTGTGGGGGTGCTTTGTACCATTGGATTGTTTTAATATAGTTCGGAGGTATTTTTCGCAAAAAAAGCAAACATGTTTAGTATTTTTTTAGGAAATGTTGGTTGTTTTTTTTGCAAGATTATATTCCGTTCCTTTTCAAGTCACTGATCTAAAACGCCTCTTCCTTATGTCACGTGTCCTGCGGTGCGAAGCTGAAATCTTATCCCCCTCTCCCTCATTCCCCACCGCCGAAACCTTATCCTCTCGACCTCTCGCCCCATTTCTTCCTCTTCTTCCCCCTCCCTCTCACTTTCCTCATCTTCATTCACCAGGCAACTGTGTTGACGGGAGACGCTGGAGACGATGCATGGCAGGGTGTCTTGTTGCTAGAAGCTTCCATCGTCCGGGTGTGCTCCGATGCTGCCGGAGGAGGCACTGTCGTGCGCGCCTGCGCGCGCAAGCTGCGGGTTTTTGCAAGGCAGGGGCTCGCTGCTGCTTGCCCGCACGAGCTGGCTCCAAGGGCCGGTCACTACAACTTGAGGGGCTCCAAGCCGACTACCTATTGTGGCTCTCCGGAGTTACTCATGGAACGCGGTGAGTGCTGTTTTGGTGGCTAGAGACGCTTTGGTGTGGGGATGGAAGTGATCTTGTGGTTCCGTCATCAGCGAATCTAGTAGACCAAATCATACTGTGTATAGACACATTTTCTATTTCTCAAGGGGTCGTCCGACCTCATGCTGATTGGATTGTGCTTCTTCATTCTATTCCCTTCTTCCTCTGGTTGTTGATGCCTCAAGCGGCCGCTGCCGATTGAGTGCTTGTAGTTGTTTCTTCAGTTCCCTTCCTCTGCTTGTAGATGCCTCAAGCAGCTGGTGTATATAAATTGATCCTATTGATTACAAAGGAGCGAGGTGATACTATTTATATTCTGGTAATAAACCTATTTTTTACAGCAAAACCATGCAATCGCAGTCGTTTCTATTCTTCCCCATTCGCAAATCCCCCCTTCTTCATACTCCAGCAGCCCGACCTTTCTGCCTCCGACCGCGCTTGGAGAGGAGCTCCACGAGCAGGCCATCCCAGCAGCTACCGCCGCCCCTTTGTCCTTCTCTCTCTAGGCTTTTTCCTTCTCCTTCTTCTCTTTGTCACTAATCTTTGTTTTCTACAGGGAAGGAAGTCGCCATGGAACAACCCCGCCACCTTGGAGCTCGCCCCGCCTCCGGTCCACGACCTCTCCATCGGCCTCGTGCTCCTCCGCCTCGATCCGTCCGCCCCGCCGCTGGATCCACGCCGGAGCAGTCGTATCCATCGCCCAGACCACCAACCAAGAGTCGCTTCTTGCCTATCCTGCGGTCGGGAGGAGGACGGCCAAGATGAGCGCCCATTCATCCGCCGCCTTGGAGCTCGCCCTCCCTTTGGGCCACCACCTCTCTATCGGCCTCGATCCGTCCACCCCACCGCCCGAACCACCAACCAAGCACCGCCTCTTGCTTGTCCTATGGTCGCAGGTCGAATAATAAAAATTGCAGGGTCCTTTATGTGAAAATGTATCGTTTTTTCGGATTAGCCACTTAAAAATAGGATTGCGGGTCAAATTCTCAGAAATAGATGGACTTTTATGCAAAATCGCGCGCGACAACGTACGGGCAGAAACCCCAACTTTCTTTATTATTAGGTAAAGATTATTATACCACTATAAAAGCACGAGAGCGCGGTGTAATGCCCCAGATGTAACACTTTCCAATTATGGCATTATATGAAACTTTGACTTCATCAATTCCATTCTGGGCTCTTCTTCATTTCGGGTTTCTTCGTTTTGTCGTGTGCGTGTGTGCATTTCATTCATGTCATGTTGTCATGTGCATTGCATTGCATTCGTATTGTCACTTGCACCCGGTTCCACTCGCCTCTTCCCGTTGTTCGTTTCGAGTTCCGGCGCTCACACATGTGCCCGTGGCATCCCCGAGTCCTTCTTTCGTGTGTGGCCGTGTAACATTTCCGGTATGAGGTGAGACTTGTCATGCATTGTTGTTTTGGTACGTGTAGGCCGCCTGTCAAGTTTCGTCGCGTTTGGAGTTCGTTTGGTACTCCAATGGTTAACCTAGTGGGCTAAAAGTACCTCTTCTTGTTGGCCCAAGACCCCCTCCACAACAGCCCACAAACCCAGCACAACCCCTCCCATCATCTCGGTCGTCAGATCACGAACGTGTGGCTGAAAACCGCACACCATTTGGACCTTCCTAGCTCCCTATGCCTATAAAAACGTCCACACCCATCCATTTTCGGGCGAAACCCTAGTCCATCCCTTTTTTTTCTTTCTTTTTTCCCGTGCCCCGCAGCTCCTCCGCACACCGGACGTGTCCGCCGGCGCCGGACACGTCCGCCGCCGCCCCCTCGGCCAGTAGCAGGCCGCCACGTGGCCGTCCGCCTCCCACGTCGCCGCGGGCCCGCGAGGCCCGCCTCGGGCCCTCCGCCGCCGCCTCCCGGGCCGATCTCCTCCGTGCCCCGCCGCCGATCCCCGGTGCAGCCCCGCGCCGCCGGCCGCCGCGAAGGTCGCCGGACCCGCACCGCCCGACGCCGGCTCCGCCGTCGCCCGACGCCGGCGAGCCACCTCCGCGCCGCCCCGGCCGGCCCGTTGCTGCCGCCGCCGGCCGCCACCTCCGGCGGGCCGACCACCACCGCTGCCGCCGGCCCTTGCCATCGCCAGCCCTTGCCATCGCCGGCCCTTGCCACCGCCGCCCCGCCAGCTCAGGCGAGCCACTACCGCCGCCGTCGTCGTCTTCGGCGGCCGGAGCTCCGTCCCGATCCAGATCTGGGAAGCGGGACGAGATCCACCCGTCCCGGGAACCAAATGCCCCGTCCACAGCCCGGATCCCTCCGTCCCGTCCCGCGTTGAGTTTTCACGGAGGTGATTTTTTCACTAAGTCCCAGTTCTGCAATAATTTGTTGGCATTTTCACATGGTTGTAACTTTGTGCTCGTAGATCCGTTTTGTGCATATGATATATCAAAATGATCGTGGGGATGTGCTCTACATTTTGTTCCATTGTGGCATGCTTGTTTGAGATCATCTAGATGTCCTATTCTTCGTGACAAGAGTGTTACTTGTTATAAACTGCTGTTACTTGTTATTTTGTTGCTATGTTTGCATGATGCCCCACTCAAATCCATGCTAGTTTTGGAGTGGTAAATGATCATTCCTTGTTGTCCATGTTTTTGTCTATCCATCCATGCCATCACTTGCACATATGGCTTGCTGTAGCTTATTTATTTCTTGCTCCCAAGTTGCTATAAATTATAACTGTCAGGTTTTTAGCATCATGATCAATTTGGTGTAGCTTGTTGCTATTGATCCATGCCTCCTGGAGTTTCTCCAATGGAGTTGTTTGCTGTAGGATATATCTAATTCATGTCCATTCTTGTTGTCATCATTTTTGGGTGCTGTAGAGTATATATCTCTTGCTCCAAAGTTGCTATGTGGCTGTTAATTTCTGCTTTGCATTGTATCTTGTTTCGTGTGTATGTGTTGAACCGTTGCTCCGTTTTGAGCGTGCCCTATATGAAACTTGTGTGATTTTGCATGTAGAATCATAATATCATGTTGTTTACATGTTTGGAGTGTGTTTGCTTGATGTTTGGGTGCATCTTGCACCGTTGCCATGTTTGTCTTGTTTTACTCATATCTTCTAGACCGTAGCTCCGAATTAAACAAACTTTATATGAAACTTGACTAGAATTTCATGTAGATCATCATGGTGCATGTTAACTTGCTGTTTAACAACTGTAACTTAAGGTTTGTTCAGATCTGAACCAATTTCAAAATATGCATACGAGGATTTACCGGATTTGCTATATGTTGATTCCGGCCTCGTTTAAACTTGTTGTTTTGTGATGTTCTTGTGTGCTTCATCCCTTGCCATGAAATGCATCATACTTGCATCATGTTGAATGTGCATTGCACCTTGTTTGTTGTGATGCCATGTTGTGTTCTTGTGTTGAGTAGAGCCGGGAGCCGAGACCGAGAGCGAGGGTCCTACCGAGGTTGAGTACGAGGAGCCGTCTTACGATCCCATAGACGACTCGACAGGCAAGATGACCTGACCCAGATATCATTACTATCTTTGCCTATTGCTAGATGTCTCGCTCTTTAGCTTATTGCCTCGATGCCCATGTTTGTTTGTTAGCCTCCTATTGTAACCATGAATCTGTCTAACCACCCAACCTAGCAAACCTTTGTTTGGCTACGTAAGCTACGCTCAGCCACTCTTATAGCATTGCTAGTTGCAGGAGAAGATTTGAAGATTCTTGCTTCATGTTGAAGTTATTGTTGGGATATCACACTATATAAACTCTTAAATTAAATCATCTATATACTTGGCAATGGTTGGAAGGCTAAGCCTCTTGCTTGGGGTTTTGTTCCACTCATGCCTCCCTAGGAACCGTTTAAACCGGTGTTATGTTCCTTGATTTTGCGTTCCTCACACGGTTGGGGTTATGGGACCCCCTCGATAAACCGCTTAGCGCCAAAGATTTTCCAGCAAGTCCCAACTTTGGTTCTACATTTGCCTAACAACTAAAAACTTGGCGAGGGAGTAATTAACCCGAGGATTAATTAATCAACCCCCCTGGGCGAGTGCTTGATTTGAGTGTTGGTCCAAACTAGAGCCCCTTGAAGTGCCACCCGGCTTGCTGGGGTCTTCGGTATCTGTACGTAGTGCTCATCCGGTCGTGTCCTGAGAATAGATACGCACGGCTACTATCAGGGTGTCGGCACACCGGGAGGTCTTGCTGGATTAGTTTTACCTTAGTCGGAATATCTTGAGCACGAGATTCCGAGAATACTCGAGCCTTCCCACCTTGGAGTTGCGACTCCGCAGATCGTGAGCTTGTGATGGGCTAAGTTGGGACACCCCTGCAGGGTTTTGAACTTTCAAAAGCCGTGCCCGCGGTTATGTGGCAGATGGGAATTTGTTAATATCCGGTTGTAGAAAACTTGACACCATGTTCAGAATACACTACTAGCGTGAGTAACCGTGACGGTCATTTTCCGAAAGGGCTTCGGGAAGTGAACACGGTGGGGTTATGTTTGACGTGCTTAGATAGGATCACTTCGTGATCACCTTGACGCTCGTGGCACTTCTTTTCTCGCTCTAAACACGTAAGCTAGTGCTAGTGCAGCTGCAACCTTTATTTTCTTCAGCCTTGTTCCACACCCAAGGCTTAGATAGTTTTGCTACCCGGGAACGGGATTGCTGAGTCCTCTGTGGCTCACAGATTCTACACAACACCAAATGCAGGTACTATGGTGAACTACACAGGTGACGGCACCGAGCTGTACTGGGAGTTCGATGAAGAACGTGGGCGATACTACGTGTCTTACCCAGAGGATCAGTAGTGGTTTCTACTAGGGCGATTCGGACCTTGTGGCTTTATTTATTTGGTATCTTTCATTTGGATCTTCGTCCGTAGTCGGACTATGATGTTATTTGGATGATGATTGCTTATGTAATGATTTTGTGTGACGTGGCGAGTGTAAGCCAACTACTCTTTTGCAATTTCATCCCTTTTTTACATGAGTCATGCAAAGATACCATACTTGAGATCATTCTAGTATGAGCTTATACCTTTAAGTCGTGCGTCGACATGTAGGAGGTATAATCTCATACTGGGCATAACAAGTTGATAATCAGAGCCTTCTCCGACCTAGAATCCCCCACTGATTGATCGAATCGTTGACGGTTGAGTCTAGGCACACACTTGAAAATGTTTTTAGTCCTATATATACATCGGAGAGTAGGATTTCTTTTTTCTCCTCATCCCTTCTCACTCTGGTGAGGACTCCTGACGATTACTTGTCTCTTCTACTCTCAAAATTTCACAAATTTTTTTTAGGATCACGCGAGTATTGTTTGGATTGTTCCGATGTCTTTGTGACGAGAACATTGTTCTCGATGCCTTCTGTTATTCAGGGGTTGTGGCAGTGTCCCAGGGAGTTGAGCTCCGAGGTGTTGTCGTCACAAATATATCACAGCAGTTCTGGAATACTTAAGACGGCCGACATCGAAAACTCTCCTATACGGTTAGTGGCAAGATAACCCCGACATCACCCAGTACTGCGGAGGTAGTTCAGGAGTATTGCCATAGCTTGTATAGCAAATGCGTTTCGAAGGTCCGACGTAAACGGTTTCCGGAAATAACTGGTTATGTCTTGAAGGATGGATACAGCTGGATGTAGGATTAGAGTTGAGTGCGCGATGCTTCCCCTGTATCCCCAACACCTGATTGCATAACTGGAAACTTTCGGGAATTAATAGGTGGGTTCATCTAGTAGCTTGTAGGCATTCTTCCAACGAATGCATGATATGGAGTTCGGGGTTGTACATAGAGTGAAGTAATTTTATGGGCGTTTGTTCCAATCGGGAGTTGCATCTTAAAGGGTCCTTGGCTATGCTGATCTGGGGATTGCAAAACCCTTTTGTAACACGTTCCATAAGCTTTCAGCACGAATATGTCGAACGAAGCTTCTATCTTGTATTTGTTCTATCTGCTCCTTGTTGCTTTTATTTACCTTTTGTTCTCCCAAGTGGCTTCTCGTGAAGATTGTTGTACCATTAAACTGTGGATTACATTCGTTCATGTTGTTCGAATGTTCTTGTGAAGACTTATGTTGCAATTTCTAGCCGTTGATCCAGCTTATATATTTTTCAATCAATGGCTAATAGTTGTCATCTCATTCAAGATGGCTCCTAAAAGGGTTCCCAACGCTAACCCAGAGGGTGAAGAAGTTCCTGATCGTCCTCCTTCCCCTCCTCCTTCGTCTGAGGCCTGGAGAGCAATTATGCAAGCGACGAACCAGAACACCCAGATGCTTATGCAAATGATGCAGAACTTTCAAGCAAATCAAGGTGGTCATGGGAACCAAGGCCAAGGCAATTTGTTCAACCAACCTCACTTTGCTACACTCAACCAGTTCCTGGCAAACCAACCAAAGGCATTCAGTTACTGTGTGGACCCTCTAGATGCTGAAGACTGGATAACAGATATCAAGAAGCATTTCGAGTGCAGTAACGTGAGACCTGAGGATTATGTCAAGTTTGCCGCCTTCCAACTCAAGGACCAAGCCGCTGATTGGTGGCAACAGTACAAAGATTCCAGAGAGGGTCGTGAAATCTCGTGGGCTGACTTCTGCAAGGATTTTCGCTCTCACCACATTCCAACAAGTGTCCTCGAAGGTATGCGTGAGCAATTCCGCAACCAGAAGCAAGGCACCATGTCCGTTTATCAATACAATGTCAAGTTCTAGAACCTCGCCCGCTATGCCAAGCAAGACATCCCAGATGCCAAGAGCAAGATTTATCAGTTCCGTGGTGGTCAGAAGGATGGACTCCAACTAGCTCTCACCTTGTTCGAGCCTATAGAATTTGATCAATTCTATAACATGGCACTTAAGCAAGAGGCAGTCCAGCTCAAGATGGAAGCTTCCAAAAAGAGAATTAGAGATGCTGTCAACTCCTCCTCTTCTTCCCAAGTGGTCGCAAAGCAGCACAAGTTTTGGCTTCCACCTCCTCCAGTGATCCGACCTTCCAACAACAACAACAACAAGCATTCTGGTGGCCGTGGTTTCTCCCACCCACCCAACCCAAGCAACCAGTCAAAGAATCACTTTCAAGCTTTGAAGTCAAGTGCTCCTTATCACCGTCCTCTCTCAGAAGTGATTTGCAACAAGTGTGGCTAGACGGGTCACTATGCCAACAAGTGCCCCAACCCAAGGCGCCTTCCGCCTCCTCCACCTGTCAGCACTGCTATTGTGAAGCACAATCCCAAGGTTGCAAGACTGAATCTGATGAATGCAGCTCAAGCAGAGAATTCTTCAGATGTGATACTTGGTAATCTTCCAGTTAACTCTATTCCCGCAAAAGTATTGTTTGATTTGGGTGCATCGCTTTCTTTCATTTCAAGACCATTTGTTGCTAAGCATGACTTGGTTTCGGAGAGCACTCCTAGACCTTTAAAGATTATTTCTCCGGGATTGCAAATGACTTCCAACTCAGTTGTTCTGGATGTATCTATTCGTATGGGTGATTACCGCTTTCTGGCTTCTCCAGTTGTTCTCGGCAACTCCGACATTGCTCTTATTCTCGGGGTGGATTGGCTTTCCCAGCATGATGCTCACATTGATTGTGCAAATAAGGAAGTCAAGATTACTCATCCTGACGAAGACGTGATTATCTTCGCCTCTCGAGATAACACAATCAGGCTATTCTCTCTCAATGACAAGGGCGAGATTAATGCCATCTCTCAAATTCCGGTGGTCAATGAATATGAAGATGATTTCCCTGAAGAGCTTCCAGGCATGCCTCCGCATCGTCAAGTTGAATTCGTCATTGAACTCGAGCCCGGTACCGAGCCAGCATGTCGACGTCCGTACAAGCTTTCCCCTGAAGAGTTGAATAAGCTGAAGAGACAACTCGATGAGCAAGAGCATATGGGTCTAATCAGGCCTAGCACTTCTCCTTGGGGCTGTGGTGTTCTATTTGTCAAGAAGAAGGATGGCACGGAGCGCCTTTGCGTTGATTACCGGCCATTGAACAAGAAGACAATAAAGAACAAGTATCCGCTCCCCAATATCAGTGAATTGTTCGAGCAGCTCAAAGGAGAAAAAGTGTTCTCAAAGCTCGATCTTCGGATGGGTTATCACCAGATCCGTATCCGTGAAGAAGATATTCACAAGACTGCATTCAGAACAAGCTACGGCTCCTATGAATACACAGTCATGTCTTTTGGCCTCGCAAATGCTCCACCCACCTTCTCGAGGATGATGCACTTCATATTCAACCCCTACACCAATGAATTTGTTCTCGTCTATCTGGATGACATCTTGGTATTCTCCAAGAATGAAGAAGATCATGCCAAGCACCTCCGTTTGGTTCTCGACAGACTCCGTGAACACAAATTCTATGCGAAGTTCTCCAAATGTGAATTTTGGCTAGATAAGGTCTTATATCTTGGCCATATCATCTCTGCTGAGGGTATTGCTGTCAACCCCGAGAAAGTTGAAGCGATTGTCAATTGGGAACCCCCGCAGAACGTCAAGCAACTCCGAAGCTTCCTTGGTCTCGCTAGCTATTGCAGAAGGTTCGTTGAGAACTTTTGCAAGATTGCCAAGCCTCTCTCCAACTTGCTGCAGAAGAATGTCAAGTACAACTGGTCTCCGGATTGTGATGTGGCATTCAAAACACTCAAAGAAAAACTCATCTCTGCTCCGGTTCTTACTCCTCCGGATGAGTCCAAGCCCTACGAAGTATTCTGTGATGCTTCTCTCCAAGGACTTGGTGGTGTGCTAATGCAGGACAAGAAAATTGTGGCATACACTTCTCGTCAATTGAAGCCAAGTGAGAAGAACTACCCCACACATGATCTCGAGCTAGCAGCAGTGGTACATGCCTTGATCACGTGGAGACACCTTCTGTTGGGCAGAAAAGTGGACATCTTCACCGATCACAAGAGCTTGAAGTACATCTTCACACAGCCGAACCTGAACCTTCGCCAGACTCGTTGGGTTGAGATGATCCAAGAGTATGATCCAAGCATCGATTACACACCTGGCAAGGCCAATGCCATTGCAGATGCCTTGAGCAGAAAGGCATATTGCAACAGTCTCCTTCTTAAGCCGTTTCAGCCTGAGCTTTGTGAGTCTTTCAGGAAGCTCAACCTCCAAGTTGTTCCGCAAGGCTTTCTTGCAAACCTTCAAGTTGCTCCTACCTTGGAAGATCAGATCCGTGAGGCCCAGCTCAGTGATGCTATGGTGCAGAAAGTGAAACATGGTATTGCAAAGGGTACTCCCAAATACAAGTGCTATCGTGTTGATGAGAAAGACACCTTGTTCTTTGAGGACAGACTTGTGGTTCCCAAGGGTGATCTCAGGAAGCTCATAATGAACGAAGCACATGACTCCCTCCTCTCGATTCATCCTGGAAGTTGTAGGATGTACCAAGACCTCAAGCATTTTTACTGGTGGACTCGCATGAAAAGGGAGATTGCCCAATTCGTGAATGAATGTGATGTCTGCAGAAGAGTGATGGCAGAGCATCAACGTCCAGCCGGTCTCCTCCAACCTCTTCCTATTCCCAAGTGGAAATTCAACCACATTGAAATAGATTTCGTCATTGGGTTTCCCAAGTCCAAGAAGGGGAATGATGCTATCTTTGTTGTGATTGACAAGCTAACCAAAGTAGCTCACTTCCTTCCAGTCAAAGAATCCATCAATGCAGCTCAGTTGGCAGAGTTGTACACTTCCAGAATTGTGTCGTTACATGGCATTCCTCAAGTTATCTCCTCAGACCGTGGAAGTTTGTTCACATCCAAGTTCTGGGACTCCTTTCAGTCAGCCATGGGCACTAAGATCCGTTTCAGCACTGCGTTTCACCCTCAGACTAGTGGTTAAGTCGAAAGAGTGAACCAGATCCTCGAAGACATGCTCAGAGCTTGTGTCATCTCTTTTGGCATGAAGTGGGAAGATTGCCTTCCGTTTGTCGAGTTCTCTTACAACAACAGTTTCCAAGCAAGTGCCGGCGAAGCTCCGTTTGAAATCCTCTATGGCAGAAAGTGTCGTACTCCTCTCAACTGGTCCGAGACTGGTGAAAGTCAACTTCTTGGCAATGACTTGATCTCAGAAGCCGAAGAAATGTGCAAACTCATACGTGGGAATCTCAAGGCCGCTCAGTCGCGTCAAAAGAGCTACTATGACGGCAAGCATCGTGATTTGGCTTTCGACATTGGAGATCATGTCTATCTCCGTGTTTCTCCTATGAAAGGAATCCAAAGATTCGGTATCAAAGGCAAGCTTGCTCCTAGATATGTGGGCCCTTTCAAGATTCTTGGCAAAAGAGGCGACCTAGCCTATCAACTTGAGCTTCCATCCAACTTTGCAAATGTTCATGATGTGTTTCACGTGTCTCAACTCCGCAAGTGCTTCAAGACACCTGAACGCACCATTCCGTTCGACGAGATTGATCTTCAACAAGACTTGTCTTACCGTGAGCACCTTGTTGCTATCCTTGAAGAAACTGAGCGCAAGACCCGCAACAAGTCAATCCAGTTCTAGAAAGTTAAGTGGTCACACTATACCGACCGAGGAGCTACATGGGAACGAGAAGATCACCTTCGTTTCGAGTACCCTTCCTTCTTCCAGTCCTAGATCTCGGGACGAGATCTTTTCATAGTAGAGGAGAGTTTGTAATGCCCCAGATGTAACACTTTCCAATTATGGCATTATATGAAACTTTGATTTCATCAATTCCATTATGGGCTCTTCTTCATTTCGGGTTTCTTCGTTTTGTCGTGTGCGTGTGTGCATTTCATTCATTTCATGTTGTCATGTGCATTGCATTCGTGTTGTCACTTGCACCCGGTTCCACTCGCCTCTTCCCGTTGTCCGTTTCGAGTTCCGGCGCTCACACACGTGCCCGTGGCATCCCCGAGTCCTTCTTTCGTGTGTGGCCGTGTAACGTTTCCGGTATGAGGTGAGACTTGTCGTGCGTTGTTGTTTTGGTACGTGTAGGCCACCTGTCAAGTTTCATCGCGTTTGGAGTTCGTTTGGTACTCCAACGGTTAACCTAGTGGGCTAAAAGTACCTCTTCTTGTTGGCCCAAGACCCCCTCCACAACAGCCCACAAACCTAGCACAACCCCTCCCATCATCTCGATCGTCGGATCACGAATGCGTGGCCGAAAACCGCACCCCATTTGGACCTTCCTAGCTCCCTATGCCTATAAAAACGTCCACACCCCTCCATTTTCGGGCGAAACCCTAGTCCATCCCTTTTTTTCTTTCTTTTTTTCCCGTGCCCCGCAGCTCCTCCGCGCGCCGAACGTGTCCGCCGGCGCTGGACACGTCCGTCGCCGCCCCCTCGGCCAGTAGCAGGCCGCCACGTGGCCGTCCACCTCCCACGCCGCCGCCTCCCGGGCCGATCTCCTCCGCGCCCTGCCGCCGATCCCCGGCGCGGCCCCGCACCGCCGGCCACCGCGAAGGTCGCCGGACCCGCACCGCCCGACGCCGGCTCCGCCGCCGCCCGGCGCCGGCGAGCCGCCTCCGCGCTGCCCCGGCCGGCCCGTTGCTGCCGCCGCCGGCCGCCACCTCCGGCGGGCCGACCACCACAGCCGCCGCCGGCCCTTGCCACCGCCGCCCCGCCAGCTCAGCCGAGCCACTACCGCCTCCATCGTCGTCTCCGGCGGCCGGAGCTTCGTCCCGATCCAGATCTGGGAAGCGGGACGAGATCCACCCATCCCGGGAACCAAACGCCCCGTCCACAGCCCAGACCCCTCCGTCCCGGGTCCGTCCCGTCCCGCGTTGACTTTTCGCGGAGGTGATTTTTTCGCTAAGTCCCAGTTCTGCAATAATTTGTTGGCATCTTCGCATGGTTGTAACTTTGTGCTCGTAGATCCGTTTTGTGCATATGATATATCAAAATGATCATGGTGATGTGCTCTACATTTTGTTCCATTGTGGCATGCTTGTTTGAGATCATCTAGATGTCCTAATCTTCGTGACAAGAGTGTTACTTGTTATAAACTGCTGTTACTTGTTATTTTGTTGCTATGTTTGCATGATGCCCCACTCAAATCCATGCTAGTTCTGGAGTGGTCAATGATCATTCCTTGTTGTCCATGTTTTTGTCTATCCATCCATGCCCTCACTTGCACATATGCCTTGCTGTAGCTTATTTATTTATTGCTCCCAAGTTGCTATAAATTATAACTGTCAGGTTTTTAGCATCATGATCAATTTGGTGTAGCTTGTTGCTATTGATCCATGCCTCCTATCGAGTTTCTCCAATGGAGTTGTTTGCTGTAGGATATTTCTACTAAATGTACATGCTTATTTTCATCATGTTTGTGTGCTGTAGAGTATATATCTCTTGCTCCAAAGTTGCTATGTGGCTGTTAATTTCAGCTTTGCATTGTATCTTGTTTCGTGTGTATGTGTTGAACCGTTGCTCCGTTTTGAGCGTGCCCTATATGAAACTTGTGTGATTTCGCATGTACAATCATAATATCATGTTGTTTACATGTTTGGAGTGTATTTGCTTGATGTTTGGGTGCATCTTGCACCGTTGCCATGTTTGTCTTGTTTTGCTCATATCTTCTAGACCGTAGCTCCGAATTAAACAAACTTTATATGAAACTTGACTAGAATTTTGTGTAGATCATCATGGTGCATGTTAACTTGATGTTTAACAACTTTAACTTACGGTTTGTTCAGATCTGGACCAATTTCAAAATATGCATACGAGAACTTACCGGATTTGCTATATGTTGATTCCGGCCTCGTTTAAACTTGTTGTTTTGTGATGTTCTTGTGTGCTTCATCCCTTGCCATGAAATGCATCATACTTGCATCATGTTGAATGTGCATTGCACCTTGTTTGATGTGGTGCCATGTTGTGTTCTTGTGTTGAGTAGAGCCGGGAGCCGAGATCGAGAACGAGGGTCCTACCGAGGTTGAGTACGAGGAGCCGTCTTACGATCCCATCGACGACTTGACAGGCAAGATGACCTGACCCAGATATCATTACTACCTTTGCCTATTGCTAGATGTCTCGCTCTTTAGCTTATTGCCTCGATGCCCATGTTTGTTTGTTAGCCTCCTATTGTAACCATGAATCTGTCTAACCACCCAACCTAACAAACCTTTGTTTGGCTACGTAAGCTTCGCTCAGCCCCTCTTATAGCATTGCTAGTTGCAGGAGAATATTTGAAGATTCTTGCTTCATGTTGAAGTTATTGTTGGGATATCACACTATATAAACTCTTAAACTAAATCATCTATATACTTGGCAATGGGTGGAAGGCTAAGCCTCTTGCTTGGTGTTTTGTTCCACTCATGACTCCCTAGGAACCGTTTAAACCAGTGTTATGTTCCTTGATTTTGCGTTCCTCACACGGTTGGGGTTATGGGACCCCCTCGATAAACCGCTTAGCGCTAAAGCTTTTCTAGCAAGTCCCAACTTTGGTTCTACATTTGCCTAACAACTAAAAACTTGCCGAGGGAGTAATTAACCCGAGGATTAACTAATCAACCCCCCTGGGCCAGTGCTCGATTTGAGTGTTGGTCCAAACTAGAGCCCCTTGCGGTGCCACCCGGCTTGCTAGGGTCTTTGGTATCTGTACGTAGTGCTCATCTGGTTGTGGCCTGAGACTAGATACGCGCGGCTACTGTCTGGGTGTCGGCACGCCGGGAGGTCTTGCTGGATTAGTTTTACCTTAGTCGGAATATCTTGAGCACGGGATTCCGAGAATACTCGGGCCTTCCCACCTTGGAGTTGCGACTCCGCAGATCGTGAGCTTGTGATGGGCTAAGTTGGGACACCCCTACAGGGTTTTGAACTTTCGAAAGCCGTGCCCACGGTTATGTGGCAGATGGGAATTTGTTAATATCCGGTTGTAGAAAACTTGACACCATGTTCAGAATACACTACCAGCGTGAGTAACCGTGACGGTCATTTTCCGAAAGGGCTTCGGGAAGTGAACACGGTGGGGTTATGTTTGACGTGCTTAGATAGGATCACTTCGTGATCACCTTGACGCTCGTGGCACTTCTCTTCTCGCTCTGAACACGTAAGCTAGTGCTAGTGCAGCTGCAACTTTTATTTTCTTCAGCCTTGTTCCACACCCAAGGCTTGGATAGTTTTGCTACCCGGGAACGGGATTGCTGAGTCCTCCGTGGCTCACAGATTCTACATAACACCAGATGCAGGTACTATGGTAAACTACACAGGTGACGGCACCGAGCTGTACTGGGAGTTCGATGAAGAACGTGGGCGATACTACGTGTCTTACCTAGAGGATCAGTAGTGGTTTCTACTAGGGCGATTCGGACCTTGTGGCTTTATTTATTTGGCATCTGTCATTTGGATCTTCGTCCGTAGTCGGACTGTGATGTTATTTGGATGATGATTGCTTATGTAATGATTTGTGTGACGTGGCGAGTGTAAGCCAACTACTCGTTTGCAATTTCATCTCTTTTTTACATGAGTCGTGCAAAGATACCATACTTGAGATCATTTTAGTATGAGCTTATACCTTTAAGTCGTGCCTCGACACGTAGGAGGTATAATCTCATACTGGGCATAACAGGCGGAGAACCAAGTCATCCTATCCATCCAAACCTGCAATCTGATGGTCTACATCCCTCCAAAACACCAAACATGTTTTATGCTTTAATTACCACCATGCCGTTACGTTAATTAATTACACATCATGCCAGGAACATGTTCCGTCCAAAAAAATAATATTTCGAGCCCTTCCGCGACCACGCCCTCCGGCAGTTTTGGCCACTGCCCACCTCTTCCCCTACATCCTCCCCGCGCCCCCACCTCCTCCTGCACCAGTTCGCCGCCCTTCGCACCCCCACCCCCACCCCCACTCCGCCGGAGCGCCCCCCGCTGGATCCGCCCTTCGCCGCCTCCCGTTGGAGCCGCCCCCTGCCGCGCTGGATCCGCCCTTTGTAGCCCCCCTCCACGCCGTTGGAGCCATCGTCGGAGCTGCCCTTCGCCGCAGGCCGCCGTCGAGCCGCTCGCCACCGTTCCTCTTCTGCTTCACGTGAGACTACAGGTGCACGGGCGGGAGGATTTCGCTGGCCCTGCCCCATCCTCTCATCTCTCGATCTGATTGAAGCCACGGCCCGGGAATGGCAGCCGAGTCGATGGCGGTTGCCGGCATGCTGAAGGCGTCCTCCATTGAGTGGCGGTGGGTGTCTGCGGGGGAGGAGGACAACGACGAGCTGGAGGCCCCGCAGCCGTCGGGACGGCAAGAAGGGGCCGCAGCTTCGAGTCCAAGGACGAGGAAGACAACGTCGACTACGAGGACGAGGATGAGAAGCACCAGGAATCCAGGCAACTCCTGATCTGCACCATGTCGATAGTCGATTGGTTCGACGTCGAGGGCAACAAGGTATCCCGCGCGCGGCCGCTTAAGGACCCAGAGGTGAGCGCCGCTGTGCTCCCGGTTCGCCTGTTTTCACTCCTGCTTCCTTTGATTGCATATACAACGAGGTATTCGACGCGCCCTGTTCATGCCGCGCGCGTGGAATGTCATGAGAGTGGTGACCTCCGACTGCTGCCGATTTTGATTAGCTTCAGTGTTTGCCATTGGATTGAAGAATTGCAAATCTGCACATCCTTGTAGTTCAAGATGGCCGTGCTTGGACGAGGGGATACATGTGTTGCATTCAATCAGAAATATCAATTGTTCGATCAGAAACATCAATTGTTTTTATTTGGCGGCGGCGACGGCGGCCTTCTGCTACCACTCACCCTTGGCAGCAGCAGATCGGGCGACGACGTGCATGCCCTTTTGGAAACCGTCGCCAATTCCACCATACTGATAGTCATCTCCTTTTTCTCGAATTAATGCACTTGCAGCCTTTTTCTCCTCCTGGACATTGTTTAATGAGAATGGTGGATCTTCTTGCAGCAGCAAATGACGCCCATGCCGAGCCAGACCTTTGGTGGAGTAGGAGGTGCTCCCAGTGGCGGGGCGCAACCACACCAAGCCGGGGGTGGAGGAGGTGCCATGCCAGCGCCGGCGAAGCGAGGCCCCGACCCACACAACAATCTCACAGCATCGTCTTCACAGTTGTTTTGCTGTTAATTGTCAGTTTTGAGTATGAATTAATTTATGTGAATTATTTAAATGTGGTTTTTTAACCACCGTGAGATTGTTTGAACTGATGGGCTTGCGTCATTTTCATGGTTGGTTTGCTGTTATAATTGTCTGATCCAGTTTTTACTGTGATGGTTATGCCATCCAAGTTCACATGATTCATGCACGTCTTGCTTTGCTTTATGGTATGTCAGATGCATGGTGATTTGTTGCTAAGTTTTATCTTGGTTATCTGTCCAGACCCTTCAATTTATCATCTCATGAGTACCTTCTCTTGTAGTCCCTGCTAACTTTGTATCCTTTCTCCTTTTCTTGCAGGTTACGCTTGATAGTTCAATGCTTAGTGTACTAATGTTGCTCTCCAAGACTCCAAGTATAGGTTGATGAATATCCATGTGATCAAACCTGTTAAGCCGTTTAGTAAGAACTTCATTACTTAATCTGGTGTTGTTAAAGGACTTCAATAGTGTAATGGAAAGGATTGGTTTGACTATATTTCGGCACTTCCTCTTTCAGAATTGGGGTTTCCATTCATGTTGCTTGAATGCTTAATGAGGTTATTTGCCTCACCTCTCTATCTCTTTACTTAAGCTCTTGTTCTTTGTAGTGTAAGATTTAATCCTCAATGCTATCCCTATTAATTTAGATCTTCAGGCTGCAACATCTGAAGTAGGACCTTCTAATAAGGCTTTGACCATGTTACACAAACTTCTTTGATGAGGAAATTACATTCTTGTGTTTTCTTCATCTTATTATGGTTAAAAGTGATGATCTAATCTTAGAAGGTTTCAAGTGCATGAACGGTAACAAATTGGCGGTGTACCTGCAGTAGAAGGTCCTAAAAGGAAATTTGTCGGTGGTGTGAGCATAAGGGATATTCTTTTATGTTGCTTAGGCCTGACTTTATTTTCTAATTTCAGGTACGAAACAACCCAACCCAATGATTTATTCTCCTGAGTTTTTGATGACAAATGTGTCTCTTCATGTGTCTAATGATACATTAGATCCATACGGGCAGCTTGCCGTCTTGGAGTTCATGAAGGCTCTAGGGACCTTTGGAGACTGAATAGTTTGAAACTTTCATTCCTTTATGAAGTTATGTATGAGCCGCAACGTAGAAGGTGACCCGATCCAACCATTTTATATGATCCGAGACAAAATAAATATTGACATGGCCCAGTGTTCACAAGCTCATTTCTCTCCCAACATTTTGAATCTAAATTGATTCTGTTGTGTTGCTCTATAACGATAGTTTATGTTTAAGGTAAATTGAATCCTGGACTTGAAACTACTAGCATCATTTTGGCTTGAGGTGGTTACTAAGGCCGTGTTTTGGACTCAAGCATAAGCAGACTTTAAAAATTCACATGGCACATAATGTAAGCAGTGAGGTTGATGTTCTCATTTAGGCGCTTGTGCTATGCAGTACTTCCTCCATTTCAAAATAGATGACTCAACTTTGTACTAACTAGCGTCTGTGTATTGTAGATGCCATTTGCCCCGCTTGATTTTTTTAGCATCAGTACAGATGCAAGCGCTCATATACACGCGCATACACTCACCCCTATGAACGCACACACACACCCTACCCCTATGAGCACCTTCGAGAGACTGAGCCGACATATCATCTTGAGATTTACGAAGTCACCGTAGACGCCTCGTCGTCGACGGGAACGTCTTCTCCCACTGAAAGCGCATCGCCGGAAATCCTGAAATAAATCCAGGAATAATGCGAGCACCAGGATTTGAACCCTGATGGGTTGGGGATACCACTGTCCACCTAACCATCTCAACCACAGGTTGATTCGCTGCCCCGCTTGAATTCCCTGTAAAGTTTACAGGTGTATTTTGATTACCCTTTACTCCCTCCGTCCCATAATATAAGACGTTTTTTGACACTACACTAGTGTCAAAAAACGTCTTACATTGTGGGACGGAGGGAGTATATTACTGGAGATCAGTAAAATACAACCTGCTATACAACTCGAGTCTACAGCGTGCTTGGTTCGTCTTGTTTCTCACTTGGTTCACGAAGTCTTCACATGCGCTCACTATGTCGTTGGCGGCGGAAACTCCATGAACTGCGCAGCGACCACCATCGGCTGTGGATGCCCTCGCCGAAACTCGCAGGCCGGCTGAAGCTCCAGCCATGCAGCAATGCCTGCACCGTGGATCAACGAGGCGGCTAGATGCCCCCACCATGCCCGTGTTCCTCGCCTCCCCCCCATGGCAGAGCGGGGCCACGACAGACACGGGATCTGGTTGCAGTGGCGGTGCGCGGAGGGGCTCCGGCGGCTGTGCGCGAAGACTCTCCGGTGACGGTGCGCTGAGGTGCTCCGACAACGGCGTGGATGCGGAGGTAGTGTCGTCCCTAAGCTCGGCGGCGCGCATGCACCCATGGTGGTGGAGGTGGACGCTAGGCATAGGCGGTGGGCCAGGGTGGTGGAGCCGACGCGGCAGGACCGAAGGAGAGGACAACTCTGGAGTTTGACGGTGGTGTCTACTACAACAGGGCGATCCATTTCATCCATCCATGTCCGTTTAGATCCGCGCGGACAAAAAACATTAGCCCAATGCGCTGACTCATTTCTAACAGACGTCCTCCTCGCATCTGCGCCGACTCCTCGGTGTCCGTCACGCTCCCACTTGCCGGCCACGCAACTACCGATCGTCATCTAATTAATGACGTCCATCGATCGCGGGCCCACTAGTCAGCCAGTGAAAGCGTCCTTTTTAACCCAAGCACGGGGGGTGGGGGGCTCATCCACTCCCGTCCACATCTGCCCCCACCCCGGTCGTGCTTCCTCGCCGACGACACACCAACACCCAGCCATGGGTCTTTTCAGCAGCAGCTTCGACAAGGGCAAGGGCACCCCCGACGCCTCATCGTCCCGTGATCCTCCACCGCCGCCGACGCGTGACCGCTCGGATCGGCACCGTCTGCACATCCCGGTGCACCAAGCGCGGTGGCACTGGGAGTATAGGCAGCCACTGCCTTACCCCAATGTGACACTGCTGCACCATTGGCACCTGGATCCACAACGAATCCTGGTGTCGGCGATTCCGTGGACACATTGATAACCCTCAACCGTAAGGGATCGAGATAGTCTTCGCGGGTAAGAATAACCCAATTTATTGATTCGACACACGGGGAGCCAAAGAGTATTTATAAGCTTTAACAGTTGAGTTGTCAATTCAACCGCACCTGAAATATACTAACTTGCAACAAAAGATAAGTGGTAACAGTGATATGATAGTGATGATAGTAATAGTAAAAGTAAATAGCAAAAGTAAATAGCAGTAGTAAATGGCAGAAGTAGCAACTAGTGACAGGCAAGGTTTAAAATACTGTAGGCTAGGGAGATGGATGGTTGGGCGCTGCATGGATGAGATAGATTCTAACTTGGGGCACGGCACACGGAAAAGTAATGATCATCTAGGCAAATATCAAACATTAGGCATGTATCCCGTAGGTAGTTGTACGTGCTTGCAATAAGAACTTGCACAACATCTTTTGTCCTACCATCCCGCTACGAACGGGGCCAAAAGGAACTAATGGATATTAAGGTGCTCCTGTCAAAGAGCACCGGAACAAAGCAATGAACTCAATGGATACAAGTAATCCTCAAACTATGGGCCATCCCCTTTGGTGTCCCAAGCTGTCACTTTTGGGATCGCCGGTTCCGAACCATAACAGGTGCATACAACTCATAGATAGGATCAAGAACACAAATATATTCATGCAAACACATATGGTTCAGATCTGAAATTATGGCACTCGGGCCCTAAGTGTCAAGCATTAAGAATAACAAGTTGTAGCAAAGATGATAAACACCATACTAGATGATAGGCAACATGCCCCCAACAATCTGACGAACTATTACATGATCTAACTCATCCAATCCCTACCATCCCCTTCGCCTACATCAAGGGAATTACTCACACATGAAGGGGGAAGTCATGGAGGGATGATGGAGTGGTGATGATGATGACGATGGCGACGATCTCCCCTCTCCGAAGGCCAAATCAGCCTCCAGATTAGCCCTCCCGAAGAAGAACAGAGGGTGGCGCCGGCTCCGCGACGAAAAACAGCGAAAGAACTTCCGATCTGGGGTTTTTGCGTTGGGAGGAAAAATACGGGCTAAAGTAGGGCACCAGGGGGTGTGGGCCCCACCCAGGCGCCCCCCCGGCGCGGCCCAGGGGGGGGGCGCCCACAGGGCGCCTGGGCACCCCCTGGCCCCCCTCTGGCCCCACTTCTGGTATTTGGTTTCTTCGGGTGCGTGGATTTTCTCTGATTTTTCGTGGATTTTTCTGAGATGCTTAAAAATCCGTTTTCCTGCACACAAATAAACCATACAGGCAGCTCTGCTGAAAACAGCGTTAGTCCGGGTTAGTTTAGTCCAAATCATGCAAGAACGAGGTCAAAACAATATCAAAAGTGTTTGGAAAAGTAGATACGTTTGAGACGTATCAACTCCCCCAAGCTTAGCATATTGCTTGTCCTCAAGCAATTCAGTTCAACGAACTGGACGCGACAAAGAAAACTTTGACAAACTCTTTTGCTTCATTAGATGTATATGAGCATGTACTACGAAAAGAGTTCAGCAAGTATTAAAACAGTACTTATGAGAACAATGCAAGGAGCAATCCTTCTTTCAAGTGACCAGTCACAAATAATTAAGAGTAAACAATATATTACCGAAAATCAAGACAAGGTCACATTGCACATAGCTTGAGCATATTAAGGTGGTATCTCGCTAGCCTCCATGAGTGAAGCAAAACATAAATGCAGAGACTCCTCCAGAGTTTGAAAGGAGACTAGAACTAAGAATTTCAGAATAAATCATATCACAAGTATGCAGAAGACAATGTAATACTTTGGGACAATGCACATTACACTCAGAATGACAATTATGCTCTCCTAGTCAGTGCTTTGAAGAAAGAAGATGAGACTCTCGAACCGTGGCTTTTATTGGCAAAGTTGAAAACCTATGATCGGAAACAAAAACTAAACATGTACCAGAGCTCTTGGTTTTAAAAACAGAAGTAAATATGTTTTTGAGAGGTGCATATTTCGTCAATGAATGCTAGCAGATAACTCAATCACTTTTTAAGCTAGACAAGTCTCGAGGAACGGCTCTCGCATGAGGACGATCACATCCTCTTAATCTCCTTTGTTTATCACTGCCAAAGTTTTCTGATTTCTCATGAACAAAGCGTGAAGGAGGGTTTGTTTGTTATATTATCTTTTCGAGCCGGGCGCACTCAATGCCAGTTCCTTTTCATATTAGGGGTTTGCACATTATGCATGCAATCCAGGGGTGAGACTTGTCCAACTTAAAAAGATTATGAATTAACTACTACTTCCTCATGAGCTAAAACATAGGCACAAAAAAGAGAAATGCCTTTGATTAATTTCGAGATGGTACATGAAAGTCTTCGTTAGGAATGGCAGGTAAATACCATGTATAGGAAGGTATAGTGGACTCATATGGCATAACAGGTTTAAAGGTTTTGGATGCACAAGCAGTCATTCCGCTTAGTACCGGTGGAGGTTTAGCAAAAGACTGGGAAGCGACCAACTAGAGAGCAATAACGGTCATAATCATGCAGAGCGACAAAGCAACATTGAATCGGGCATGAAAGTGATATAACTATTCTAAAACTCAAAGATCATCAAGGCAAAGTAGACTTTTAGTCTTAAACATGTGTAAGCATGTGCCAAGTCAATCCAAAAATTCTCTAAAGGGAAATACCACCTTAGTATGCCAGACTATGAACAGCGCGATCCATGTGGATCATTTCAATAACACATTATGTACTCTAGTTATTCGGGACTAGCCACAAGGAAAGCATGAACCACTGAAAAAGCATTGTAAACATAGCACTATGTCGCTACAAGCTGGTCTCTAGATCATAAGTACAGGCATATGTACAAAAGTAGAAACAGAAAGAGTTCATACCGGTCTTCCTTGTTGCTTCCTTTCAGTCGATCTTCGTCATTACTGCTTGTCACTTGCACGATCGAACGTAGGAAATATAATCAAATGCCATCACGGACTCGAGCTGATCTCTGAAAACAAAGTAAACTAAAGAGAGAAAGGAAATCTTTTTGAGTTTTTCAAAAGTTGAATAAAAAGCAAAAGAAAGAGAAAATCTTTTTGTTGTTTTTGCAAATAGAGGAATAAAGAAGAACGGGTAAAAACTTCGAAAAGATCAAAGTGAATAAAACGGATAGTACAATGGAAAAGTGAGAAGGGCACGTACTCCCCCAAGCTTAGGCTTTTGGCCTAAGTTGGTAGCAGCTACTGCCCCCAAGAGCCTCCTGCTCCAGGGGTATGGTGGTGAGACCAAGGGTCGTAGAAGGATGATGGCGCGTACACCGAACTCCTCGGAGTCTCCCACGAGGAAGGTTCCGAGCGCCAAACAGAGGAAGACCCTTCACCAAACTTGGTGGCGGTCTCTTCCTGAAAATGTGGTATCTCACCGTGCCTCTCCTCGTTGGGCACAACCCCCTCCATGGGGTTATGGAACTGATGTTGGACCATGAACTCATCGAACTGGACAACATCAAAGGACCATCGTTCCCACGAGAAAAATCAAACAAAAGAGGTGTAGGTAGACGGATCTCGCGTTCCGCGGTAGTTCCAAAACGCAAGATATAAACAAGGTTATCAAGCTCAGAACCCATGGTAACAAACTTATGCCTTTTCATAGCAGCAAGATCAAAGCTTAAATAAGTAAAAGGAGTATCATCAGGGTGTGGGGTGCCTCCAAGATGCTCTAAGATAAGTGTGGCGTAAATGCCACCATATAAGTCCCCCTTGTTACCGTTCATAGCAAGGCGTCGAGCAATTAAGGTACCAATATTATAATCAGACCTCCCTGAGAGGGCTGCTGCCAGGATAGCAATATCCGGAGCAGAAATGTTGCTCGTGTTGTCACGATCTAACACCCCTCTAGCAATATAATATGCAAAATACCTGAGGTGAGGAAACAAGATGCTGGAGATCTTCGACCGATGAATATCCCTCGTACGCATGCTGCAGAGAGAGTTGATGACGGTTTTCAGCTCGGAGGGCTGCGTGGCCATCCTTGCCGTCCTCCCAACGTTCGGCACACCTATTACTTCACAAAAATTTCCCAGAGTCATGGTGATAAGATCATTATAAACTTTAAACTCAATAGCACCTGAATCAGGATTATATCTAAAACTGTTAATGAAACTGGAGGTGAGTTTCTGATACTGAGTAACACGGCTCGTGACGAGTCGTGTCAAACCTGCATTAGCACAAAGATTATAAAACTCATCCTTGATTCCCGCAGCTTCCATGAATTCATCACATGGAAATGCCATCGCACGTGCTGGACTTGTGTCTTCCAACAACTCCAGGGGCACATGATCCTCATTATAGCTCACCCTAGCAGTCGATGGTGAAGCTGCGGCTCTAGTGACTCGGTCGGAGTGTGCGGGCCTCCTCTTCTCAAGCCACCCTTTTGCCCTTCCTAACAAACTCATTTCTAATTTTTTTTACAATTTACAAAAACGAGGATTAAAACAAAGTGAGCTAAGGCAAACTACTCAACTCACTTGCCCAAGGCATAAACTTGCATCAAAACTTGGAAAACAACTTTCTACACATGCATGCAAGCTCATCTCTACAGCACCAAGAACTACTAAATACTCACAAATGAGGCCACCAATCAAAAATCTAATTGGAGGGGTGGAGGAGTCACATACCAGGGAGTATTTGCTCAAAATTTCAGCTCAAATGATGGGCTGTAGAGAGAGATCGAAGAATCGCCCCCAAGAACAGCAAGAACAGAAAGAACAAGACTAGAACTCGGGTTTCTGGAAAAAGAGAGAGAGAGAGAGAGGGGAAGAAGAAGTACCTGGAGGGGGGTCCCGTGGGCCCCAGGCGCCCTGTGGGCGCGGCCAGGGGCTGGGCCGCGCCAGCTGGCCACCTAGGCCACTGGTGGCCCCCCTGGCTGGCCCCAGGACTTTCCGGGTCTCTCCCGTTGTGGAAATTTTTAATATAATTTTTCTGGAATTTTTCTGAGAACTTCACTGTTGAAAATTTTTCGAAGTTCAAAAAGCTGCGAAACTCTCTGAAAACTTGAAGCAGTTAGTAGTATTGTGAAGCTTCAAAAACATAGATACTTGGTACAACAAGTAGGACAACACTAAAAACAAATGAAAACATAGCAAGCTCAACTTTTTATCCATATAAAACACGTTCACTAGTAAGGTTGATCAAGTCTTACCAACAAACAAGCGATATATAGAGCAAAAAGTCTCACCTCTACGAAGTAATCACTGAACTTTCACCTTGATGGACATTGTCCCTACCATGATAGTTTTGTATTTGTGAGGCACATGTAGTGGACAGTCCCATTCTCCAATTTTCACGGTCTCGATATTCTCTATAGAGTTGAGGGCATGCCTCCTGTCGGTCTTCTTCGGAAAATATACCGTGTGTTCTTTATCATTCACATGAAAGGTAACCTTCCCTTTGTTGCAATCAATAATAGCACCTGCGGTGTTAAGGAAAGGTCTACCAAGAATAATGGACATGCTCCCATCCTCGGGCATGTCAAGCACAACAAAATCAGTAAGAATTAAACAATTAGCAACTTCAACTGGAACATCCTCACAAATACCTATCGGAACAGCGGTTGACTTGTCAGCCATTTGAAGGGAGATATCTGTAGGAATTAGTTTCTCTAAACAAAGCCTCTCGTAAAGAGAGAGAGGCATAACACTCACTCCCGCTCCAAGATCACATAAAGCAGTTTTGACATAATTATTCTTTATGGAGCAAGGAATGGTGGGTATACCTGGATCACCGAGCTTCTCAGGAATCTTTCCACTGAAAGAATAGTTAGCAAGCATAGTAGATATTGCATCATTAGGAATTTTCCTTTTGTTAGTGACAATATCTTTCATATATTTCGAATAAGGAAGTAACTTAATAGCATCAGTCAAAGGGATTTGAAGAAAAAGAGGTTTAATCCATTCACAAAACTTATTATAATGCTCTTCTTCTTTAGATTTGATGGACTTACCTGGAAAGGGCATGGGTTTCTGTACCCATGGTTCTTTCTCCTTCCCATGTTTTCTTGCGATGAAGTCTTCTTTAGTGTACCTCTTACGTTTATCAGGTGCTTCTTCTTCTCGAACTTCAGGCAGATCATTCTTCTCATTATCATTACCTTCAGGTTCAGCACCGTCTTCAGTCTCAGCATCGGAAATAGATACACTGTTGGGATCAATAGCTGGCTCTTCATCTGCAATAGGATCACTAGAATTGTTAGTCTCTTTATGTTTCTTCTTCTTATTTGGAGAGACAACAATTTCTTCTTCCTGCATTTGAGAATCTTGCTCGATTCTCTTTGGATGTCCCTCTGGATAAAGAGGATCTTGAGTACTAGTTCCTCCTCGGGTCTTAATCCCAAAAGCCTGCAATTTATCTTGTTTGGCATTGTTAGCAAGCAAATCTCTTTGCACATTAGAAATTTGATCGAGCTGAGTTTGAACCATATGAAACTGCTTCACAAGACATTGAACATCATTAACTGTTCTATCTAAAACACCAAGCAACTTTTTGATAGCAAGGGAATTATCATGCAACTGACTTTCTATCCTCTCATTAAAATGATTCTGTTTCATAATAAAATTAGCAAACTCATCTAAACATTGATCAGGAGGCTTACCATGAGGGATGTCACTTGCGTTGAAATCTAAAAGAGAGTGTACCTCTACCATAGGAGGGTGAGTGGTAGGCTCACACAGCTTCTCAATAGGGGGTAGATTCTTCACGTCTTCAACTTTAATACCTTTCTCTTTAATAGACTTTTTTTGCTTCTCGCATATCCTCGGGGCTTAGAACAAACATGCCCCTCTTCTTTGTTGGTGGAGGTGGTTCAGGGACGGACCAATCTTCATGGTTTTTGGCAATCCTGCCCATTAAATCTTCCGCGTCGTCCGGTGTTCTTTTCCTGAAAACACAACCAGCACAACTGTCCAGATAGGACCTAGATTCATCAGTTAGACCAGCATAGAATATATCAATTAATTCATTCTTAGTAATTTCATGTCCTGGTCTAGCCCGAATCAAACCGCAGTACCTCCCCCAAGCTTTAGGGAGGGACTCATCCTGCAACTGTTTAAAGTTGTAAATTCTTTGTAAAGCAGCATGTTGCATATGAGCAGGAAAGTACTTATCAACAAAAGAGTGAGTTAAGTCCTGAGGACTCTTCATAGAACCGCATGGGAGTGAATCATACCATGCTTTAGCACCTTCCTTCAAGGAGAAAGGAAGAAGCTTGGTCACATAAAAGTAGCGTATCTTCTCATCTGTGGTAAACAGGCTACCTAGCTCACCAAGTTTAGTTAGGTGTGCAATAGCATCATCATTTTCTCTGCCATAAAAGGGGTCAGCTTCAACCATAGGTATAAGTGAAAGATCAACAGAGAAATCAAAATCAGGATCATCAATGCATATAGGAGATGTAGCAAACTCAGGATTAGGAACGGTTTTGTTTTTCAAAGAGTGTTTTTCAAATATTTTCTTAATAACTTCAGGGTCAGAGCCAGCAAACTCTGTCAGTTCCCTGCATAAATCTTCATCAAGTATATAGTAATCATCATCAAGGAGCCTCTCCTGGAGTTTACTCAAATCAGGATAATCATAAGTTTCACCAATAGGGTACCGAGCAACAGGAAGTTCAATTCCATATTTTTCAGCAGCAGCAGTAATTTGTTTCTCAAGAGCATGACCAAGCGAACTAATATCATCATCAAAAGTAGTAGAAGCATCATCAAGAGTATCAGACATAGTAACAGATTCAGTAGGAGCATCATGTGGTGGTGGTGAGGCAAACTTACTCATAACAGAAGGTGAATCAAGCGTAGCACTAGTGCTCAGAGCAGTAACTCTTCTTGTAGTGGATAGTAAGATCGGAACCTTGGGGTCACCTTTCTTACCCATAGTGAATAAAGTGCAGCAGGTAGGATACCTCAAGTACACTTGTAAATATTGCTATGCTCCCCGGCAACGGCGCCAGAAAACGGTACTTGATAACCCTCAACCGTAAGGGATCGAGATAGTCTTCGCGGGTAAGAATAACCCAATTTATTGATTCGACACACGGGGAGCCAAAGAGTATTTATAAGCTTTAACAGTTGAGTTGTCAATTCAACCGCACCTGAAATATACTAACTTGCAACAAAAGATAAGTGGTAACAGTGATATGATAGTGATGATAGTAATAGTAAAAGTAAACAGCAAAAGTAAATAGCAGTAGTAAATGGCAGAAGTAGCAACTAGTGACAGGCAAGGTTTAAAATACTGTAGGCTAGGGAGATGGATGGTTGGGCGCTGCATGGATGAGATAGATTCTAACTTGGGGCACGGCACACGGAAAAGTAATGATCATCTAGGCAAATATCAAACATTAGGCATGTATCCCGTAGGTAGTTGTACGTGCTTGCAATAAGAACTTGCACAACATCTTTTGTCCTACCATCCCGCTACGAACGGGGCCAAAAGGAACTAATGGATATTAAGGTGCTCCTGTCAAAGAGCACCGGAACAAAGCAATGAACTCAATGGATACATGTAATCCTCAAACTACAGGCCATCCCCTTTGGTGTCCCAAGCTGTCACTTTTGGGATCGCCGGTTCCGAACCGTAACAGGTGCATACAACTCATAGATAGGATCAAGAACACAAATATATTCATGCAAACACATATGGTTCAGATCTGAAATCATGGCACTCGGGCCCTAAGTGTCAAGCATTAAGAATAACAAGTTGTAGCAAAGATGATAAACACCATACTAGATGATAGGCAACATGCCCCCAACAATCTGACGAACTATTACATGATCTAACTCATCCAATCCCTACCATTCCCTTCTCCTACAACAAGGGAATTACTCACACATGAAGGGGGAAGTCATGGAGGGATGATGGAGTGGTGATGATGATGACGATGGCGACGATCTCCCCTCTCCGGAGGCCAAATCAGCCTCCAGATTAGCCCTCCCGAAGAAGAACAGAGGGTGGCGGCGGCTCCGCGACGAAAAATAGCGAAAGAACTTCCGATCTGGGGTTTTTGCGTCGGGAGGAAAAATACGGGCTAAAGTAGGGCACCAGGGGGTGTGGGCCCCACCCAGGCGCCCCCCCCGGCGCGGCCCAGGGGGGGGCGCCCACAGGGCGCCTGGGCACCCCCTGGCCCCCTCTGGCCCCACTTCTGGTATTTGGTTTCTTCGGGTGCGTGGATTTTCTCTGATTTTTCATGGATTTTTCTGAGATGCTTAAAAATCCGTTTTCCTGCACACAAATAAACCATACAGGCAGCTCTGCTGAAAACAGCGTTAGTCCGGGTTAGTTTAGTCCAAATCATGCAAGAATGAGGTCAAAACAATATCAAAAGTGTTTGGAAAAGTAGATACGTTTGAGACGTATCACACATCGAGCGCACGACAAGGAGGTGCGCAGGCGCCGGGCGCAGCTCACACCAGCGCAACATCGGATGCCGGAGTATGCCGCCGACTCTCCCAACTAGGAGGCGTGGTTTGCCCTCGAACACGAGGAGCAACGACGGCGTGGCATCAACGCTAACCAGTCGTTCCCACTGCCGCCCCCACGGGTAGAGCCGGAGGAAGAGGAGACGGAGGCTGAGTACCAAGCCACCCTCGAGGAGGCCCTGCAGCACGCGCTGTATGCGAGCTGGCTCGAGGAGGACGCGCACCGGGATGGGCTGGAGCAAGCCATCGCCTTGTCCGCTGCTGGGGACTCCGTCCACTCGCCCCTCTTCGCGTCGCCACCGCCGCCACTGCTGCCCAAGGCCGAGCCGAAGCCAACACCCACGTGCAAGCGGTCACCGCCGCCCCCACTTGGCCGGAGGAGTCCTACTCGTGGACCGGCGAGTACCGCGAGTGGGTGAGCGCGCCTCCCTGCCACTACCGCCACGCCGGAAGAAGAGGCGGCGCACCTTGAGCAGTGGAAGGCGCACTGGCTCATCGAGGAGGGGGCCGACGCCGAGCGGAAGATGCAGTATGATGAGCTGCTGCGCCGCGACGCCGAGGCTCTGCGGCTCGAGGACGAGGAGGAGGAGGAGCGCGCCCTCCTCGCCGCTATGCCGCAGCCGCAACAAACGCCGGAGGAGGCTGCCCTGGCGGCCTATTGAGCCGCGTTCGACTGGGCTGGGCCAGCCTCCGTCTTCATTGACCTCACCGACGGCGAGGGCGAAGGCGGCAAGGGACTAGCGGTCTAGGGGAGCGTCCCGGCGTTTTTTTAGTGTTTTTAAATTTCTATTTATGTTTAAGTGGACTTTGGCCGGTGTTTGACCGACCATTTTTGTATAATTATGTTAAATGCCTCAGTTTCTGCCATGTCGGCCTAAATGTGCCGGCCTTCCGTTGGGAGCACCTGCGGACCCAAATAGAAAACCGGACATGGACGTCCGCGTGGCCGACCCAAATGGACGAAAAGCAAACAAAGCGCGCGTCCGTTTTGGTCGCCCCGTTGGAGTTGCTCTTAGTCCACAAAACAACGATGATCTTTGCATGTAGGTGCTGACAAAAACTCATTGAAAATTTATTAATTGCTTTGTAAAAGTACTTCCCCGTTCCTAAATATAAGTTTTTTTAGAGATTTCAATATGCACTACGTACGGATGTATATAGACATACTTTAGAGTGTAGTTTCATTAATTTTGCTTTGTATGTAGCCCATATTGGAATTTCTAAAAATACTTATATTTAGGAACTGGGGGACTATATACTTGCATAATTGAGCTCCTATCCTTAAATAAGAATCTGAACATAAAGCGTTCAAAGCATGAAAACAAGCAAACAACAATTCCGTCTAAACAGTAAAACTAGCAAAGAATAATTTTGAATATTCACTTATACTGCTCCAACTTTATTGAACAATTTCCCACTAACATATAACTTATTGTAAAATACCGTGTAAAATATTCATGAAATTATGAGCTTGTAGTAAAATCTCAAATTTCAGAACTAACAACATAGCCGCTGAAAACAACAACTAACAATCAATAAACAACCTTCTTTTTTTGCGGGGGAACAAACAACCTTCTTGTGCTTGATGTAATTCTTGGCTCTTTATTTTTGTAATACAGTGGTTATACAAAGGGATAATTATTTTTATTGATAAGCTTACATGAAAAGAGTTTCACATTGTTTACATGGGCATGAACAACAGTTGAAGGTCTACCCCCACTTCTTCAATGTTAAGATTTTCTCAATCACTTCTCTTTTGAAAATGTTTATTTTATTTCTCCATTTTATTTTTTTAGTATCTTGAAAAAATGGATTTTACAAACTATCGTGGAGGATATTACATCAAATTCTAACCCTCTTCCTATGCGTTGACATTGCATACAAAAACAAGTTAATAACAAAAAGTAAATGCCAATGCATATTGAAAGTAGTTTCTTGCAATATTAGTATCTTGGGGACATTGAGAGGTTACTCGTATCTTCATCTATCATATTTATTGCAAGAAGTAGCAGCAAACTTGATATTATAAGTTTAATTAGCATCATCATGAGAACAAGCACATTTCAGGCCACGAACATAGTAGTCAATACACTGAATTTTCTCCTCTAAAGTGTAGTTAAGAGAGTTCAAAAGCATCATAGGACTTCCATAAGTGCGAGTAAAATAATTATTCATATTTTCATCATCCATAACAGTATCATATTCATCTTCAAGTAATTCATTCATAGGTGCATCGTTATATTCATTCCAAAATTTATCACAATCATCAAAAACAAATTTCATCTAATGAGGTGTGTGTGTCATCAATATTATAATTAGTAGTAAGTTTTTAAGAAACATAGTTACTTCCATATACATTTGAAGGTATGCATGGGTGGCTAATCCATCACCCCCCTATGGTTCAATTGGTCTTTCACATCCAAGAGAGTTACTTCCTTCATCAAAAGCATTAGTAGCAACAACACGAAAATCACAATTATCATTCCAGAGAGCAAATCATCACACAAATACACATTTTGGTATTTTTAATATAAAATTAGAGCCTTAAAATTACTTAGTATCAAAGCAAACAAGTGCAAATGAGAATATTCAACCTAGCATTATGCTCCCCGACAACGACGCCAAAAAAGGTCTTGATAATCCCCAAGTGTAGGGAGTTGTTGTAGCACTCTCCGATGAGGACATGGAGGTATATGAGTGTCATACCCCCTAGGAGCTAGAGGTAGGTTTCCTAATCTGTAGTAGGATACGATTCAAGGAGGTGACTAAAGTACTTATAAAAGATTAATAATAAAATGTTAGGGGATGCAAACAAATATTTACGAGAAAAAAAGAGAGAGCTTGAGTGTGTGGTGGTTGTGATTAATGCAACAAGATCCAATGGGAGGAATTTTCTTGGCAATTGGCTACTCTATATATTCATGGTTGATTTTCTTATCTTGGGAACAAGTCTAATAATGAAGCGAAAATGTGTCTAAGTGTCTACCTAGGCAATTACCCTTCATACAACTTTAAAAGTTATCTCAGTCCTAAGCGACTACCCTTCATAATTGAATGTTATTTCAGGCTTAAGCGATTACCCTTCACGTCCCCTGAAGGTCATTTCATCACCTGTCACTGCTAGGAGATAAGGCCCTACATTGTAAGATGGACTTTGTGCTTCCACCAATAAGTGTGGTTTTCTTGGAAGGAGCCTAATTTAGTATGCTGCTACGCCGAGCCTACATGCAGTTAAAATTGTTCTCTTAGTAAGGAATACAAGCACTAAGATCCATTAAGGTAAAAAGCCAAATATAATCTTCCTCTAGGGTCCCCTTAATTTCCCTAAGTCATAACTCCTCTATGCTTGGATAGGTAATATCTGTCACTCTAGGATCCACACACAAATTTAGCATAACACGTTGTAGCACCTTAATTGCCACCCCTATGCACATTTGTACTCGTACACATGACACAAAGATTGCACAGAAACTAACATTAAATCCATCATTATATTATTTCACCAATGCCATGGAACAATTTACTACTCAAAGATGGACATAAAGATGCGATAATTCTGGAAAACAATTCATAGAACAAGACATCAATAATTTTCTGATGTATTACTAAGGTTTATGAATGGAGAACCCTCTGATCAAAGGAGGAAGATGGCGGTGGAGACATTGGTTCGGTTGTTGGAGACGACGACGATGATGATGGTTCCTCCAACGATGCTCCGGCGCCGCCGGAAGGGAGGGGGTACAGAGTCCCTCTCCTTATTATTCCTTGGACTCCCCCTAGGTGGAAGAAGGGTTCCCCGTCTGATTTTTAGTATCTATGTTTGTGGAGCACGAGAGCCTCCCCTTAGATGGGATCTGACTTTTAAGGGGGGTTGTTTCTAGATGGTAAAATATGAGTCCCATCATGATTTGTAATTGTCCGAAGATCCATAACTCCAAAAGATCTAAAATTTTGGATGCTCATGTGAACTAAATGGGGTGCCAAAAAGGAGGTTGTTTGGCGTGCCCAATTTCACCCTCTTGTGAGTCTCCAACAATGTCGTCGTAGCGTACCCTCCGTGCCAAGTGATTTTGTCCACGCCAATGGTGGGTTTGAGCCTGCTTGAAAGCCAGTGTCAAGGATTGAATTGCAATCTAGTTTTGTAGTTGGGGTCATGTATGTATAATGCTTGGATTGGATTGTAATTATAGTTTTTTAATGGGTCCTTTTGTATGAGGTGTCTCAATGCTCGAAAGTATTCTTCTACTCGCGAGCTCATATGCACCCGCGATGAACTGTAAACTCAAAAAAATATTATAAAGACTGATTATTTTGGCAACAAATATTCACGGTATTTTTCTTTGAAGAAAAACATTCCTAAAAAAATCAATGCTCCAAAATGCTTTTTTTGAGAGTACGCATACCATATTTCTATAGAAGAACGGAAGGACAGTTACAAGAAGCCCATTGAGCAGATGCGAACATCCACACATGGTACACATAGACACAACAACTACCAAAAAGCTCTGAAAACTACTCTCTCACAAAACACATAAGACCATCTACTCTGGCTTGTTTCCATTCACACAGTTCATTCGCAATGTGCACCACTAGTTGGCTTGGTGACTTATGCTGCTCAATTCCGTTGAAAACCAAGGCAATCCCCTGCTTCCACAGAGCCCGGCTAATTGCAATGACTAGAGTGTCAAATCCCCTTTTATCCGCACCCGATAAGAGTTGTCACCGGTCAAGCAACCGAGGAACTAGCTGATCATGCATGTCATGGCATCGCACATTGATACGAATGTGGTCGAAGCAGCGGTGCGAAACCTCCCTCGCATACACACATTGTGTTAAAATATGATCCACATTTGTCCTCCGCCTGCAGGTATGAATAATAGGGCGAGTGGAGGTCTTGCAAGCCATGGCTGCGCGGCGATTAGACGTACACAACCGGTTTTGGCCAGCCAACAAAGCAAATATTTTGCACTTCAAGGGGCCCATCTTCTCCAAATTGGTTTCATGGTTGGTGATCTCAGGAGGCCTTGGCAAGGAAACAAGTAGACAAAGTGCGCCAAATAAACTTGTGAAGCCAAAGGCCATGTAAAAGTGCGTGGGGTCTCAATGTCTCTCTGAAACAAAGCAATGGCTTGGCATAGGTGAACAAACTGGATCAACGTCTTAAAGGATATGTTGATTTGAATGGCATTATCCCATGCAACATCAACCAGAGCTTGCTGCACTATGCGTCTATTTCGAGTCTACTCGCAGACTCCCACGCAGATCACAGGAGCAACGTGAGCAGCCGATCGACCGTAGATCATGCGATCTCGCCGAAATAGGACTTGTGACCATTCTCCACCTCAATTTGGATCGTCAAGCTTCCTTATCGACCATCATCGGTATACCCTGCCAAGGTCTCTAGATATCCGTTCTTCACAACCACTCCCAGCACACTCGTTGAGTGAAATATTGCAACTGCAGATTTTTGACACCAAGTCCTCCACAAGGCATTGCCCACCATTGTTGTAATCCTTCCCGACCTAGAAGAATGGTCTGATCCGCTTATCAATTTCCTCAAAAACCCATCCAGTAGAATCAACCACCATCTGGTGATGTACTGGTCTCACTTCCACCACCTACTTGACGAGGACAAGTCGTCATTGCCTCTGAATTAGGGCACACCGCCACACTGGAAGGAAGTGCTTAACTTGATCTCACACTAGTTGCCAATCAGCTTTGGATATTTTTTGATTGCGAGCTACAGCCCTAAGTATCTACATGGGAATTGTCCAAGGTTGCAGTTAAGCATGGCCTAGACTGGTGCGATTAGATTCCTCACCCCTTATAAGAATAGCCAATGACTTCCGATAATTTATCTGCAGGTCTGATGCCTCTCCAAAATCATGAAGTTAGCTCCTGACGAATGACAGGTCATGCGATGATGGCTGAATGAAGCGGACAACGTTGTTAGCATAAATAGACAACCGTTGAGTTGCCGAGATACCTGGGAAGGTGCTGATAACCCCCACCTCCATCACTTTACTGACAGAGCATTTAAGGCCTCCATTGTTATGACAAACAACAAGGGGGAGATGGGATCTCATTGGCGCAGCCCATGCACGTGTGCAATCTTCTTTCTAGGGTTGCCATTTACCACCACCTTGGTGCTAGCATATTGTAATGGGATGGAAATCCATCTCATCCAATCCATCCCAAAGCCCTTGATGTCCAACACTTCAAAGAGGAAATGCCATTGTAAGTGCATCAAGTGCCTCCTTAGTGGTTTTTGGAGTATTGAAGACAAATACGTCGAGGGGCGAATGTGTTTGTGAGTGTACACAAGAGTTATAGTATCTAATGATGTGGTTTAACCCATGGAAGACGGCCCCTAAAAATGTATTTCTTCAAGTGAAGAATTTGGTGATGAAATTGGTATGGCCTTTGAAGAAATTGATGTGAAGACTTTGAAGCTTGAAGGTTTTTGTTTTCTTAGTTTCTATTTTCCTATTGAGTCATAGGAAAAATCGTACTACTAAAGGGGGTCCAGGTGAATCATAGTTCAGATTTCCAAAGTGATGCTCAAACCTATCGCTTCTAGTGAAGCCTTTGGAAACCTCTAAAATAGATGACGAATTTGCTAGCGACAGTGACGAAGTTCATCTGGCCGCAGACAAATTTGTCATGCAGAGGAGTTAGGATTTTGCTAGTGCGATCTGCCTATCGCGAGGAAATTAAGTGCCCTAACTGAAAGGATCGATACGGCCGACTAGAGGGAGGGGGTGAATAGGAGACTACAAATTTTAACCTTTCTGGTCAATTTTAAGGTTTAGCGGATAAATAGAATTCACTAGATATGCGGTTAACACAACCTATATGACAAGCAAGTTTAAAGCAAAGTATGCTAGGCAACAATCTAATTAGCAAGCCAACAAGCATAAAAGGCAAAGTAAAGTGCGGGAAAGGATTAACCACAACTGAGGCGAGGACGCGGATTTTATCCCGAAGTTCACTCTTCCTTGGGGAAGAGCTACTCTCCGTTTAGAGCGATGTCAGAGCCAAAGCTTGCAGAACGCCACCGAAAGCTCACCGTAATCTCTTTTGAGTCACCCCCAACGGATGAGCCTCGAATCTCTTGGGGTTGGTCTTGAAGGCGACCACTACACCTTTACAAACTTCTCTGGGGCACACCAGACGCACGGAAGCTTCCGGAGGAACCTCTAACCGCCTAGGAGCTCAAGATCCAAGAGTAACAAGTCAATGGGGATGAAATGTTGCAGGGAACGCGATTTGGTTTGCTAAAGATGTAGATCGGGTCTTGCTCTCTCGATCCCCGAAGTTTCAACAAGTTTGGGTGGAGGGATTGGGAGTAATGAGGAAAATGGATTATAGCAATGGTGGAGCTCAACAAGACATTAGGGTTAGGGATGGAGGAAGAAGAAGGGGGATTTTATAGTGTTTGTCCCGGGGTGGCCATTTCTGCCCGTTGGACCCCGTGCGCACGGTCTAAGTCAGCCCCGTGCGCACGAGGTACTCAGAGATTTTCACACCACCCCGTGCGCATAGGGGTGAAAAGACCCCATGCGCCCGGGGTACTCAGAGATTTTACGAAGTACCCCATGCGCACGGGGGTCAAAATACCTCGTGCGCACGGGGTACCTAGAGAGTTACGCAGTAAGTTTCTGTTGCAAACACTCTGAGTACCACATGCACGCACACTATGGTTTTAGGTGGTAGGAATGGGTCGGCTAGTGTATATGGTTCGATGATGACATTCCCACACAACTTTTATCCACACTGACCCTCTTAATAGTGCGGTCTTTCCTACGACTCGAAGCAAACCAAAAGCTAAAACCTTCAAATCGCCGGTAGACCATGCCTTTGACCTTTTTGAATTGTGGGGTCTCACATCTCCATCACGAAGCACTTGGAACGAATATCCTGAGATAAACTTTAGCAACCGATATTAGTTCAACTAATCACATTGTCATCACGCCAAAATATAGTTTAAGTGCCACTTGCACTTTCAGTCTCCCCCTTTTTGGTGCGTTGACGACAACGTGGTTAGAGCATGGCATAAGAGATATGAATATATGAATAGCCATGAGACAATGACTGGTCATAGTAGCCCCCCCTATATGTGTGCCCGGATAAAATGAATGCTTGAGAATGCGTCAAGTACACACATAGGAGGCTCCCCCAAGATCAACATTGTCAAGACATGAGATCAACAAGATAAACCTATAACTGTGCCTAGATCTCATGAAACAATGTGGTGAGAAAATATCATGAAACACATAATAAGCAACATAATAAGCACGATATGATCATTGCATAAGGTTCAATATGAAATCTAGAGTCTCACGAGCACAAATGAGTAGCTCACGACCACACAAGCGGAAAGCAAATAAGAGTATCTCAAGCTAGCTAGAAACAACCAACAAAGCAGAGAAACATGAGGCTTGAGATCTCAACATCTCAGCATACACTAAGAAAACCAACACCCACCACTTCTCCCCCTTTGTCATCAAGACAACAAAAAGGAGACAAATGGCGACACGCAGACCCACTAGGCAAGAGGAGGAGCACTCGAGGCATCATCATCATCAAAACACCATCCTGCCAGCGGAAAAGATCGAGCTGTGGCCTCACTATCTTTGTCCTCTGACCCTGGAATAACCACCTCACCAGCTGTAGCCCTCTCTGCCTTCATCTCACGCCGCAAGAGCTTGTCCTTGTTGACCTCCTTAACCTAACGGCGCTGAATGGACTGGTACATTTTGAACATGTTGCTCAAGGTCTTGAACAAGGTCTTCTTCTCTCCCTTCGTGAAAACAACCTCATAATCTACCTTCTTGCCCTTACCATGAGGGATCCGTGCAGTGGAGGACATACCCAGAGTGAATGTGGCACGATCCTCAGGCCTAGGGTTGCGCTCCTTCTTGGTAGGCACATATGGAGCAGGAGCAGCCGGAGTCCAGTTGGAGTTGCACTTGGGAATAGAAGTCTTGTATTGAGCAATATTCTTAGCTGGGCAGACAGACTCAATCAACACCTGGATGAATAGAGTATAGATCAAGGACTTGTTCTCTTGCATACACTGACGGAGCTCATAGAACATGAGGTCCAGAAGATCCAACCTCTTCTTCTGATGCACGTACACAAAAACATCTAACATGTAACTCCGTATTTTTGAGAGTCACCGGCCTTTGGACTGAGAGTATACCTCAAGATATGGCGCATTGTTTCATAGAGGGGCACAAGGTCTTTGATGGACCCGGTGAAAAATGACTTCTCTTGCTAGTAAGCGAAAGCAATCTCATCTTTAGTGCGCTGCCCACTTTCACAAACTCTACCAAACTCATCAGATGTCGCCTCCTCATCAAAGAACGGATACAGAATGATCTCAGAAAACTTTGCCATAGGAGTGGAGTACCGATGCGTCCCGAACATCCATGTGAGAGTGTGAGCAGAGTCATTGGAGAAAAACAAGGTGGCAAAGAACTACATCAGTAGATCCTCATTGCATGGATATTTGACTGTGACGAAGGGAATGAGGGCCAACCTCCCAAGAGCTGAATACACACTGGGATACAGATGATCATTGTCGCATAGACTCTCAGTGTTAACTTGCTTGTGCGGAGCAAACTTCTTCGAGTTGGTCACGAGAAGCTCATGATAAACCCTTTGTTGAAAACCATTCTTGAACCGAGGATCCACTCCCAAACCTATGGCATCAGCATACGGATGACTCTGTCGCTATGCCCAAAGCTCTGGCTTGGTCCACTTGGCAAGGGGCATGTTTCAGAGGTCTCGCCCGCCCGGAATGGCTTGTTCTGAACTAGCCTCCTCTTCTTCATCTTCAACCTCATCACCTCCATCAACACGATCATCCTCCTCCTCTATCTCTGCATCGTCATTGGGGTTGACATAGTGAGCATCATCTTGAGAGTCATACTCTTCCTCAGTATCATCGGAGGCCTCAACAACATGCCGCTTGGTGGCAGCACGACGAACACGACCATGGCCTGACCCTGACCCCTGACCAATGCCCTCATAAGGCTGGCGGCGAGCAACCGTGAATTCCCTGGATCCTCCCTTTGGGCGCTTGCGATGAAGCTCGGCCCTCTTGTGAGCAGAGTCTGAAACACACACAAACACCCAACAACACAATGCAGAAAACACAAATGAGTACAAGTGCTTGATAGATGGCATAGGGGAAGGCATACAAACAGGTGAAAAGCCCATGGATACCCCATGCACACTGGGGGTTAGTTAATATCCCTTGGACATGGGGGTTCCCCAGCGGCAGCCACCTCCAGATCGAGGTCTGGGAGTGGGTGCGGTATGGAAACCCGAGGAACTATGCATCTGAATTCTACCTACGAAGGAGGAGGAGCCACTCTAATCTAAGAAACACAAGAAACCCTAGAACTTAGAGAACGTGATAGGCATACATGGAGGAAAATGAAGAAGAGGGGGAAGGGACCAACCGGAGGAGGAGCCCATCCCGAAGAAAATCCACGGAGCAAGGAGCCCGAATGTGCCCGGAGGAGCTCCGGCGAGCGGAGGTGACGGTGGCGGTGCCGGAGGCTTCCTAGGGAGTGGAGGGGGCGACTGGGTGGGAATGAGCCCAAGCCCCCCCCCCCGCCTCGCCTCTTCCGGGCCAAGAACCGTAGACCCCGTGTGCACGGGCTAAGTGAACCCCATGCGCACGGGGTCCCGTGGGCACGGTACAGAGCCTGTGGGCACGGGCCCCCTGCACACGGTACAAGCCCGTGGGCACGGCGTATTCATGAACTTGGACTTGAGGTGCTTTTTTAAGGAACAACTGAGCGTCAACTCTTACCATGCCTTCACAAAGAACTCGGTCTATGTTTTTGAATACGACGCGAGAAAAACCCTATCACTACGAGAAGGGAATATGTTGAGCACTTGTACAAGAAGAGAGAAAAAAGACATAACCAAGACAAAATAGGGAAAAAAGAAAGGCAACAACAACACACACACACACATGAAAAACGGACACACCCCTCAAAGGAGGGCGGTGGCCGATGCCACCATGTTTGAGTTTGTTTGGTATGGCACCGCGAAGATATGAACCTTGGGACCAAGACCAATACTCATCTTTGAAGCACAAGTGCCACCTTCAAGTGGCTAATGTGAAATATTTTGTTCAATTTATGCACTTCTAGGATAAGATAACTCATGAGTTGAGCTAGCTCCCCCTAGACATGTGCCTACATCTAAGCAAGATATTAGAAGAGTATGTGTGCATGAGCAAGAATTTCAACCCAAGTTACTTATATCCACGATATTTAGCTCATGCCTTAACTCATGAAATCTTGCTTCTTCAAGTGGCTTAGTGAAGATATCAGCTAGTTGATTCTTGGTGTTGACATGGAGTAATTAAATGTTTCCCTTGGCCACATGATCCCTAATGAAGTGATGATGAATCTCAATATGCTTGGTCTTGCTGTGTTGAACCGGATTCTCGGCGATCTTGATTGCACTTTCATTGTCACACCAAAGAGGCACTTTGTCACATTTGAAACCATAATCCATCAAAGTTTGCCTCATCCATAATAATTGAGCACAATGTACTCGACTTCGATCGTCGAGAGGGATATACAGTTTTGCTTATTTGAAGACCAACTTACCAACAATCTCCCTAGGAATTGACATGAACCAGAAGTGGACTTGCGGTCAACCTTGTCTCCGGCCCAATTCGAGTCCGAGTATCCCATTAACTCAAAAGAAGATCCTTTGGGATACCAAAGGCCCAATTTTGGGGTATGAACCAAATATCGAAGGATTCGTTTCACTGCCGAATAGTGGCTCTCTTTAGGAGCGGATTGAAATCTTGCACACCTACACATACTCAACATGATATCCGGCCTAGATGCACAAAGGTAAAGCAAGGAACCGATCATGGAGCGATATACCTTCTGATCCACTTCTTTACCATTGGGATCAAGATGAAGTTGTCCATTTGTGGGCATGGGTGTCTTCATGGGCTTAACATCTTGCATTTTGAATCTCTTGAGCATGTCTTGAATATAAAGAGATTGGTTGATGAAGGTTCCTCCTCTCAACTGCTTTACTTGAAACCCGAGGAAAAACTTCAACTCCTCCATCATGCTCATGGAAAATTCCTTAGTCATAAGATTCTCAAACTAAACGTTAATGGCATGGTTAGTGGATCCAAAGATAATATCATCAACATATATTTGGCAAACAAACAATTCTCCTTTACCCTCTTTGTGAAGAATGTGGAATTTATTACCCTGATTTGGAACCCCTTCTCGCTTAAGAACACAGTAAGGTGATCATACCAAGCACGAGGTGCTTGTTTAAGTCCATAGAGTGCCTTATGGAGTTCATAAATGTGGGAGGGGTGATCGGGATCTTCGAAACTGAGAGGTTGCTTGACATACACCAACTCTTTAAGAGGACCATTAAGAAACACACTCTTCGCATCCATTTGAAACAATTTAAAATCATGATGAGATGCATATGCAAGCAAGATGCTGTTGACGCTCAAAAATGGCATGATCACAAAGAGTGACTTGAGGCTATAATGGAATGATGTTAAAATTATGAGTTCATGTAACCTATTGATGGCTCTCTTCAAGATGATCAAAATAGATGTGAAGATGGACCAAAACGGAGCTCAAGTGCAAAAGATATGACAAGTTCAGAGATGCTCATGTTGACACTAGATTAAAGAATGGCTTTAAACTCAATTAAGATGGTCTCAAATGGAAAAAGTTTCAACATCAAAGTTGTGCGTCTCGTCGAATCGGTCGATTTTGATATAAAAACCGTCCCAATCCGTGTTCGTATGCAAAAGTTACAGCCATCCGAACACAGCCCTGTCACAGAGCCATAAGTGGCGCGCCCCACCAGCCACGTGTCTGATGGGTAGCGCGAATAACAGCCTGTATTGCGTGACCGTTTTGGCCTAGAAGATGGCTTCAAATCAAAAAACGTTCAACATAAAAGTTGTTTGCCTCGTCGAAACGGTCAAGACTGCTTTTGGGCTCTTTTCCATCAGAGGTCGTTTACCAGCTCAAAAATTACCCGCAAGGTACAGCCAGTTTAAACCGAACAGTTTTGGAAAGTTCGGACAAAACCAATCCGAATTTGGCTAGGGTTTTGGATGTGAATCCAAGCCTTTTCCTTGCATGTGAAGTCCAGCCGCCTCTTATATACCTAAGGGGTGACGGCCGATTGAACAACACACAATCGCAAAACCCATCTACTTTTTACCCTAGTTTTACATCTCTCCCTTGTTCTTTCTCTCTCGTTCTTCGTTCGTTCTTCGTTGAAGGGCAGCGATCTTCGAGGCTCTAGGGGCGAGCGGACCGACCTAGGGCAGCCCATAGCCGCCGCGTGTCCAGACGGGGTCCCTCCCGGACGCGTGGGGTTTCGGGTGCTCAAAAGCGCCCGCCGGATTGCTTGCGTACCGCTCTTCCAGACGGTTCTCCTTCGACGCGAGCTGCGGTGCATCACCCTCGGCGTTGGAGGTACACAGTGATGTGTTCGTGTGCGAACACACTTTTTGGCGAGTCCGCCGGGGACGAAAGATCAAGAATCATCAGCAACCATGTCTAATCTCCCCAAGCCCTCAGAAGTTGACGCCGATAACATCATTAAGCCCAGTCTTGATGAACTATCGGAGGAACATCGCCAAGCCTATGAAATGCGCAAGAAGCAGCATGAAGAGGCTTTTGAAGTGCTCAAGAAGAAGCGTGAGGAGGAGGATTTGGAGGCGTTTCTTGCAAGTTTCAAGAAGGACCGTCAAGGCAACATCACTCCAATTGGAAACGTCAATTTTCTCCTGTCATTGACGAACAAGATTTAATCACTGTGAGTAAAGTTTTTTCTCCAGAGCAAGTGGCTGTGATTGAAAGTCTTATTAGTAAGGGTAATGTGATGACGTATAATTCTTTTGTGGCAAATACTAAAGCTATGAAAAATATGCCTTTGTCATCTAGTGGTAATGTTGGTGCATCTGAAAACCCTAGTCCAACTTTACCTATTTCATCGGCACCTCCTATGCAACAACAATATAGTATGCCGTTGAATTTTTACCCTAGTCAAACCAACCAGCTTGTGGCTGCACCTACATATCCTAATCCTATTATGAGTGTGCCCAATTCGGCGTCAACGCCAAATCACTTTGTCGCACCATCCATAGGCGCAAGCATGTTTGGTCTTCCGCCGAATCATGGTTCGGCGCCCATCCCACAAGTTGCAGCACTAGCTAGTACTCAGGTTGCTCCGATGTCATTCCCACAAACATCTTCATCTACCTCAGATCCAATTTTAGCTGAATTAAGGGAGGATTTGCATAAGATGTTTCTAGAAACTTTCGGAAATGAGCCGAAAGTAAAGAGTCGTGTGTACCAAAAGCCTTATCCTGAGCACTTTGATGCAGTTTCGTACCCTCAAGGTTACAAGGTTCCTGATTTTGTTAAATTTAGTGGAGAGGGCACAAAATCAACATGGGAGCATGTCAGTCAATATCTAGCGCAGTTAGGTGAAGCATGTTCCATAGAAGAATTGAAAGTGCGTTCATTTCAATTATCTTTAACCGGCACCGCATTTTCATGGTTTGCTTCTTTACTGCATGGTTCAATTCTCTTATGGTCGCAATTAGAACAGAAGTTTCATGATCACTTTTATAGCGGCGATAATGAGCTTAAGTTGTCACATCTTACATCGGTTAGGCAAAAACATGATGAATCGGTCACCGATTATGTCAAGAGATTTAGAGATATAAAAAACTGATGTTATAGCTTAGTGATAACTGAGAGAGACTTGACGGATCTTGTTCTTAATGGTTTGAAAACTCACATTAAAGAGAGGCTAGAAAGTTATGAGTTTTTGAGCATTAATCAAGTCTTACAGAAAGCTTTGGCCCAAGAGAGTCGAAGTAAAGAAGCACATAGGTCTACAACCGATCGTCCTAGAATGCATATGATTGAACACAATGATGATAATTCGGACGATGAGGTTGATGTCTATACTACTGAATTTGTTTGGTCCTCAAAGGCCAAACCCTGCATGTGCAATGCTCTTAAGCCGATTCGCAAGAATCGTGACGAGGAGATGATGTTTACTTTTGATATATCAAAGTGTGATAAAATATTTGATGCTCTCTTGCAAGACAAGATGATTAGAATATCACACACCATACCGCCGTTTGAGGAGCTAAAACGGCGTGCTTATTGAAAGTACCATAATTCATTTTCTCATGCTACTAACGATTGCAATGTTTTTCGACGGCAGATACAATCGGCCATTAATGACGGACGATTGAATTTTGCTGAGATGCAAGTTGATAAACAGCCCTTCCCGATAAACACCATGGACTTGGAAGGGAAGAAAATGTTAATTCGGCCTAACATAGCCGAATCCGCTAATAAAGATAATGTTGTTATTGGTGAACCCAGGAATAGCAAGGAGGGCGACAAGGTCTTGGGAAGAAAGATTGTTCTTGAGAAGCAACCCGATGGCAAGGAAGTGTTGAAGATCACTATAAAAAATCCTGCACTCGGGGGGCAACCACAAGTACAAGAAGATGCTCATGTTAAATTTATCAAGCCCAAGAGTTCAGAAGTTGGCAAGTGGGAAAAGGGTGAAGCTAAGCGCAAGCGAATCAAGCCAACTTTTGATATGTTGCTATCCAAATATGCAAGTCAAGCGGCCGGTTCTAGCTCTAATCGGCCATCGCATTCAAAGAGTTCAAGATCGCCTCCGGAGCAAGAGTTTCAACGCCATGCAAGGCCATATGGGTCATGGGCACCGACACCATGGATGTCACAACCCTCCTATGCGCCATATTACATGAGAGACTTCAATGGAGGATGGGGGCAGCCCCTAATGGCTCCTTATGCTTTCCATATGGGGTGGGCAGCACCTAGAAGGCCTGCTCGCGAGAGCCTTTATTATCCCACACAAGGCCGTTTGAGCTATGGATCTCATCGGCCAACAAAAGTTTCTCCAAGCAAGGCCAACAAAAAAGTGTGGCGTGTTAAGTCACCTAATGCAGAAATTGCAGTATGCGACAAGCAAAAGAAGATCGAAAAGCTGGTTGTTGGTAATCCGTCTAGTTCTAATGGTGATATTGTTATTGTTCAGCAGGGTTCCATGGTGAATGATCATGAGGCGAGCACAAGCAAGGCTAAACCAAGGGATCCCATATATGCTCGACCTAAGTGGTGTCCTCCCGGTTTAACCAAGACCATGAAAAGAAGATTACAGCGCATGAGGAACCACGAGAAGGTATAGCACAAAGAGGAGAGGCAAAGGGACGTTAAGTGAAATTCGGCCCATGGCACTCATAAAACAAGTGTGGAGGCCTAAACAAAAACAGAACACATATGCTTCTACATTAGCTCCAGCAACACCTTCATCATCAAAAGAGGATGATGCGACCCCTATTACATAGTCCACATCACTTGAAACACCCCCTTCAATTGAGGAATATTTAAGCCCAATATACACATTGGGAGATGAAGATGAGATGGTGGATTATGAATCTACGCCAGTTCGGGAAGGTATGGATGTTAATATGGTATATTACTTACCTGCCGAGTTTCATGCTATAGGTGAAGAAGGGGAGGTAGCCCAGCTGGACTTTGGTCCTAAGAATGCTATCTTCGAGAAGCCAAAAGAACCGGTGAAACACTTGAAGCCATTGTACCTCAAAGGTCATATTAACGGATCACAGGTTGCTAGGATGCTCGTTGATGGTGGTGCTGTGGTAAATCTTATGCCCTACTCAGTCTTCAAAAAGTTGGGGTTACATGATGGTGCGTTGATGAAGACCAATATGGTACTTAATGGATTTGAGGGTAAAGAAAAGACAGAGGCCAAAGGTGTGACATGCATGGAACTCACCGTGGGAAGGAAAACTTTGGCCACCACATTATTCATCGCGGAGGTGCAAGGTAACTATAATGTTATATTAGGCCGCGATTGGGTTCATGCTAACCAATGTGTGCCATCTACCATGCATCAATTCTTAATACAATGGGTCGATGATGAGGTAGAAGTCATTCACGCGGATAATTCGGCTTGTGTTGCTTTGGCCGATGCATCGTTGGATTGGAATCATCCCGATGTTACTTGCTTAACAGGGCGTGACCTCTCAGAGTTTGATTTCCTTAGTGCTACAAGAAACGGGTTCATTCCCATCTCTTTAAAGCCGATTGGTGGTAATCGGTTACAAGGTATGATGTGAACAAGAAGTTCAAAACATGGCCGATATAGAAATTATCGCCCTAAGCACATATAGATGGCCGATGGAGTGTTGACATCGTCCTTAGACCAACGTGTTGCAAGATATTTTTCGGCACGCTAGCTTTGCCGAAAAACAGAGGGGCATGTGTTGACGCTCAAAAATGGCATGGTCACAAAGAGTGACTTGAGGCTATAATGGAATGAGGTTAAAATTATGAGTTCATGTAACCTATTGATGGCTCTCTTCAAGATGATCGAAATAGATGTGAAGATGGACCAAAATGGAGCTCAAGTGCAAAAGATATGACAAGTTCAGAGATGCTCATGTTGACATCAGATTAATGAATGGCCTGAAACCCAATTAAGATGGCCTCAAATGGAAAAAGTTTCAACATCTAAGTTGTGTGTCTCGTCGAATCGGCCGATTTTGATATAAAAATCGTCCCAATCCGAGTTCGTATGCAAAAGTTACAACCATCCAAACACAGCCCTGTCACAGAGCCATAAGTGGCGCGCCCCACCAGCCATGTGTCTGATGGGTAGCGCGAATAAAAACCTGTATTGCATGACCGTTTTGGCCTAGAAGATGGATTCAAATCAAAAAACGGCGTTGTTCGTCTCGTCGAAACGGTCAAGATTGCTTTTGGGCTCTTTTCCAACCAAGGTCGTTTACCACCTCAAAAATTACCCGCAAGGTACAGCCAGTTTAAACCGAACAGTTTTGGAAAGTTCGGACAAAACCAATCCGAATTTGGCTAGGGTTTTGGACGTGAATCCAAGCCTTTTCCTTGCACGGGAAGTCCAGCCGCCTCTTATATACCTAAGGGGTGACGGCTGATTGAACAACACAAAATCGCAAAACGCATCTACTTTTTACCCTAGTTTTACATCTCTCCCTTGTTCTTTCTCTCTCGTTCTTCGTTCATTCTTCGTTGAAGGGCAGTGGTCTTCGAGGCTCTAGGGGCGGGCGAACCGACCTAGGGCAGCCCATAGCCGCAGCGTGTCCAGACGGGGTCCCTCCCGGGCGCGTTGGGTTTCGGGTGCTCAAAAGCGCCCGCCGGATTGCTTGCGTACCGCGCTTCCGGACAGGTGTCCTTCGACGCGAGCTGCGGTGCATCACCCTCGGCGTTGGAGGTACACGGTGACGTGTTCGTGTGCGAATAGATGCGAATGGATTCAAGACGGGCAATAGGGAAAAAAGTTTCACCAAAGTCCAAACCTTCAACTTGGGTGAAACCTTGTGCCACTAACCTTGCCTTGTTTCTTATTACTTGACCATGTTCATGTTGTTTGTTCTTGAAAATCCACTTTGTTCCAATGACATTATGATGCTCTTTGGGTCTTTCCACAAGGGTCCATACTTTGTTGCGGGTGAAGTTGTTGAGTTCTTCATGCATGACATCTATCCAATCCGGATCATCAAGTGCATCTTCTACCTTAAGGGGCTCAACACAAGAGACAAACGAGCGATGCTCACAAAAGTTTGCCAGATGTCTACGAGTAGTTACCCCCTTTTTGATGCTTCCATAGATGTTCTCGGTGAGATGTTTAAGATGCTTAATCTTGGCGCCCACTTTTTGCTCTTTGATTGCAAGCTCTTCTTCACCTGGTTTTGAACTTGATGAACAAGCTTGTCCTTGAGATTGTTTTAGCCTTTGAGACACCCTTCTCTTCGCAACCACAAGTTCTTGATCATTGGGAAGTGCCGATGATGAAGAACCTTGCGGTTGGAGTTGATCTTGATCTTGACCAATAACTTGAGCTTGTTCTTGAGCCTCAATAATTGGTTCTCCACCATTTGAATGAGCTTGCCCTTGGTCTTGCTCGGGAATATGAGGGACTTGATCTTTTTCTTGGATAGGTTCATGATCTCCCATAGCGTCTTGTGCAAGTGGTGCCAGTGATGACTTCCCTTGTGGAGACTCCACAAGAGGGGCTCTTACTCCTTATTCTTCTACTTGGATTTGGGGTGTTTCTTGTGGAAGAATGTGGCCTATCCCCATTGTCCTTATAGCTTGTGAAGGAGCCTCATCACCTACAACACTAGGAACAATTTTCTCCACACGGGAGCCGTTATCTTCATCAAACTCCACATTTACCATTTGCTCAATGCATCCAGTGGATTTATTGAGAACTTAGTAAGCATGAGAGTTTGATGCATATCCAACAAATATGCTTCTAGGCTCAAACTTAGCTAACCGAGATTTCATGTTTAGAATGAAACACTTACAACCGAATACCCGAAAGTATTTGACGTTAGGCTTTCTCCCGATTATGAGTTCATATGGGGTCTTGTTCTTGAGCTTGCGAAGATAAAGCCGGTTTGAAGCATGCCACGTGGTGTTGATGGCTTCGGCCCAAAGCTTGTGTAGAGACTTGTACTCGTCAAGCATGATCCTAGCCATCTCAATAACAGTCCGAGTCTTCCTCTCCGCAACACCATTTTGTTGGGGAGTATATGGCGCGGCATATTGATGCTTTATCCCCTCTTCACTCAAGAATTCATCAATCGTGTAGTTCTTGAACTCGGTGCCATTGTCACTTCGAATTGCCTTGATCTCGCAATTGTGTTGTCGTTGAGCTTCTTTGGCAAAGTTGATGAAGGTTTCTTGAGTTTCATCTTTGGTCTTGAGAAAAAAGACCCAAGTATATCTTGTAAAATCATCAACAATGACAAGGCAATACCTCCTCCCACCCAAACTATCATAAGTTGGAGGCCCCAAAAGATCCAAGTGGATAAGCTCGAGGGGCCTCAAGGTTGTGATGATAGTCTTCACTTTATGAGTTTTTTCATGTAGTTTTCTAGCAATGCAAGCACTACAAGGATGATCTTTTGCAAAAGACACATTGGTTAGTACAAGGATGTGATCCCCCTTTAAGAGATCTTGTAAATTTCTCATGCCAACGTGGGTAAGCCATCGGTGCCATAGCCACCCCACGTCGGCCTTGGCCATTAGGCATGTTGCAAGATGAGTTCTCTCTTTTGATAAATCAACCTCCAAAGGTTGTCTTCAACATGCCCAACAAAGACCACTTTGAGATTGCTTCTCTTAAAGACGGTCACATGGAATTCACCGAAATAAGAATCATAACTGGCATGTGCTAATTGAATTGTTGAAAGTAAATTGTAGTGAAGGGATTGGACAAGCATGTCATTTGAAAGAGAGGAATCATTAGAGATTACCACCTTGCCCAAACCCAATACCTTGCCCTTGCTATTGTCACCAAAGGAGATTTTTCAAGAGGCCTTGAGCGAATCAACGAACTCCACAAGCAACCCCCTTTCTCCGGTCATATGATTAGTGCATCCACTATCGATCACCCATTGTTTTCCACGGGAGATATAGTCCTACAAGAGTCAAGCTTTCGTTTTAGGTACACATTGTTCAATGGGTCCTAGAGAGTTAGCAACAAGGGTCTTAGGAGCACAAATAGTCCAAGCATAATCATCATAGTTAGTGCCAACAAATTTTGCTAAAGTATAGCCATCATTTCCTCTCATGAGGACATAAGATGGATTGTTCTTGCCGGCAAAATCCTTGGGAATGGCCTTGTCCCTAGTGACCTAGCCATCCCCAACAACCCCTTTTCCTTCTCCTTCTCCTTGTGCCCTTCTTGCACAAACACTACCTCTTGCGAGGGAGGGGGATTGAGATCAATCTTATTCTTCTTGTTCTTCTTCTTGTTCTTACCTTTCTTGGATGCGGGATCAAACCCAATTCCCTCCTTGGCAACACACTCCTTTTGGTTTCTCAAGAGGTCACTGCGGTTTTTCTCTCCTTGAATGCAAGACACAAGCCCTTTCTCAATTTGAGCCTTCAACTTCTTATTCTCCTCTTGGAGAGAGGCACAATCATGAACAAAGTTAGCCGAACAAGAATGATCATTTAACTCCATATGAGGTATGGAAGTAGGTGCCTTAATGGTTGTAGCTTTAAGTTGAGCATAAGACTCAGTGAAGGCGATAAGGTCACCTTTGACAACATTGGGACTAGTCACAAGGTATTCATGTTCCTCAACAAGTCTCGTGTGATCAACTAGAAGATTTTCAACTCTAACATTAAGGGCATCTTTGTTCTCAAGAGCAACTTGCAAAGAATCATTGGTTTTAGCAAAGTTAATTTGATGAGCCGACAAGGCTTCCTCAAGTGATGCTCTCATGGCACTCTCTTCACGTAGTTCTTGCTCGGGGAACTCGACTCTCTTTTTCCTCGATGAGGAGGTTTTCAACGTTCTCAAAAAAATCTTCCCGTTCGACGAGTGACTTAAGGAGATCGCCAAAGCAAGCCCGAGCTTCACCATGAAGAGTTTTCATGAAAACCATCAAGGATTCCTCATCATTATCCACGCCCTCGTCACACTCATCCTCCACTATCTCACATGAGACATTGGGAGTGTAGGTGGTGGGTGTTTGCGGTTTGGACTTCGCTTTTACCTCTTTGGCCATAAGTCACCGATGAGTGAAGGGCTTGTCCTCGTTAGGAGTCAAAGAGGTCGGTGGTGGAGGAGGAGGTAGTGGCATGCATGGCAATGGCGGCCATGCCCACTTGATCATCATCACCGTCATCTTCATCTCCGGACATGTATTCTTCATGGACAAGAGTCTTGACATCCTTCCTTTTTGCAAACTTTGTGAACTTCTTCTTCTTGAGCACAAGCTTCTCGGACTTGTATTCATGTCTCTCATAAACGGAAAATCATGCACAAAGTGCCTTGGGCTGTCACAATTGTAGCATTTTCTTTGACCAAACGATCTTCCTTGAAGATTCTTCCCTTTGTTTGCCATGGTCTCGAAGTACTTTTTGACTAAGAGAGCCAAGTCTTCCGCAAAGTCATTTGTCGGGCATGAAGTGTCAACATCTTCCTCACAAGTCTCTTCACTTGTTTCTTCATCTCTTGAGGGTTGACTAATCAATTTCTTAGATTTCAAGGCAAAATTGGAGTTCTTGGTTGCTTGAGCAATTGCAAAGGTCTTCTTGGACTTGGTCTCCAAAATAACATGAGTGGAGAAAGTGGAGACAACTTGAGCAGCAGTCAACTTGTGATAATCTGGATGTTGATGTACCATCATGACCATGGTATGTTCCGTGAGAACCATAGCATCAATGAACTTGTCCTTGATGAAGTCATCATTTGCCCAAGTGCACCCAAAGGTTCTCAAGTTGAGCAGAAGAGACTTTAACCTTCGGTACACCTCTTCCGCGGACTCACCCTCATTCCCCACGAAGAGATTGACTTCTTGCTTGAGAAAAGCCAATCGAGATCTTCGTATTGCTTCATATCCCTCGAGAGCCTCTTCAAGGCAATCCAATGTTTCCTTGGTAGTCTTAAGGAGAACAATGGAGTCTCTATTGTCTTCGGTCATAGCGGCGCGTAACATGTTGTGGGTGGTTGCATTGAGTTGATCATCAACTGCATCTCTTGGAGTGAGATTCACTGGGTCCTTGGGATTGAATCCATTGACCACAATCCACCAGAGTTGTGTTGATGCACTGCGAATATGAGACTCCATATCCAGCTTCCATTTAGCGAATGCATTAGCTTTCAAAGGGGCGGAGGCGCAACATGATTAATGCGAGGATGTTGCAAGGGTTGCCGTGAGTAAAAGGGTTCCATGGCATTGTACTTGGGAACTTGAGTACAAGTCGAAGATGCAAGTGGTTCTCTCGAGTCATCATGAATGGCATTTGGATGAAAATAGTTTGATGCGGATGTCGAGGGCTTTAAGCGAGCATCAAGTTCCTCCTTGACCGAGGAACGAACTTCTTTCAGCATAGAGGCTTTGAGGTCTGCAAACATTGAAAGAATATCGGCCGTGTTCAAAGGAGCACCCAAGTTAATAGGAGCGGCGGGAGCAACGACCGGGGCACCAAGCACCTCGGCCACGGCGGGGGGTAGGTTTTGACCATCCTCTGCAATGAGTGCGCCACCTCCATCATTCCCTAGATCGACCATATCCTTTAAAGTTCTAAAACCTTATATTAGAGCACAAGGCTCTGATACCAATTGAAAGGATCGATAAGGTCTACTAGAGGGAGGGTGAATATGAGACTACACATTTTAACCTTTCTTGTCAATTTTAAGGTTTAGCGGATAAATAGGGTTCACTAGATATTCAACTAGGTGAACACAACCTATATGACAACCAAGTTTAAAGCAAAGTATGCTAGGCAACAATCTAATTAGCAAGCCAACAAGCGAACAAGGCAAAGTAAAGTGCGGGAAAGGATTAACCACAAGTGAGGCGAGGACGCGGATTTTGTCCCGAAGTTCACACTTCCTTGGGGAAGAGCTACTCTCCGTTTAGAGCGGTGCCGGAGCTAAAGCTTGCAACGCCACCGAAGGCTCACCGTAATCTCTTTCGAGTCACCCCCAATGGATGAGCCTTGAATCACTTGGGGTTGGTCTAGAAGGCGACCACCACACCTTTACAAACTTCTCATGAACACACCACAAGCAAGAAAGCTTCCGGAGGAACCTCTAACCGCCTAGGAGCCCAAGCTCCAAGAGTAACAAGTCAATGAGGAGGAAATGTTGTGGGGAACGTGATTTGGTTTGGTCAAGCTGTAGATCGGGTCTTTCTCTCCCAATCCCCAAAGTTTCAACAAGTTTGGGTGGAGGGATTGAGAGTAATGAGCAAAATAGAGTATAGCAATGGTGGAGCTCAACAAGACATTATGGTTAGGGATGGAGGAAGAAGAAGGGGGTCTTTTTTAGTGTTTGTCTCGGGGTGGCCGTTTCTACCCGTTGGACCACGTGCACACAGGCTAAGTCAGCTCCGTGCGCATGGGGTACTCAGAGACTTTCACACCACCCCATGCGCACGGGGGTCAAATGAACCCGTGCGCACTGGGTACTCACAGAGTCTATGAAGTACCCCGTGCGCACGGGTGTCAAAAGGTCCCGTGCGCACGGGGTACCCAGAGAGTAATACAGTACCCCGTGTGCACGGGGGTCCATAGACCCCGTGCGCATGGGGTACCTAGTAAGTTTCTGTTCCAAACACTCTGAGTACCACATGCATTCACACTATGGTTTTAGGTGGTAGGAATGGGTAGGCTAGTGTATATGGTTCGACGATGACATTCCCACACAACTTTTATCCACACCAACCCTCTTAATAGTGCGGTCTTTCCTACGACTCGAAGCAAACCAAAAGCTAAAACCTTTGAATCGTCGGTTCACCATGCATGTGACCTTTTTGAATTGCGGGTCGCACACAAAGCACTTGGAACCAATATCCCGAGATAAACTTTAGCAACCGATATTAGTTCAACTAACCACATTGTCATCACACCAAAATATAGTTTAAGTGTCACTTGCACTTTCACTAATCAAATTGAGAGTTCAATTATCTGGCCGTTACTACGTCGCATGACAACTGTCAAGTGGATCCTTATCCTGACAATGGTCATGTCTGAGAAGGGCATTTATGCAATTTATGTCGGATTGCCCCTGACTATAATAGCCGACCCCACAATCACTTGTTGGTTGGCTGCTCTAGAGAGAACTTGACACTTGTCATTTGAGGCAGACGACTTTGAGAGAATCCTAAGTGAGGAAAAACCCACCAGAGCCAAAGTTATTGAGCATCACTGAAGACATTGACATGTGTGATCCAGTGCCTATTACCTTTGAAGATTGTCATTCTTCCAGACGGTTAGGCATCAAGTTCTAAGCACCCAAGAGTCATTGTGGTGTGACGGTGAACAAGTCCGTGAAGGTTTTGGAAGTCTACCTTGAAGACTTACCACAAGTGATTAGGCGAGATCTAAGTGACCTTGGATCAAGAGGAATATAGTGAGAACTGTGTGTCCTCTGAGTTCGTCTCAGTCGCCTCAACTAGACGCACAGTTGATACAACAACTAGAACAGGACTACCAGATCGTTGTGTCTTCATCGAGCCAACCTGGTTTCAAATTTCTCACCCTTACCTTTACGTTATTCTGCTGATGAAGAATTTGTGATATACTTTGAACTAAAGACTTTCATCATGATGTCTTTCATTTCCTCAGTTCATCTTCCTTATGCTTGTATGCCTGTATGATTGCATGTTCTTCACCTATATGTATCTTGTATGCATGCTGCCTGCTACTGTGATGATTTAGTTTCCTTCATTTCTAATTCTTCAGTCTGATCTTCATCAAATTCTTTAGAGTTTGACGAATTTCTAAAAATCTCCCGTTCACCCCCTCTGGGAGTTAACATGCACTTTCAATTGGTATCAAAGCAAGGTACTCCCTTGTTCTGTGTGATTTTAGTTTAACCACTTGGACTTTTAGTTATGTCAACCACATGTATGATCAAGGTATCTGCTGCATGCCCCATCTTTGAAGGCACAGACTATCCTTACTATAAGAACAAGATGCGCATGCATCTTGAGGCAGTTGACGACGATCTTTGGTTCATCATTGGGAACAACATTCCCACTGTCGCTCCTAGCATCAATGTTGCAGATGTGAAGATATTCAAGCAACATGACTCTCAAGCAAAGAGTATCATATGTGGTCATCTGAAGAAAGGACAGTATGGCAGAGTGAGTGCACTGCAAACATCAAAGGTGATCTGGGATAGGCACTCCAAGGTCAATGAAGCAGTTTCCACTCAACATGACTCTAGAGTTGACGTTCTTCACAATCTCTTCAACTGCTTCAAGAGGCTCGATGATGACAATTTTCAAAACCTTCGACCGCCTCACCGATATCTCCAACGAGCTTCAGGCTCTTGGTGCTACTGGTATCACTAATCACGAGGTGGTGAAGAAATTGCTGAGGTCCCTTGACAGTTCTTTCGACACCTTGGCCCTGATGATTCAAGAGTGTCCTGATTACAAGTCACTTGATCCGGCTGATATTCTTGAGAGGCTCAATAATCATGAATTTAAGCAAGCTGAGAAGAGAGATATGTATGGTCCCAACTATGGACGACCCCGCGCTCTGAAGGCAAAAGCGAAAGCCAAGGCTATTTCTTCATCTGATGAAGAAGACTCTAAATGCAGTACTAATGGTGCTGAGGAAATTGACAGAGAGCTGGCTATGCTTGTGAGGAAGTTCCAGAAGTTTTCCAAGAGAAATCTCTTTGGAAAGTCTTCAAAGTAAGACTCGAAGAACACTGGATAAGCTTATGCTCTAGACTATAATAAGAGAACTTGCCACTAATGCAAGAATCCACGCCAAGACATCACTGACTGCCCTCTCTAGAAAAGGGCTCAAAGAAGAAAAAGTCTAGCAGAGATGACGAGTGTGATGACAAAAAAAAAGAAGTCCTCAAAGTCTTCATGAAAATGTTCATCATGGAAGAAAGGCACCTCTGGAAGAGGTCATGCCTTCACTGGGAAGGAAATGGATTATGAGGAAGAATCTAATCCAGAGGAAGCTGAGGCATCTGAGGAGGAGCTTGATTCTAGTGTGTCAAGCTTAGCCCTCGCTACAGAGTTTTTCAGCAAGTCCATCCTCGATCATGAAGAAAATGGTGACTCGACCAACCCTGATGACTGCGCTGATGACTACACTCCCACCTATTGCTTCATGGAAAGAGGTGCTAAGGTAACCTCACGAGAAGCCTACTTTAACACTTCAAGTGATGATGACTTTGAGTGTGAAGCAAAACCCAGCTATAAGAAACTAGTTAAAATTGCAACCGAATAACAAAACTCTATGGAAAAGATGCAGAAACTGCTAGACAAAAGTGATGATCTGTTAGATCAGGAAATGGTTCATACTTGAAATTCATCATGTCGCCCTCTCAGCCGAACATGAGAAGCTGTCCTATGAAATTCTTGAAAGGAAGCAAGATCTTGGGAGCAAGACCAGTCTTATTGCACTTGTCTCGACTCTTGTGGTTCTCCTAGCATCTTCTTTATGGCTTTGTTTATTTCTTCAGCAGACAAGTTAACATGACTGAAGCGCTGCACATCAGCTAAGTAGTCAGTATAGTTGCACATCAAGTCGCCCCTCCGACTTAAGGGCTGGATGCACCAACTTATCCAACATCAGGTCAAGTCGACTCCGATGAGCCCGTTAGTTGTCAAGGCCCACAATTTCGAATAGATTAGCGTGACTTGTTGTCGCTCTTCACCAGTTGGCCAGCCAAGGAAAGCAATTTCCATGTCAAGTTTGTCCAGCCTATAACCCGCCAAGGGATTCTCGCCTTCGGGGGCTGTGTTCTTACAACAGAACCAAGTTATATTCCAATTTTTCTCGATGACTCGCTAGCTTGGCCTCTGGGAAAGGGTTATTTTTCCATCTTTGAACGGAAATTCCACTGAGTTCTATGCTACGGCCATCTGTGAACTCAGGTTGGTAGTTAATATAGAAAAACTCCTGAAAGAGGGAGACGGTTGGCTCCATTTGAAGGTAAACTTTGCATAATACTTGAAACTGGCAAGGATTTATCAATGAGTTTGGACCAATATCTTGAGGACGGAGATCGAAGAAATGGAGGAAGTCCCAGAATAATTTCGACCCGTGCGGTGAGAAGCCCCTTTGAAGATGGTCCACAAAGACAACCACTTCTCCTTGGTTGGGCTAGGGCCTGCTCTCTTCCTCAGGTGCCCGCCAGTTGATTACCTCTTGAGCCGACAATAGGCCTTGCCCCACAAGCTTGTCAAGCACAAGGGTAGAGACTCGGGATCTGACCAGTTGCAGGCTTTGTCCGTCTTAGCCTTGTCAGTCTTGGCCATGATAAGTTGCTTAAGGATTGAAACTGCAAATAAAATATGAATGGTGGTGGTGGGTCGTATTTATGGGTAATAAGTCGCCAGGTCATTATGTGATGAACCGGTATAATAATGAGGTTGTTATGATTTGGGGCGAGTCAGTGTGTTCATTCTATTACTGATTAGTCGCCAAGCAACTCAAGATGATTGAGCCGACAACATAAGGAGTAGCCATGTCTTTTTTTAAAGGCTATGGTTAAATAAGGTATACAAGCTACACAAGCAACGATGAGCCGGCAAGCCATGAGCCGGCTCATCCTATTCAGGGGACCTGTGATTTTCTGCTAAGTGTTAGCTAGAAACAAGTTTTTCTTGAAGCGATTGCAACTACAGCTCTACAAAATCATTATAAAAAGAAATATTTAACAGACCTAAAACGTCAGTGGAACCACTAGCAGGTCTATTGACAAGATCTAACAACAGTGCAGGTTTTCCAGATGCGGAAATGGTGCCTCAACTACTAATGGTGTATTTCTATGAACATTCCAGTTGAATCTAGATCTAGTAGCAAAGAGTGGTAGTAAGAACCGATGAACACCCATGAACTACAATGAGCTAACGAGAACAATAGGGGTTTTCTACCAATCTAACGGAAGAAAGTTGGTGTACCTGGACACGGCGGATGTTCCCGATGGGTTGTTGAACAGCCTCGACGACGATGGATGCGATGTGGAGGATGTGGTTGACATCGCCGAAGAACTCGGTGTAACGACCCGAATCTGATAAGATTCGATGTCTCTGTGCTTACCGTGTTAGTCCCTGGATCGACTCGCTAGCACACACAATACATAAGAATATCAAACAACAAGTGCATCATTTACTATAACGTATGATCCAAAATTTATAAAGTATTACAAACTGAGTAGCACATAGCTAACTTTATTCAATAATAACAGCGGAAAGGTAGCATAAGCAAATAAATGAGTCCATCAATGCCCAGTGGAGAACATGTTGAGTGAAGACTCGCGACCCTACTGTATCTCACTGATCATCTGAAAATCCTGCAACATGATAAGTTGCAGCCACGAAGGGTCAATACATTGAATGTATTGGAAAATTACAGAATATGATATAGCAAACCTACATCCACAAGCATAGTATGATAGCAGAACACTCAAGTTTGATTTCGCGTAAAACTACCTTCACCTACCTCCACAACATAGGCAAGGTGCACACAACACAGACGATAAAGATCTCCAAGATGTCTCAAGTGCGCTTAGCCAGTGGCGCATTCTCTAGGTACGATAGAGCGCTCAGCCAGTGACGCATTCACGTGAGAAAAGCCCCGACAACTCAAGTGCGCTCAGTCATGACGCATTCTCTAGGGACAGTAGAGCACCCAACCATTGACGCATTCACCTGAGGAAAAGCCCCGAGCCTACAGCTATAAAGACTCACCACTTCCACGAATCATGCGACACATGCCAACGTCTACCATAGCAAGTTGATCACACCAACACATGATACAATCAATATCAGAATATGACAACAGAGAACATACACATCAAACCAAGCACATGTCATATCATAGAAATCACACATGCATAGCAGAATATAGGATGAGCAAAATCAAAAGTGCAAACTTGCCTTGAACGGTGTTGAAGTACTCTAACGCTCAACTCTGATCCGCTTCACACTCCGGATAATCTAAACGACAACGAAGGCACCGATAATTAAACCGTATTCAACATAACATGACAATAAGGTCAACAATAAGGAATTCAAATAAAAACTTAATTAACATAACCTATCAGTAGGTATAGCTCTTCTACATGCTAGTAGGATCACAATGCAAAAAGAATCAACTGATTTGGATCTACGGTTTGACAGATATGGCCTCCGGAAGTTTGAATTCAAATTTAAACAAATTCAAATTTGAACTGTGCAACAATGTGAAATTTTGGTTCTACAATATTCTCCTGGTCTCTACGAGTACACAAGAAAAAGAATCGGTGAATTTGGAGTTATAGGCTAAAAGATATACCTAATTGAACATTTGACATAGAATCTGTCAAAAATATATTGTGCCAAAATTAGATTTCTTTGAAGAACTGCTGCAGCTGTGGATGTGACACGTGGCATGACGTGAGTGGCTGAAAGGTGTTTGCTGTTGTGGCTAACAGACGAATGGCCGCTAAGTAATGCATACCAATTCAAAGAGAAAAAAAACATAACACTATCTAATCTGAGCGGTCCAACGGTGATCGGACGGCTTGGAAAATCTCACCGGAGAAACAAGGGTTGGAGCCGTCGGACTTGGGCAAACGGCGGCGGCACAGCTCGGGTTTGTTGCCGGCGACGGCTTCCGCGGGTCTCCGGCGATGGATGAATTGAAGGGCGGACGCGGAGCTCTACGTTGAAGATAAAGGGGTCCTCGTCGGGGAGGGTCACGGCCTCTGGTGGGGACGATGGCCGGCTAGAGCGACGGCGGCAGTGTGCTTCTGGTCAGGGTCCGTTCGCTCGATTGAGGTGCTCCCCCGAGAAACAAAAATATGAAGAAGATAGAGCATAGCAAGGGTAACACGACAGGTGAAACGGGAGGTGCTGCGAATCCGCGACGGCGACGAAACTCACCGCGAAAGCTTCAGGCGGTGGCAGTCTCCGGCAAGATCGGGGCGAGGCGAAACGGGCACGGGAGGCGGCGATTTTGGCAAAAATCGGACGAGGAGTAGACGGGCAACTATATATATGGGTCAACTTGGAGAAGGGACTACAGATTGGAGTGAATATCAATGAATTTGGATCAGGATTGGGTGTCCGTGAAGAACACGCTGAAGGTAGGGGATGAGCAGTGGGCCAGGTCGGTCAGCGGCAGAGACGAGGAAGGGAAAAAACAAAAATGGGGAAAGGCTGCGGTGCGCTGGAGAAAAGGGCCGGCCTGCTAGCGCTGGCGCTGCGTGCGCGAGGAATGGCTGGGCCACGAGTGGCTGGCTGGGCCGCGGTAGTGCACAGTGCGCTGCACTGCGTTTCCTCTTTTGTTTTTTAAACAGCAGCTACAGACAACAAATAAAAGAAAATAAAAACAAAAAATAAATTCTAAACAAAAATATATAGTCACACACTAAAAACAACACTACTAAATTAAATTACAGGAACACTAGTTCCTACTCTAATGCCAAATTTGAAAATTCATTTTATGCAATAGGCCACTCAAACATCAATAAAATACTAATATAAAATAATTTGGAGTCTATTAAATTTACCAAATAAATATTCATGGATTTACGAACATTTTTAAAACACAAATACACAAGAACATAAATTATGCAATGCAAGCATACAAATAGCATTATAACAACTATTTTCTTTGTTTCAACAACTCCAAAATACTATCAATATTCAGAAATTTCTAAATAAGAATAGATAACATGATGTAATAGAATGATCCTATTAACATTACAAATTTGAAAAATTTGGGATGTTACACTCAGGGTGGTGCGGTAGGGAAGCTCTATTTGCATATCAGTGAGGTGTAAGGAGGCAGAGGGGTAGAGTAGTAAATAGGATTTTGAGCTCCCTCGTGTGTTTCTATAAGGGTAACGAGAAGGGGAAAAGGCGGGTGCGAAAACAGAGGTGACGCAGTAACTTTTTGAGTAACAGACGCCTCATTTTTAGGCTTGACGGATATGCATGAAAGATATGTTGTGATGTCACACCCATACTCCGGAAATCTAGGAAGATGATGCCATGCCATGAAAAAGAAAGAAGTGTCAAAGTGCAAAGGTGCCATGAACCGGCCACATATGACCCGGCCATTATGCAAATTTAAGAGGGAAGAATTTCGGAAACTAATGACCAGGATTAGTATCAGTCCAGAGATCAACATGGATAAATCCAAATCAATCTGGAGGCTTATGTTGGGGATATAACCCCACGGTATGACCCGCTCGTTCTGGGCTGGGTTATCAAGCAGCGACTTGAGGAACAAGTCCGTTATATGGGCCGCGATGACTATGAAGCTCAGGGTCCAGAGGGCGACTTATGGAGCGGGACGGCTCGTGTCCCGTGCCTGGGACACCGGCTTGATAAGAAGACAAAGGAAGCTTCCCTTACTTGGGGAATAAGATAAGTATGAAATAGATTAGGGCATGTGTTGTATTCAACATGGACTCTATTGTAAGCCCAGGGCCTGGACCTGTATATAAAGGGGATCCCCTGAGGTATAAAGACAAGGTTACAATCAATCGAGAGCTAGGTTAGCGAAGTCGCACCCTTGTAATCGATACTCCATCAAATAACGAACAAAGTAGGACGTAAGCTATTACCTTGATCGCGAGGGGCCGAGCCTGGGTAAACTCCCATCTCTCAATTCTGATCAACCCCCTTCAATATACCGCCTAGATGTGATGGACTCACGACTAAGTCCTTTCTGGAGGACATCTGCCGTGACAAAACCAAGATAGGTTTGGTGCCCCTTTTTGTTGCACTTCTCTTATATGGTGTGGGGGTCGTGTTCCCCTTCAGTGTTCGAACTTATTTGTTTGTTCCTTTCTTTGTGTAAGTGGACTGCGCTAATGCTGCCAATGTTGATTCATTTTTCTTTGTTGTTATGATGTCCTTATTGTACCAGTATCATTTTTGTCTTTTTTCCTTTCTCTGCTCAGATTAATGTTTGTCACCGCACTTGTATTGATTCCTCACATCCTCTATTTTCCTCAGTGATAAGCCAATGTTTCAAAATAAGGAGTGTGATGCTAATGTTGGTAAGGTGGTGTCCGCGTTCATCATTGGTAGCATGCTCAACTCGAATGATGCAGATGTTGTTCTATATTCATTGCATGAAAATAACCAAGGCACCGACAAGATGATCGTTCCCAAATGGGTGCCGGTGAGTATTGCTTGTTCATGTTTTATTTTTTTGTTTTGTTTGTCTTTACTGTTCTGGATCATGTTTAATAAGTTATTTGACAACTTTCTAAACATTTTTGGTGTTCCATACAATAGACAAAGATACATGATGGAAATATCGATAGCAATGTGAAGCAATGGTTCACAAGATCAGGGGTTGATGGTTATGACTTTGTATGTGACCCATCATGTTGTTAGTCTTTTTTCCCCTTGGACTGATGAAAGAATATGTGCTCTTATTTGAAGTTGAACTCATTGTAGTAACGAAGTTGAACTGAAATGTTCCTTGCAAGTTGGGCAGTCTATATAAGCTTAAGTAGGTTGCTTTATTTGTTGTACCGAGGTGTATACTCATTTAGAACTTATGTTTTCATGGTCTGCTAAGGCTGATGAATTTCCTTTTTGCGCTTGGTTATTTGTTTGAAAGGCTGATTATGAATTTCATTTAGAATTCTTGAATCCATTTTTTCCGCGCTTGTTTTTGTTAGCTTCTTTTCCCTACTTTTGATCCGCCGCAATTTGTGTGTGGCATGAAGCCTGGTGAAGATGTTGGCCATTGTTGCTTGGTTGTTCTCAATTTGAAGTGTCGTTGTTTTGAGTGCCTGGATTCCCTCCATGATGAAACCTGGGATGAAGTGGTTAGATTTTTCAGTACCATGGTAGATAATATAAAGAGGCTCTGGAGGGAATCCACTGTAGATAGGGCCAAACTGTTCTCTCCGGTGCTTGTTGATGATTTCTCTAGCGAGTTTGTTCGTGTGCCACAACATCAAAACACGTGAGTATCCCTTTTGATGAAATTTAGAAGTTGTTTTTTGTTCCTGTAATTCATAGTTTTACAATTCTTGTTGTGTTCATGTATTTTTATTTGTAAGGAATCCTTTTTTCTGGTTAACAGGCATGATTCTGGATTTTTTATGCTTCAAAGCTAAAAGTCCACATATATTTGACACGCGAATAAATTTCCATCAATAGCACGTGTGAATAGACTGGAATCAATGGATCCTGGATTGAATCCCTTAGTGAGCAGAAACTTCTTTAGAGTGTCATACCACGCTCGAGGGGATTGCTTGAGCCTATATAGAGCCTTTTTCAAGCTAAAAACTTTGTTAGGGAATTTAGGATTTTCAAAGCCAGGTGGTCTAACATAGACTTCCTCATGAATTTCACCATTGAGGAAAGCACTCTTCACATCCATTTGATATAGCAAGATATCATTGAAATTTGCATATGCAAGAAGAATGTGAATGGCCTCAAGACGGGCAACAGGAGCATAAGTTTCACCGAAGTCTATACCTTCTACTTGTGTATACCCTTGAGCAACCAATCGTTTTTATTTCTTAGCACTATGCGAACTTCATCTTGCTTATATCAGAAGATTCATTTGGTACCGATGATATTGTGCTTCTTAGGATTCGGTCGATCGACCAACTCCCACACATCATTAAGCTCGAATTACACCAACTCTTCTTGCATAGCATTCATCCTATCGGGATCATTCATAGCATCTTCATACTTGGCAGGTTTTGCTAATGAGACAAAAGAGAAACTGCCACATTAGTTAGCTAAGCGAGTGTGTGAACGAGTTGTTGGTCGATGACCTGAGTTCTCGAGTTCTTCAAGAATTAATTTTCGATCAACTCGATTCGCGACTCGTAGAAGATGATATACTTCAGAATGATCATTTCCATCAGTATCTGCATATAGATCTGCATTTGTATTGCCATCTTCATTATCTCCATACTGCTCGGCATTAGTATTGGGGTTGCATTTGGATTCAGAGCAGTATTATCTATGGTTGTGGCTTGGTGTGTTCTTCTTCGAACTGGTGGAGCATCATCATCGGAGGAGTCTGGTACATTTTCTTCAATGGGCCTGACGTCTCCAATGGCCATTTCCCGCATAGCTTCCGAGATTGGAGGTTCATATATCACATCTGGCAGGTGCTCCTTTTGGGAGCCGTTAGATTTATCGAATCGCGCATTTACCGTCTCCATAACTTTCCTGTGATGAGAGTTATAGAGCCGATAAGTATGAAAGTTCGAGTCGTAACCAAGAAGAAAACCTTCATGTGCTTTAGTTGCAAATTTAGAATTATGGTTCGTGTCCTGAATATAGCATGGTGCACCAAAAACACGAAGATAAGAAACATATGGTTTCTTGCCGGTGATAAGCTCATATGAAGTTTTCTTAAGGAACTTGTGAAGATAAACATGATTAACAACATGGCAAGCAGTGTTAATAGCATCAGCCCAGAAGCGAATAGGAGTTTTGTACTCACTGAGCATAGTCCTTCCCATTTTAATGAGAGTTCTATTCTTTCGCTCAACAACCCCATTTTTTGTAGGGTGTATGCAGCAGAGAACTCATGAGTGATACCATATTCATCAACAAAGTCTTCGATGTTGGTATTTTTTAACTCGATGCCATTGTCACTTTGGACATCCTTAAATCACACAACATATGCATTGTGAGCCATCTTGGCGAAGCTTTTGCAGACATCTTGAGTATAGGTCTTGTCTTTGAGAAAGAATACCCGATTGTAGCAAGAGAAATCATCCACAATCACCAGACCATAACGACTTCCACCAAAACTGGCATAGTTTTGGGGCTCGAATAAGTTCATATGAAGTATTTCAAGAGGTCTTGTTATGGACATGGCAGTCTTCGAGGAATGATGTTTCTTGGCCAATTTTCCAGCCTCATAAGCAACACAGAGATGATCCTTATTGAATTTCACATCAGGAATGTCACGGAGATGATTTTTCTTCACAAGTGTGTGCAAGTTTCTCATACCTGCATAACCAAGTCTTCGGTGCTACAGCCAACCTTCAGTTGCTTTTGCAAGCAAACAAGTTTGTACTGAGGGGCCCTTATAGAAATCCACAATATACAAATCACCTTTTATATGTCCCTCAAAGATGAAGGAATTGCCGTGGCCATAAAAACAATGCATTCGGTGATGGAAAAGAGAACTAGCATTCCCAGATCACAAAGCTTGCCAACGGACATGAGATTGAATCCAAGAGTCTAAACAAGTAAAACATCATCAATGTTCTTGTCCTTGGAGATAGCAATTTTACCAAGCCCAATTACCTTTCCTTTGTTGTTGTCACCGAAAGTAATATACTTCAATGGTGAAGCCGATAAGTTTGGGTCGATAAACAATGACTTGCCTCCGGTCATATGACTAGTGCACCCACTATCCATGATCAATTAAGTACACCCGGAGACATAGTCCTACAAGATAATTAGGCTTTCTTAACCACCCGCATCTTTGCAGGTGGCTTCAAAACATATGAGCGAGCAGGACATGATTTCTTTCGGTAAACAGAAGAGTTGTTTCTCACAGAAGTTCAAGCATAATCAAAATAATATGCATTGAAATTCTTTCCAGACATATGTCCATAATGATTTGAAGATTTATGCATATATTCATTCTCTCGAGCCTTCTCGAGGATGTATCGAGATTTTCTTCCCTCATGGTTAGTGGCACAATAACATGTAATGCCTTGGTAGTTTTCTTTGGGACCCAAATAGTTTTCTTTGGGGGCCATTCTTGCAGTTGGGTCCAACATGGCGATCCACAGCCTCGCCACTTTGGCATTTTAACAATTTGTAATTGTCTAGAGACTCATCATAAGAGTATTCAGGAATAGGATAGTCATAACGCGATAGTAGAGCAGGGTCGAGAGTTTTTCTTTTTGCAGGAACCCACATAGTATGAGGATATTGATTAGGTTCCTAGTACAAATCATCTTGATTTAGTTTCCTTTTGAGACCCAACCCTTCTTTCCTTGGTTTTTTGTGAAGGATGGGTTTCTTCAGAACATCGCACAATGCTTGATGCCCTTTGAGACTTTTGAACATTCATGTCTGAAGAAGACCCTTTAACCTAGCATTTTCATCAGACACATAACAACTTTCCTGGACCGAGCGATTAGCATTCATAGAAGATTCAACATTTGATTCAGCATTATTTCCTTCCAAACACTTTAAGCAAGGCGGCATAACAACTTCAGTTTTCTCCTTGAATTGTTTGGTGAGAAGAGAATTTTCCCTGATTAAATCATCATGAGCCTCTCCCAGCGCCTCGAGTTCCCGTTTCCTTTTTAGGTAGTCATAGGTTAGTCTTTCGTGGTCTGCTGAGAGAAAATCATGACGATCACTCAACTCTTCCATTCGATATAAGCGAGCGAAATGCTCTTTAGTAAGAGACTGGTTTTTCTCCATATCCTCAACCAATAACCCTTCAGATTTTCTGAGAGTTTTCTCAAAAAAATGACTGAGTTTTGTTCCTTCTTAGCAATTTTGATCAGCTTACCATGGTCATCCTCATCAGAAGAAAATTGATCATTGGTGTTAACCTTGTGAAGTTTGGAGGATACCTTTTCTTTCACGGCTTTAGCCATGAAGCAGAAAGCTTGTGACTCGTCGTTGCTTGAGTGATTATTGAAAAAATTCGAGTTCAAGATTGGTGCCGGCATCTTGCAGTTCATTTGCAATGTAACTGGGTGGATCGAAGGATTGTTGTCAACTTTTGTTGCCAATTCTCTTGAAGCGATTGAATTTTGCTCAAAGGGTGTTGATGCGAGCTTCTTTCTGAGTAGAGACACCTTCACTGTTTTCTCAAGGATATCCCACAATTCCTTCGTATTTTCGCCCTGTCGATACCGAAGAAACTGAGCACGGGAGAGATGACCACCAATTTCATCTTTTGCTTGAGCATCCGTCTGAATCGGTTTCTTCTCGAGGTTAGTTGGGACTTGAGGGATTTCTACAATGAAACCACTCAGCACTACATTCCACCTGTCATCGTCAATTTCTCAGAGACGGATCTTCATCTTCTCCTTCCAAAAGGGATAGTACGTCCCATCGAAGATGGAATCTTGAGGTATGACTTGTATCTCACTGAAGGTATACTTAAAGTCCGAGGTTGTTAGACAAAAATGAGCAGAGTCGAGGAGTACCTTGCTATGATACAAATTGTAGGAATGAAGTATGTCTAGCAGAGAGGGGGTGAATGGAAGTTTTACAATTTCTTTCGGAAACTTGAAAAATCTTAGAACACGGCAGCGGAAAGAAGGATAACAGATATCAGAGAGTGAAAGTAAACTACCAAACTAATACTAAGCACAGTCCTCGATGAAAATCACATGATGGTAAACACATAGATAGGGTAATACGAAAGAAATAGTGCGAAGAAATAACCAGTGATACTTGATGGAGACACAGGATTTGGTAGACCAGTTTGTCCTTCTGCACAAGGACTACATTTGGTTGGAAGGGTTGTGATTTAACATACAAGATAAACTTCTTTGCCCAGTTCTCCTCGGAAATTGGTTCATCAACCAATGTCGATTACTCGTGGTAGATACTCGAGGTGATCTCTGAACCTTTACAAACTTCTTCTTCGAGAACCACAATCACTCTTGGTCTCTAAATGAAGTGACACCTAACCGCCTAGAGAGTTTGCAGCTCTCAAGAGTAATAGGTGGAGTGTACTAGACTTAGATTTAAGTTATGCTAAACCACTATCTAATTCTTCATCTCTAGGGTTTCTCTCTCGGTGGATTTTCTAATCAAAGCACTTTGGTGAGGGGGTTGCGCAACAATATTCTCATAATCAAATGGATCAGCCACTAGACAAAGTCGGTGTGGGGTAGCTAGTTATAGCCGCAGCCTTCCCTCGTGGATAATGATTGTTTTGGACATTTGGTTCAACCAATGGCCAACCGACATGTTTGCAATAGTTAGATTTTGAAGTAACAGTAACATTACTTGAGGAACACGTAATGCTAACTCTTCGGCCAGAGTCAAATCTCTCGCAGTGAAGAAGATCATAGTCTCTTGCTGGCAAGTATTTGCTCGGAACACAAAGAGATTTCTTTCATCGCTTTCATAGGTTTGAGTTTATCATCAGAGAACCTAAGCTTCGAACATTATACCCCTCTTAATTGTACGATGGTCATGTGACTCAATGAAAGAAAAGAGGAACAACGAACCAAATACCGTGTCTTCACTCCGTCTTCGATTTCCTTCGGATGCAGTCACTTCCTTGGGAACCCACCGAACAAATTGCTTGCGTCAACAATTTTAGGGGTCACTCTTCATAGCATAAGCTTCATGAAGAATGCTCGCCTCTACGGAGGGCATATTCTTCGGAGTTTACAGCAAACTCCTCATTACTTCAGGGACTTGTTTCTCGGTGTGCACTCGCAAAAACATTAGTCCCTTATTGTTTATGTCAACAATCTTCACATAAGGAGGCAAATTATCGCACCAACATGGATGTATAAACTACCAGCACATTTTTACTAAGTTATCAATGTTGAAAAAATAAGTTATCACGTACTAGAAACAAAAACTACCAGTCTTTTTTGACTAAGCTAACACAGTGAATAATCAAGTAACAACAAGTAATCATATACTAGGAAATGTAAACAATATCAACATAGTAATGATACGTCCATTTTGCATCATGTTTTCCTACTGTTTTGTATAAATTTTTTATATAATGCTTTTTGGAGTAATTATAATGCCTTTTCTCTCATAATATGCAAGGTTTACACAAAGAGGGAGAATACCAGCAGCTAGAATTCTGGACCTGAAAAAGCTACGTCAAGACACCCATTCTGCACATCTCCAAATGAGCTAAAAATTCATGGATAATTATTTTGGACTATATAAAAATACTGGAGCAAATAACTACTGGAGGGGGGCCACCTGGTGACCACAAGTCACCGGGGTGCGCCAGGCCCCCAGGCGCGCCCTGGTGGGTTGTGGCCAGCCCGGCCCACCTCCGGCCCCCTTGTTCTGGTTTATCTGGTCTTTTGACCTAGAAAAAAATAAAGGGGGTACTTTGGGATGTAACACCACCGTCTCGAGGTGGAACTTGGGCAGGAGCACTTTTGCCCTCCGGTGGAGTGATCCCGCCGGGGGAACTTCCCTCCCAGAGGGGGAAACCGAAGCTATCGTCATCACCAACAACCCTCTCATCTTTGGGAGGCCAACCTTCATCAACATCTTCAACAGCACCACCTCCTCTCAAACCCTAGTTCATCTCTTGTGTTCAATCTCTGTACTACAACCTCAGATTGGTACTTGTGGGAACTAGTAGTGTTGATTACATCTTGTAGTTGATTACTATATGGTTTATTTGGTGGAATATTATATGTTCAAATCCATTATGATATTTAATACCCCTCAAGTCTTGAACATTATTATCATTTGTGATTAGTTACTTTTGTTCATAAGGTCACGGGAGAAATCATGTTGCAAGAAATCATGTGAACTTGATATTTGTTCGATATTTTGATGATATGTATGTTGCGATTTCCTTGTGGTGTCATGTGAACGTCGATTACATGGCACATCACCATCTTTGGGCCTAAGGGAATACATTGTGGATTACTTATTAGATGATTGGTTAGTAGAGTGACAGAAGCTTAAACCCTAGTTTATGCGCTACTTCGTAAGGGAGTGATTTGGATCCATGTGTTTAATGGTATGGTTAGATTTTATCTTAATACTTTTCTCGTAGTTGCGGATGCTTGCGAGGGGTTAATCATAAGTGGTAGGTTTGTTCAAGTAAGAACAGCAGCCAAGCACCGATCCACCCACATATCAAATTATCAAAGTAGCGAAAGCAAATCAAATCAACATGAAGTGACTAGATGAAATTCACGTGTACCCTCAAGAATGCTTTGCTTATTATAAGAGATCGTCTTGGCATGCACTTTGCCACAAAGGGATTGGGATACCTTGCTGCACTTTAATTACCATTACCGCTACTTGCTCATTACAAATTATCTTGCTATCAAACTATCTATTACCGACAATTTTAGTGCTTGCAGACATTACCTTGTTGAAAACCGCTTGTCATTTCCTTCTGCTCCTCGTTGGGTTCGACACTCTTACTTGTCGAAAGGACTACGATTGATCCCCTATACTTGTGGGTCATCAGGACTCTATTCTGGCGCCGTTGCCAGGGAGTGAAGCACTCTTGGTAAGTGGAAATTGGTAAGGAAAACTTTCTACTACGTGCTGAAATTTATTATCACTTGTCACTATGGAGAACAATAGTTTGCGGGGTTTGTTTGGGGTATTGTCACCTCGAACGGAAGAAAAATTAGTTGCCCCTCAACCTCATGCACCTATTGAAAATATTGGTTATGAAATTCCTTTGGGTATGATAGAACAACTACTAGCTAATCCTTATGCAGGAGACGGAACTGAACATCCTGATACGCACTTGATATATGTGGATGAAATTTGTGGATTATTTAAGCTTGCAGGTTTACCCGGTGATGAAACTAATAAGAAGGTTTTCCGTTTATCTTTGAAGTGAAAAACATTGACATGGTATAGGCTATGCGATGGTATTGGATCTTGGAACTGGAATCGATTGAAATGGGAATTTCACCAAAAATAATATCCTATGCATCTAGTTCATCGTGATCGGAATTATATATATAATTTTTGGCCTCGTGAAGGAGAAAGCATCGCTCCAGATTGGGGGATGCTTAAGTCAATGTTATATTCATGCCCCAATCTCCCTAGAGAAATTATAATTCGTAATTTTTATGCTCATCTTTCTCGTAATGATCAATCCATGCTCGATACTTCTTGTATTTGTTCTTTTATGAATAAATCTATTGATTTTAAGTGGGATCTTTTGGAAGTAATTAAACGTAACTATGAAGATTGGGAACTCGATGAAGGTAAAGAGTCAGGTATTAAGCTTAAGTTTGATTGTGTTAAATCTTTTAAGAATACCGATGCACTAAAGGGACTTGACTCTAAAATAGTAGCCTCCTTTTGTGAATCATTTTCTACTCATGTTGATCTCCCTAAGGAGAAGTGGTTTAAATATCATCCCCCTATTGAAGAAGAAATTGAAGAACCGGTAATAGGTAAGGATGAAACTATCATTTACAATGTTGATCCAGTTGTTCCTACTGGTTATATTGAAAAGCCACATTTCCCTGTTAGGATAAAGGAACATGCTAAGGTTTTAGCTGTGGTTCGCAAAAGTAATAACCTAAACCCCCTGAACAAATGAAAGTAGAACCTAGTGTTGCTATGGTTAAAGATCTCTTGGACTATATATTGATGGGCATGTTATTTATTTTGTTGGTGAAGCTGCTAGAATTGCCAACCCGATGAAAAGGATAAACATAGACCTATAGTTGGCATGCATGTTGTCTCAGTTAAAATAGGAGATCATTGATATCATGGCTTATGTGATCCAGGTGCTAGTGTGAGTTCTATTACTTTTACCTTATACCAAGAAATTATGAATGACATAGCACCCGTTGAAATAGAAGACATAGATGTTACTATTAAACTTGCAAACCGAGATACCATCACACCACTCGGGATCGTTAGAGATGTTGAAGTCTTGTGTGGGAAAATAAAATATCCTACTGATTTTCTAGTTCTTGGTTCCCCACAAGATTACTTTTGTCCCATTATCTTTGGCAGACCTTTCTTGAACACTGTCAATGCTAAGATAGATTGTGAAAAGGAAATTGTCGGTGTTAGTTTTGGTGATGTGTCTCATGAGTTTAATTTTTCCAAGTTTAGTAGACAACCGCGTAATGAAGAATTACATAGTAAAGATGAAATAATTGGTCTTTCTTCTACTGTCGTGCCACCTATAGATCCGTTAGAATGATATTTGCTCAACCATGAAAATGATATGCATTTGCGTGAAAGAAATGAAATAGATAAAATATTCTTTGAACAACAACCTCTCCTAAAACACAATTTGCCTATTGAAACTCTTGGAGGTCCTCCTCCACCTAAAGGTGATCTGATAACCCACAAGTGTAGGGGATCGCAACAGTTTTGGAGGGTAAAGTATTCAACCCAAATTTGTTGATTCGACACAAGGGGAGCCAAAGAATACTCTTAAGTATTAGCAGCTGAGTTGTCAATTCAACCACACCTGAAACTTAGCATCTGCAGCAAGATAGTTTAGTAGCAAAGTAATATGATAGTGGCGGTAGCAGCAATAAAAGTAACGATAGTGTTTTTGTAGTTTTTGTAATAGTAGCGACGGAAAAGTAAATAAGAAACAAGCAATATAGGTAAAGCTCGTAGGCATTGGATCGGTGATGGGAAATTATGTCGGATGCAATTCATCATGTAAAAGTTATAACCTAGGGTGACACAGAACTAGCTCCAGTTCATCAATGCAATGTAGGCATGTATTCCGAATATAGTCATACGTGCTTATGGAAAAGAACTTGCATGACATCTTTTGTCCTACCCTCCCGTGGCAGCGGGGTCCTCTTAGAAACTAAGGGATATTAAGGCCTCCTTTTAATAGAGTACCGAACCAAAGCATTAACACATAGTGAATACATGAACTCCTCAAACTATGGTCATCACCGGGAGTGGTCCCGATTATTGTCACTTCGGGGTTGCCGGATCATAACACATAGTAGGTGACTATAGACTTGCAAGATAGGATCAAGAACACACATATATTCATGGAAACATAATAGGTTCAGATCTGAAATCATGGCACTCGGGCCCTAATGACAAGCATTAAGCATAGCAAAGTCATAGCAACATCAATCTCGGAACATAGTGGATACTAGGGATCAAACCCTAACAAAACTAACTCGATTACATGATAGATACCATCCAACCCATCACCGTCCAGCAAGCCTATGATGGAATTACTCACACACGGCGGTGAGCATCATGGAATTGGTGATGGAGGAAGGTTGATGATGACGATGGCGACGATCTCCACTCTCCGGAGCCCTGAACGGACTCCAGATCAGCCCTCCCGAGAGAGATTAGGGCTTGGCGGTGGCTCTGTCTCGTGAAACGCGATAATTCCTTCTCCCTGATTTTTTTCTCCTCGAAAGTGAAGATATAGGATCTGGGGGTACGTCGATAAGTCACCAGGGGGCCCACGAGGCAGGGGGCGCACCCCCCACCCTCGTGGACAGGCCCAAGGCCCCCCGGTGTGGATCTTCTTGCAGGTATTTTTTAATATTTTCCGAAATAATTTTCCGTTGATTTTCAGGCGATTCCGAGAACTTTTTATTCTGCACAAAAACAACACCATGGTAGTTCTGCTGAAAACAACGTCAGTCCGGGTTAGTTCCATTCAAATAATGCAAGTTAGAGTCCAAAACAAGGGCAAAAGGGTTTGGAAAAGTAGATACGTTGGAGACGTATCAACTCCCCCAAGCTTAAACCTTTGCTTGTCCTCAAGCAATTCAGTTGATAAACTGAAAGTGATAAAGAAAAACTTTGACAAACTCTGTTTGCTCTTGTTGTTGTAAATATGTAAGGTAGCATTCAGGTTTTCAACAAGATCATGAACTAACCACATTCACAATAACTTTCAGGTCTCACGACTACTCACATCAATGGCATAATCAACTAGCGAGCAATAATAATAAACCTCGGATGACAACATTTTCTTAAAACAATCATGATATGATATAACAAGATGGTATCTCGCTAGCCCTTTCTGAGACCGCAAGACATAAATGCAGAGCACCTTTAAAGATCAAGGACTGACTAGACATTGTAATTCATGGTAAAAGAGATCAAGTCATGATCATACTCAATGCAAATTAATAGTAATACATGCAACGACGGAGGTGCTCTCCTACTGGTGCTCTTTGATAAGAGGATGATGACTCTGCATAAAAGTAAATAGATATGCCCTTCGCAGAGGGAAGCAGGGATTTGTAGAGGTGCCAGAGCTCGATTTTTAAATAGAGATGAGTAACATTTTGAGCGGTATACTTTCATTGTCAACATAACAACCAAGAATCTCGATATCTCCCATGATACGCACATTATAGGAGGTTCCCAAACAGAATGGTAAAGTTTATACTCCCCCAACCACCAACAAGCACACTCCACGGCTAGCCCGAAACAACGGGTACCGTCCAAACCAGCAACAGCCCTAGGGGAGTTTTGTTTAATTATTATGATTTTGAGCATGGGACTGGGCATCCCGATTACCATCCATTTTCTCATGAATGATGAGCGGAGTCCACTCATCGTGAGAATAACCCACCTAGCATGGAAGATATAGACAACCCTAGTTGATACATGAGTTGTTCGAGCATACAAAACAGAATTTCATTTGAAGGTGTAGAGTTTGGCACATACAAATTTACTTGGAACGGAAGGCAAATACCGCATATGGAAAGGTATGGTGGACTCATATGGAATAACTATGGGGTATATGGAAGTGGATGCACAAGCAGTATTCCCGCTTAGTACACGTGAAGGCTAGAAAGAGACTAGGAAGCGACCAGCTAGAGAGCAACAACGGTCATGAACATGCATTAAAATTAATCAACAATGAATGCAAGCATGAGTAGGATATAAATCACCATGAACATAAATATCGTGAAGGCTATGTTGATTTGTTTCAACTACATGCGTGAACATGTGCCAAGTCAGATCACTTAAATCGTTCAAAGGAGGAAACCACCCATCATACCACATCACAACAATTTTAATATCATGTTGGCATGCAAGATAGACCATTTTAAACTCTCAGCTAATTAAGCATGGCATAAGCAGCTATGATCTCTAATTGTCATTGCAAACATGTTTCATTCATAACAAGATGAATCAGGAACGATGAGCCATCATATTTACAAAAACAAGAGAGGTCGAGTTCATACCAGCTTTTGTCATCTCAATTAGTTCATCATATATCATCCTTATTGCCTTTCACTCGCATGACCGAACGGCGTGGATAATAATAATAGTGCACGTGCATTGGACTAAGCTAGAATCTGCAGACATTTAATACATGAGAGAAGACAAGGTAATATGGCTCAAGGTTAAATCAACAACAAAGCATATGAGAGCCACTAAGCATTTAAATCATGGTCCTCTACTCTCAGCCCCTAAAGCAAAGAAAAGATACTATTTACACGGGAAAGCTCCCAACAAGCAAAAGAAGAACGGGAAATCTTTTTGGGTTTTCATTTTTTAAGAACTACTACATGCAAAGAAAGTAAACTAGCTAGAAACTACAACTAATATTTTTTGTTTTTCTGGGTTTTTCTAGCACACAAGGAAAAAGACTAAGAAAAAGAAATTGAAACTAAGCATGGATGGTACAGTGAAAGAGTGTGAGCACCGACAACTAGAATAAGTGTGAACATGAATGTAAGTCGGTGATAAACACGTACTCCCCCAAGGTTAGGCTTTTGGCCTAAGTTGGTCTATGGCCAAGGATCAAAGACACTCTCTCCAGTGTACTGAGATGCATCCTCTGGGTGCCACTAGTTGGCGAGCTCATCGAGCTCCCACCCATAAACAAATTGACGAGAAGGATCAAGTGGTGGCTCCAGCTCAGGCTCTGAAGTTTGTGCCTGGCCTTGGTACTTGTAGAAGGCATCTGATGTAATGAGATACTTGCATGTGGATAGATCAAACAAAGATGGTGCAGGCAAGGTAACAATTTCACAGTATATTTCACCAAATCTTAATTTATAATTAAGTTGCATATTCTTCTCTTTAACAATAAAATCATGAGCTACCATGCTCTTATAGTCTAGATAAACAGGGGCAACAATTTTTCTTGTCATGATGCCTAATAGGTATATTAAAATATTCAGCAAGGCGAGAAGCAAAGATGCCTCAAAAAACAAGCCCCTTTGAGCGGTTCAGACTCAATTGTTTGGCAACAACGACACCCAAGCTAAAAGTTGTGTCTTGAAACAAAGCATGACGTAAAATGACAATGTCAGGGGCACTAAGATTCCCGCTGTTCCCACGACCAATTAAACGTCTACTAGCAAATAAAGCAAAGTAGCGTAGAACAGGGAAGTGTATACTAGTGATTCTTGCCCCTAAAACTCGTCTAGTTTCCCCTACAGCTATCATATCAATAAACCCTTCAACGTCTTCACGGCGTGATTCATCAAGTCTACCTCCGAAGGGTACTTTGCATATTTCACAAAAATCTAAAAGTGATATCTCCTTAACCACATCATATAAGTGAAACTCCACCGTAGGTGGTGTTTTCCGAGAATGAAAATGAAAGCTTTGTGTGAAAATATTGGTGAGTAAGAGATATTGTTCTTTCTGGTCGTTGAGGAAGTTTGTGAGGCCTGCATTATTTGCTAACCAATAAAAGTCTTCGTAAATACCGGCGGACATCATGAAATCATTACAAGGCCATTCGCACGGTCGAACTTCCGCCATGCGAGGAAGATTATACTTGGGCTTCTTATTTTCTTCTTTCTTCTTCTCCTCTGAGATCTTGCTGGAGGAGCCCCTCAACAATCTCTTTAACATTTTCCTTTTCTGAAAATTTCGGAAATTTTTAACATCAAAATAAAAGTTAACCAAACTCAACAAGATTGATAGAAACAACTCCTATAAGTGCCTAGAGGCTATATCATGCATTAGAACTACTTGGGACCAAGAAAATTTGACATGCAAGCTCAAGAACAAGGTCACCACAGCAGCATATATTTGCAACAAATAAAGCACTAGAACAAAAACTAATTGAACCAATGGAAGAGTCACATACCAAGGAACAATCTCCCCAAACAGTTTGGTGAATGGTGCTTTGAGCAAGGAGATCGAAAATGGCAGCAAGATGAGCTAGAACTCGGGTTTGAGCTGGTTGGGGATTTTTTTGGGAGGAAGAAGAAGAGCATGGGTGCAGGAATAAGTGGAGGGGGTCACGTGGGGCCCACGAGGCAGGGGCGCGCACTGGGCAGGGGGGCACGCCCTGGACCCTCGTGGCCACGTGTTGGCTCCCCTCGTTGTGTGTTCAGCGCCATATTTCCTCAAATATTCTAGAAACAAATCATATTCATTTTCATGGCATTTGGAGAACTTTTATTTTCGAGATATTTTTTTATTGCTCGGATAAGTCTGGAAACACACAAAAAATACTATTTTTCTTTTATTTAACCTAATTAACAGAAAGTAAAAAGAGGGTACAGAAGGTTGTGCTATCTAGATTCACCTATCCCATGCTCATCAAAAGGAATCCATTAACAAGGTTGATCAGGTCTTGTTAATAAACTCTTTCCGAGTAACATGAAACCGGAGAATTTTCGAATAACACTAGGTTAACTCAATGGGGATATGTATGTCCCCAACAATAAGAATGTCATATGCCTTCTTGATAGTAGGAATAGGAAACTCAATACCTCCAATAGTGATAGTCGAAGTTTTTGCAATATAATTGATACTGTGGACCTGAGGTTGTTTCCTCCGAAAGTGTACCGTATGCTCATTACCGTTGACATGAAAAGTGACATTGCCTTTGTTGCAATCAATAACAGCTCCTGCAGTATTCAAAAAGGGTCTTCCAAGAATAATAGACATACTATCGTCCTCGGGAATATCAAGTATAACAAAGTCCATTAGAATAGTAACATTTGCAACTACAATGAGCACATCCTCACAAATACCGACAGGTATAGCAGTTGATTTATCAGCCATTTGCAAAGATATTTCAGTAGGTGTCAAGTTACTCAAGTCAAGTCTACGATATAAAGAGAGAGGCATAACACTAACACCGGTTCCAAGATCACACAAAGCAGTTTTAACATAGTTTCTCTTAATGGAGCAAGGTATATTAGGTACTCCTGGATCTCCTAATTTCTTAGGCATTCCACCCTCAAAAGTGTAATTGGCAAGCATGGTGGAAATTTCTACTTCAGGTATCTTTCTTTTGTTGGTAATAATATATTTCATATACTTAGCATAAGGATTTGTTTTAAGCACATCAGTCAAACGCATACGCAAAAAGATAGGTCTAATCATTTCAGCAAAGCGCTCAAAATCCTCATCATCCTTTTTATTGGATGGTTTCGGAGGAAAAGACATGGGTTTCTGAACCCATGGTTCTCTTTCCCTACCGTGCTTCCTAGCAACAACGTCTCTCTTATCATAACGTTGATTCTTTGATTGTGGATTATCAAGATCAACAACAGGTTCAATCTCTACATCATTATCATTGCTAGGTTGAGCGTCATCATGAACATCATCATTAATATTATCACTAGGCTCATGTTCATTAACAGATTGTGTCTCAGCATCAGAAACAGATATATCATTAGGATTCTTAGGTTTTTCAACTACAGGTTTACTAGAAGCATGCAAAGTCCTATCATTTTTCTTTTTCTTCTCATTAGAAGAACTAGGTGCATCTAAATTAGCTCTCTGAGAATCTTGCTCAATTCTCTTAGGGTGGCCTTCAGTATACAGAGGTTCCTGAGTCATTCTACCACCTCTAGTCACAACTCTAATGGCATTATCATTATTCTTACTATTTAATTCACTGAGCAAATAATTCTGAGCCTTAAGTACTTGTTCTACTTGAGTGGTGACCATAGAAGCATGTTTACTAATGAGTTTCAGTTCAGCTTTAGCTCTAGACAGATAATCACTCAAGCGTTCAATCATATAAGCATTGTGTTGTAATTCTCTACCAACATAAGCATTGAAGTTTTCTTGTTTCACAATAAAATTCTCAAACTCATCTAAGCATTGGCTAGCAAACTTATAACGAGGAATATCACCCTCATCAAATCTATAAAGAGAATTTACCTTTACTACCTATGTCGGGTTATCAAGACCATGTATTTCTTCAATAGGTGGTAAATTCTTAACATCTTCAGCTTTAATACCTTTTTCTTTCATAGATTTCTTTGCCTCTTGCATATCTTCAGGACTGAGAAATATAACACCTCTTTTCTTCTGAGTTGGCTTAGGGGCTGGTTCAGGAAGTCCGGGGCCTGGGACCTTCTCCGGTTTCACTCAATGCAATGCTTCATCCGTGAACTTGGGGACTTGTCCATCTTCATGAATCTCTCTGAAGGAGTCTTCTTGGTTCCTGAGCACACAAAACACATCCGCCTGAGGTAGTAGCCATGTCTCACATGATTCATATGGAAGTTGGACTAGGAGAGATATCACCTCGGTCTCGAGAGCTCTTGCACGGGCACGTGTCATTGGTCCTTGAGGCACTTGGTGAGGCGGTGGTAGGTCCATGGGGAATACCTTGGGATGCTCCGCATCAGGTGGATAAAGCTAAACTTGATGCAATTGAGAAAATTCCATGTCCTAAAGATATTAAAGGTATTCCAAGTTTCCTTGGTCATGCTGGTTTCTATAGGAGGTTTATTAAAGACTTCTCCAAATTTCTAGGCCTCTTACTAATCTTTTACAAAAGGATGTTCCTTTTATTTTTTATAATGATTGCATAGAAGCCTTTGAAACACTTAAGAAAGCCTTAACCACCGCACCTATTGTTCAACCACCTAATTGGAACTTGCCTTTTGAAATTATGTGTCATGCTAGTGATTATGTTGTCAGTGTTGTTCTAGGACAAAGAGTTGATAAGAAGTTAAATGTTATCCATTATGCTAGTAAAACTCTAGACAGTGCCCAAAGAAATTATGCCTCCAACTAAAAAGAATTTTAGTAGTTGTGTTTGCTTATGATAAATTCAGATCTTACATTATTGACTCCAAAGTAATTGTTCACACTGATCATGCTACTATAAAATATCTTATGGAAAAGAATGATGCTCAACCCATACTCATTAGGTGGGTTCTCTTGCTACAAGAATTCGATTTACATATCACTGATAGAAAGGAGCTGAGAATCCAGTAGCCGATAACTTTTCTAGGTTAGAAAATATTCTTGATGACTCACTACCTATTGATGATAGCTCTGATGAACAATTAGCTGCAATAAATGTTTATCATAACACTCCTTGGTATGCTGACTATACTAATTATAGTGTTGCTAAATACATACCACCTAATTTCACATACCAACAAAATAAAAAAATTCTTCTATGATTTAAGACATTACTTTTGGGATGACCCACGTCTTTATAAAGAAGGAGTAGATTGTATTATTAGACATTGTGTACCTGAGCATGAACAGGAACAAATCCTATGGAAATATCATTCCGAAGCCTATGGAGGACATCATGCGGGAGATAGAACTGCTCATAAGGTATTGCAATCAAGTTTTTATTGGCCTACTCTCTTCATAGATGCCTGTAAGTTTGTCTTATCCTGTGATGAATGTAATATCGGTAAGCGTCGGGAAATGCCTATGAATTATTCACTTGTTGTTAGACCATTTGATGTTTGGGGTTTTGATTATATGGGACCTTTTCCTTCCTCTAATGGGTATACTCATATTTTGCATGCTGTTGATTATGTTACTAAGTGGGTAGAAGCTATTCCAACTAGTAGTGTTGATCATAACATCTCCATTAAAATGCTCAAAGAAGCTATTTTCTTGAGGTTTGGAGTCCCTAGATATCTAACGACTGATGGTGGTTCACACTTTATTCATGATGCTTTCCGCAAAATGCTTGCTAAATATGATGTTAACCATAGAATTGTGTCACCCTATTGATGTGGCTTGAAACTACGTCGGTATTTCCCCAAAGAGGAAGGGATGATGCAGCACAACTACGGTAGGTATTTCCCTCGGATGCGAAACCAAGGTTATCGAACTAGTAGGAGACTCAAGCAACACTATGTAAAGGGTACCTGCACACAAGGAACAAATACTTGCAACCCGACGCGTAAGAGGGGTTGTCAATCCTCCTCGGTACAAAGATAAAAAAAATGTATAAGATTAGATAAATGGATCGTGCAAGAACACAAAATAAAAGATGCAAATTGAAAGTGCAGCAAGGTACTTTTGGGGTTTTGGAATAATAGATCTGAAAACAAAAGTGATGAAAAATAGATCGGAAAGCAATATGATAAAAGATATACCCGCGGGCCGTAGATTTCACTAGTGGCTTCTCTCGAGAAAATAGCATTCGATGGGTAAACAAATTACTGCTGGGCAATTTATAGAAGATCAAATATTTATGGTGATATCCAAGGCAATGATCATTATATAGGCATCACATCCAAGATTAGTAGACTGGAATGATTCTGTATCTACTACTATTACTCCACACATCGGCCGCTATCCAGCATGCATCTAGTGTATTAAGTTCATGGAGAAACTGAGTAATGCAATAAGAACGGTGACATGATGTAGAAAAGATCTATTCATGTAGGAATAGACCCTATCTTGTTATCCTTAATAGCAATGATACATACGTGCCTCGCTACCCCTTCTATCACTGGGTGAGGACACCGTAAAACCGAATCCATCACAAAGCACCTCTTCCCATGGCAAGAAAATCCGATCTACTTGGCCTAACTAAACCAAAGATTTGAAGAAGAAATACAAGGCTATAAGTAATCATGCATATAAGAGATCAAAGAAGACTTAAATAATATTCATGGATAGAAACTGATCATAAACTCAAAATTCATCGGATCCCAACAAACACACCGCAAAAAGTCATTACACCAAATAGATCTCCAAGAGACCATTGTATTGAGAATCAAAAAGAGAGAAGAAGCCATCTAGATACTGCCTACGGACCCGTAGGTCTATGGTGGACTACTTACGCATCATCGGAGATGCACCAATGAGGATGATGAACCCCACCGTGATGGTGTTAGATTGGATCTCGTGGTTCTGGAACTTGCGGTGGCTGGAATTGTGTTTCGTTTGCTCCCCTAGGGTTTCTGAAATTTCTGAGGATTTATAGATTGAAGAGGCAGTGGAGGAGACCCTTGTGGACCCCACAACCCATCAACGCCCTGGTGTCTTGTGGGCCCTACGGGCCTCTCCCGGGTGCTTCCTTGGCTCCCAAGTTGTCTTCTGGTCCAAAAAAATCTCCAAAAAGTTTCGTTGCATTTGGACACCGTTTGATAGGGATTTTCTGCGAGGTAAAAAACAAGCAAAAAAAAAACTAGCACTTGGCACTATGTCAATAGGTTAGTCCCAAAAAATGAGATAAAGTTGCTATAAAATGATTGTAAAACATCCAAGAATGATACTATAACATGATGGAACAAACAAAAATTATAGATACATTGGAGACATATCACCTATCATCCTCAATCTAGTGGTCAATTTGAACTTAGCAATAGAGAAATATAATTAATAATACAAAAAACTGTCAATGGGTCCCGAAAGAATTGGTCTAAGAAACTAGACGATGCACTTTGGGCCTATAGAACAGCTTATAAAAATCCTATGGATATGTCTCCATATAAAATGGTGTATGAAAAAGCTTGTTATTTGCCTCTAGAGTTGGAACATAAAGCATTTTGTGAAATTAAAGAACTCAACTATGATTTCAAAATTGCCGGTGAAAAGAGGTTATTTGATATTAGCTCACTAGATAAATGGAGAACCCAATCTTATGAAAATGCCAAATTATTTAAAGAAAAGGTTTAAAGGTGGCATGACAAAAGAATCCAAAAGCGGGAATTCAAAGTTGGAGAATATGTTCTTTTGTACAACTCTCGTTTTAGATTTTTTGTAGGAAAACTTCTTTCCAAATGGGAAGGACCATATATTATCAAAGAGATTTATCGCTCTTGAGCTATCAAGATTAATAATGCCGAAGGTACTAACCCGAAGGTGGTCAATGGATAAATAATTAAACACTATATCTCGGGTGTGCCTATTAATGTTGAAAGCAATATTATCCAAACCATGAAACTGGAGGAACACATAAAAGCAACCTTACAGAACAATTTAGAACCCTAAAAAGAGGAGGTACTTGATACGATAACTAAAACGGACTCCAAAAAAGTCCACAAAAACATTTTCTGTTAGTTTTGGAATATTATAAAAATTAGGAAACTAAGAAATAACTAGCAAGGCAATCGAGGTGAGCACGATACACCAGGGTGCGCCTGCCCTCCCTGGCATGCCCTGGTGGGTTGTGGCCCCCTCGGGCACCTCCTCGACTCCGATTTCCTTCTGTATTCTTGTTTCCCAAGATAAAAAATCTTTATATATACCCCCAGACGATTTGACCAATGCATCGCAGAAAAGTCCTCTATTCTTGCTTCATGCTATTTTTCGGATAGATCTGAAGATATGCCGTCTCAATATTCGGAGGAAGAGAGCCATGCGTCCTACCATCCTCTAGACCCGAATGTCTTTAAAGATACTTTCCCATATGTGTGGTTCACGGATGAGGAGGAGGAAACCGTTCCGGAGGAGGCGGAAGATGCAACCTCAGATGAAGACGAATTTCCACTACCTCAACCTGGAGATATGCACGTGGAGTTTAAGAGGTCAAGCCTACCCAACAACACTAAGACCCGGTCTATCCCTTCTCGTTTTCTTCAGGATAGCAAGGCAATATTATGCAAGAAGATATTAAGGCTTAAGCCAGAGAATGAGGATCGTAGGGAGGATAATTTTAGCCTCCGACGCAAGTTGGAGAAGAAGAATATGGCTACCTTATCACCACAACCTTTGTCATCTTCCCCACCAAAGGAGACTCAAGTACACAGGTATGGGCACTGCCCTTGGCTTGTGCCAAGCTTGGGGGAGATGCCCCGGTATCGTATCACCATCACTTCTATTTACCTTTACCTATCTTATCTCGGTCCTTTGTTATTTCATGATTTAGTTGAATAAAAGTTTAGTACGATCTATTTTTGAGTGCTAGTTTCGTGATCTATCTATCTATGTAATCGAGTGAGAGTTATATAATGAAGTTTAGTTTGAGCTTTTTGCTTCTTTACTTCCTTGTTGCAATCAAACAAAAAATAATAATGAAAAATATCATATGCTAATATTATGGTAAGTAATGACATCACATAAGGGAAAGTGATAAAATTTGTTGGAGAAAGACAAACATAGCATTGGTCAATTATGCAACTCATGAAAGAATTAAGGGAAGAGATGACTCACATGAAAATACACTATCTTGGACACCTTTTATGATTGTGAGCCCCCATTAATTATTATATGTCAAAATTGTTGACGTTGGACAAGGAAGACAATGTAATGAGTTATATTTGTTCATATTCACACAGAAGTTATATTGTCATAGATCTTCAACATGTGGTGCTTGCTCAATATCTTTGCTAGAGAAAACTCTGCACTAAATAGAGATACTACTTGTGCATCCAAAAACCCTAAACCCAACTCATGTTTTGAGAGTCCACCATACCTACCTATGGATTGAGTAAGATTCTTCAAGTAAGTTGTCATCGGTGCAATAAGGCAACAAAAATTGCTTCTAAATGTGTTCGATCATTTAGTGTAAGAGAAAATCGAGCGTTGTACGAACTTGTGATGGCAAAGTAATAAAGGCGACAGATTGCATAATAAAGATTTCCATCATAAGGGGCAATATAACATGATGTTCTTTTGCATTAAGGGGCTTGGCATACAAACCAAAAAGAGCATGACAACCTCTGCTTCCCTCTGGGAAGGGCCTATCTTTTACTTTTATGTTTCATGCAAGAGTCAAAGTATTCTTCCCTATTCCTTTTTATTTTCTCCGATCGCAAGCATCAAGTGGTGAGGAAAGATCTAGGCACATATATCCAGTTGGATATGAGTGAGCATGAGTTATTATTGTTGACACCATCCTTGAGGTGAATATGTTGGGAGGCGAAATTATAAGCCCATATCTTTCTATGTGTCCGCTTGAAACTTTTTGCTCATGGGTATGCTGTGAGTGTTAGCAATGAAGATTAAAAGATGGTTGAGTATGTGGACTTGCCAAAAGGCTCCTTTACGTGACCCTTCCTGTAAATATGATGAATTGTAGTTGCAAAGTTAACTAGGAACATAGTTTGTTGGTTTTCAATAAAGTTTATGCCTTCTATTTCGATATTGTGATGAATTGTTACTTGTTCATGAGAAGTAATATGATAAAATTTATATGATAAAGCTTTCTGATAGAGTTTGTTGATGTTATAATAATAAGCATGATGCTACTATGTCCATATTTTGTTTTTATCGACACCTCTCTATCTCTCTCTAAAGATGCGGACATGATTTTCGATGTCGACTTTCGCTTGAGGACAAGCGAGGTCTAAGCTTGAGGGAGTTGATACGTCTGTTTTGCATCATGTTTTTCTACTGTTTTGTATATGCACAATAATTATTTTTGGAGTAATTCTAATGCCTTTTCTCCCATAATATGCAAGGTTTACAAAAATAGGGAGAATACTGGTAGCTAGAATTCTAGACCTAGAAAAGCTACCTCAAGACACCTATTTTGCACATCTCCAGATGAGCTGAAAATTCATGGAGAATTATTTTGGAATATATAACAAATACTGGAGCAAATAACTACCAGAGGGGAGCACCTAGTGACCACAAGACACCAGAGCGCGCCAGGCCCCCCAGGCGCGCCCTGGTGGGTTGTGGACAGCCCGGCCCACCTCTGGTGCCCATCTTCTGGTATATAAGGTCTTTCCACCTAGAAAAAATGAAGAGAGGACTTTCGGGATGGAATGTCGCTGTCTCGAGGTGGAACTTGGACAGGAGCATTTTTGCCCTCCGACGGAGTGATTCCGCTGGGGGAACTTCCCTCCCGGAGGGGGCAATCAAAGCTATCGTCATCACCAACAACCCTCTCATATTTGGGAGGCCAACCTTCATAAACATCTTCAACATCACCATCTCCTCTCAAACCCTAGTTCATCTCTTGTGTTCAATCTTTGTACCGGAACCTTGGATTGGTACCTGTGGGTGACTAGTAGTGTTGATTACATCTTGTAGTTGATTACTATATGCTATTTAATACACCTCTGATCTTGAGCATGATTATCATTTGTGAGTAGTTACTTTTGTTCTTGAGGTCACGGGAGAAATCATGTTGCAAGTAATCATGTGAACTTGATATGTGTTCGTTAATTTTTAATAATATGTATGTTGTGATTCCCTAGTGGTGTCATGTGAACGTCGACTACATGGCACTTCACCATCTTTGGGCCTAAGGGAATGCATTGTGGAGTAGTTATTAGATGATGGGTTGCTAGAGTGACAGAAGCTTAAACCCTAGTTTGTGTGCTACTTCGTAAGGGACAGATTTGGATCCATATGTTTAATGCTATGGTTTCATTTTATCTTAATACTTTTCTCGTAGTTGCGGGTGCTTGCGAGGGGGTTAATCATAAGTGGGAGGTCTGTTCAAGTAAGAACGACACCCAAGCACCAGTACACCAGCATATCAAATTATCAAAGTAGCGAAAGCAAATCAAATCGACATGATGAAAGTGACTAGATGAAATTCCCGTGTACCCTCAAGAACGCTTTCCTTATTATAAGAGATCGTCTTGGCATGTCCTTTGACACAAAGGGATTGGGCTACCTAGTTGCCTTTATTTACCGTAACTTTTACTTCCTCGTTACAAATTGTCTTGCTATCAAAGTACTTGTTACCGACAATTTCAGTGCTTGCAGACATTACCTTGCTGAAAACTGCTTGTCATTTTCTTCTGCTACTCGTTGTGTTTGACACTCTTACTTATCGAAAGGACTATGATTGACCCCCTATACTTGTGGGTCATCAAGTAATACTAATAAAAAATAGTTAGAGACCTCAAGAGATGGAAATATGTTGTTCCTGGTACAATGGATGACGCCTTAGCCGAACCAACTTGTTTGCCGAGTGCACTACATAAAAAAGTAATCAAAGGATCAAATGGAGGAAAATTTAGGAATATAAGAAAAGTGGGAAATGATGTAGGAGCAAGTTATCAAGGTTGTACTACTGAAAATAACATACATAAACACCTGAACCTACTAGCCTTTGACAGCACAACTGGTGAAGCTCGACGGGGAGGTGATGGTAGCCTCAATTTCTCGCACCTTTGGTAATCCAAAGTTTTCACGAGTTTAGCACCACATCTTTTGACAGAAGATTTGGTGGCTGCCTCAGTTTGCATGTCTGACAAATCTCACTGGATAAGCATTCCATCACCTGATCCGCGTGATGTCGTATGAGAAGTGGCAGTAATCATGATATGTGACTCATTACCAAGACCATCACCCCCCCCCCCCTCGCGTGCCTTCGACATTTTCTGCTCCACTGTCATGCGATTCACCATTTGCATCGCCTGAGTGCGGGGCGTCTACACCCACTGGCCCGCTACCCGAAGCCACATCTGCAATACCCCTGCCTGAAGCACCAAAAGGATCTCTATTACGATGGAAAACAACTCAATATTATCTATCATCATCATCTTCATCGTCATCAGAGTTAGTATCATCGTTGTCCCGGTACTCATCATCATTGTCTGGCTCAGCAACAATATTCTTGTCGGGTCTTTCTATTAGGCGAGTACACGTTCAACGACTGGTCCTTGTCGTATTGCGAGTAGCAGAAGAAAGCACCTTAAGTCCTGCATCTAGTTGATGTGAGACATCAGAACATCCTTCATCATCCAAGGAGGTGAAGCCTTGCATAAGCTCACCAAGCATGCCCACCATGGCAGATGTAAAATTACCCACTATCTCACTAGATTTAACAAGTTTCTGCTCATTAGAGAAATGCAAAACGATAAACACATTAAGTGAATAGGACTAAATTTCAGATGGTAAGACAATAGTTACAGAGAATACACACATAAAACAAGATGTAAATGACATAAGTTACCATGTGAATGGCACAAAAGTAATCAGGGGGTTACAACATAAGTTACAGGGAAATAAAATGTCTCATGGCAAGAAATTATTACAAAAATACACATATTTACCACGGGGTACTATCGGATTTCGGGCTCCGCAGACCCTAGAGAGGTTCGAACTCTAGGGTGCGCACGAAGAACACTCTCTCCCCAGCGCGCTCGCCCTATGATTCCACGGCCAAGCTCGACGAACTCAAGGAACAAGAGACACAAGGGTTTATACTAGTTCGGGCCACCTTGCGGTGTAATACCCTACTCAAGTGTGTGTGGTGGATTGCCTTGTGGGCTGAGGATGAACTAGTATAGTGGATGAACAGCCTCAGTAGGTGAGGTGTTCTTGGGCTCAATGAGCTTGGAGAGGGTGAGGATGATCTCCTCTGTGTCATCGGATCGGGGATCCCTCTCTATGGTGGTGGCTAGGTCCTATTTATAGTGGCCTTGGTCCTCTTCCCAAATGTAGGCGGGAAGGGATCCCACAACGGCCAAATTTGAAGGGGAACAACTAGTACAAGCTATCCTGACAAAAGCAGTCTTCGCCTGCCAAAGGCTCTGGTGGAGATGTCGCGCCGGACTCCACGGTGACCTCCGTCCTACCGTTCTGGTGGTCCTTGGTCTTGTTGCACCGATATGGAAACCTTAGCTTGATTCCTCAGGACTCCGCGCGTGCGCTTGCCCCCTTGGCACCAAAGGGGAAACTAGTACACTGCGCCCGCTGGTGCTCGCCTGGCCTTGGTCGTCATGGCTCACATCACGTGAACCTCGCGAGGTGCACCTTGCATAGATATCTCCGCTCCTCGGGAGCCAGCCTAGAGAGGTTGCCCCCAGGGAGGTCTTGCCGTCATTCGCCTTGTGAGGCTTGGCCCCTCGCAAGGGTCTTGAGCTATGGTTGCTGAAGCTGGGCCGAACCAGGCCGTTGATGGAGCCACGTCATGGGCCGCAGGTAGGCAAGTCTGGGTACCCCCGTTGCTAGGACGCTGATAATAGCCCCGGGCCCAAGGTGCGCTCGAACTTGGCTTCGAGGCGAAGCCAAGGGGCAAGTGCGAAGCGCCGCGGGCCGCAATAGCCTGCGGCCTTGGCCGATGCGTGGCGACTGATTAGACGTGGCCATGTCCGCTTCCCCGCGCTGCCTTGGCAACTGCCCGACTTGACGCGGCCCTGCTGCATGCATAGAAAAACCATCATTACGTGTGATCGTAGAGGATGGCGATTGGCCTCCTCCTGGCTATAAATGAGGAGAGGGCGAAGCCCCCGTTCCTCATCTCCTTCTTCTCGCTGTCTGCCCTTTCTCCTCCTTTCTTGCCACACCGTCTTGCCGTGACGCCCATGGTGCCGATAAGGAGATTCTCCGCCGCTGAGAAGGGGAAAAAACTGCGAGGAGCGGGGAACACTTCCGCCGAAGAAGAGTTTCGGCCGCCCCCGCGACGCCGGCGTGAGGCTGGAGGTGACGAGCCTTGGTGCGAGCGGCCTCCTCCTGGCTACTCGTTGCCCTTGTACACCCAGGTGCAAGGTTCCAGAGGAGGGGGCGGCACCCTGTGCCGCTCGTGTTGCGGCCGAGGTGGCCAAGCTATGGTCGCACGAGGTGCCAGCCCATGAACCCACACCGAGGGCTCCTCGCGCGAGTTCGTGGTGTGGACAGCGATGCCACCGCCTTCTTGGATTCGGCTTCCGAGGTTCTTCGTGGAGCTGATGCCGGCGAGGGGTCCTGCTGAGCTGTGGTTGCAGCACGATGGGTGCTGCAGCCAGGCTTCCAAGGCGGAGGTCGAGGTCGTCCCCCTGCCGGTGTCTTCATGACTTGAGGATGGGGCAAAATCGCCTGCGCATGCCGTCCTGATGGATCCCCCATGATCCACTTCGAGTTCGACGGGGCCTCCACATTGTTCTTCAAGGTCTTTGATGAGGAAATCTGCCACATGGAGTGTTCCCCTGGAGGGAGCCGCCAGGGTGGCGCGGCAGCAGGCACTGGGCCTACCCCCGGCCCAGCCTACAGCTCCCCTAGCAACAGCGACGTCCCCTGGGAATCCAGCAGCTCTCCCGAGCCTGACGAGTCTCCAGAGATGAGCGACGACAGCTATGCGCCACTGAGCTCACGTCGTGCCCGGAGCGCCACAGCGGCATCAACCCATCCTCGTCGATGACCTGGGTGGGGTTGGTTTTGGCCTCTCGTGGCCCTCTGTTGTTGATGGCATCGGCGGCAATGGCCGCAGTTAGGGCCCCTTGAGACCTTCTTTTTTTGTTCCCTGCGAGGAATCAAAACGAACCCCGTGGGGGTATGTAAAGAACCTGTAATGCTTTTGCTCCGACGTTTATTATTCTCATTACGAAACCGTGGTTGCATTTATTTCTTCGGCATTGTCCCCCCTTTTCGTCCTTATAGTAGCTTTGCGCTCTACGTCAGGGGGGTCCCAGTCCTAAGGCAAGCTTTAGCCGTCGCTGGTATGCCAGGTTGCGATGCCATGGTCAAGGCCAGGAGGTGAGCGGCCCGAGGTTCGGTAAGAGATCGTGAGGTGCGATGCTCAAGAGGCCCCCCCTTGGCTTGCAGGCAGCTTCCAAGAGGTTAAAAAGGAAGGCGGCATTGCCGGAGCAAGACTGCGGAAATCGAAAATCCGGCGGGTCATGGCGTCATGCTAATTGGAATACGTGACTTATCTTGACGGGCCTGAGGTGGTTCTCCGTGCAGTGCGCCTGATCTGTGCTTTGGCCGTAGTGTAACTTGGCTAGGTCCGCGCCGACCTCCCCCTTCCTCACTCTTCTAAATGCTCTGCGTCCTCGGGTCCTAACCCTCGAGCGAAGCTCAGCCACCGCTGGTATGCCAGGTCAATATGCCGTGGTCAAGGCCAGGGGTTGAGGGCTGGAGAGTCAGTAGAAGTTCCTGAGATGCGATGCTTAGGAGCCCCCCTTTAACGCGCAAGCGAATCACGTGAGAAGGGGATAGCCGGCAAGACCACCTATAGCTAGACTTCGGAGACTCATGCGGGGTTAATTTGATGAGATAGCATAGTTTACTATCGTGTTTGTTGCCATGCCACTGATCTTTCCGCAAGAAGACGAAGGCACTTAGGATCTGGTAGGTGACGTGCGCGAGGCGGGCCACGAGTCAGAGCTCGATCTCTCAAATTTGTGAGCGTTGTAGGGACGGACCCAAGCACAAGCGTCGTTCCAGCGTGTGTATCCCAGTAATGCCCAGGATGGGACTATACCTCCTACGTGTCGAGGCACGACTTAAAGGTATAAGCCCATTCTGGAATGATCTCAAGTTCGGTATCTTTGCACATCTCATGTAAAAATAGGGATGAAAAGGAAAAGAGATAGTTGGCTTACACTCGCCACGTCACACAATTCATTACACAGTCAAACATCATCCAAATAACATCACAACCCGACTACGGGTGAAGATCCAAATGAAAGATACCAAACATACATAAAGCCACAGGTTCGAATCGCCCCTAGTAGAAACCACTACTGATCATCGGGATAGTGCACATAGTAACGGCTACGTTCCTCATCATACTCCCAGTATAGCTCTGTGTCGTCACCTGAGTAGCTCACCATGGTACCTGCATCTGGTGTGGTGTAGAATCTGTGAGCCACAGAGGACTCAGCAATCCCCTTCCCGGGTAGCAGAACTATATAAGCCTTGGGTGTGGAACAAGGCTGAAGAAAGAATAAAAGGCTGCAGCTTCACTAGCACTAGCTTACGTGACAAGAGCGAGAAGAGAAGTGCCACGAGCGACAAGGTGATCACTAGGTGATCCTATCTAAGCACGTCAAACATAACCCCACCGTGTTCACTTCCCTAACCCCTTTCGGAAAATGACCGTCACAGTACTCACGTTGGTAGTGTGTTCTGAACATAGTGTCAAGTTTTCTACAACCGGATATTAACAAATTCCCATCTGCCACATAACCGCGGGCACGGCTTTCGAAAGTTCAAACCCTGCAGGGGTGTTCCAACTTGGCCCATTACAAGCCCACGATCCGCGGAGTCGCAACTCCAAGGTGGGAAGGCCCGAGTATTCTCGGAATCCCGTGCTCAAGATACTCCGACTAAGGTAAGACTAATCCAGCAAATCCTCCCGGCGTGCCGACACCCTGACAACTGCCGCGCGTATCTAGTCTCAGGCCACGACCGGATGGGCGATCCTACAGGTAAAACCAATCCTCGAGTTTCCTCGTGGTGGCCCCGCATAACCCCCAGTTTGGACCAACACTCATGTGGAGCACTGGCCCGGGTTGTTGATTAAGAACTCGGGTTTGCAAAGCCCTATGCAAGTTTTTAGTTGTTTAGGCAAATGGAGTACCAATGTTGGGACTTGCTGGAAAAGACTTAGCGCTAAGCGGTTTATCGAGGGGGTCCCATAACCCCAACCGTGTGAGGAACTCAAAATCAAGAAACATAACACCGGTTTATAAGGTTCCTAGGGCGGCATGAGTAGAACAAAACACGAGCAAGAGGCTCAGCCTTCCACCCATTACCAATATATAGATGATTTCATTTAAGAATTAATATAGTGTGATATCCCAACAAGCTTCAACATGAAGCAAGAATCTTCAAGTCTTCTCCTGCAACTAGCAATGCTATAAGAGGGGCTGAGCGAAGCCTACGTAGCCAATCAAAGGTTTGCATAGGTTGGGTGGTTAGACAGATTCATGGTTACCATAGGAGGCTGATAGACAAAACATGGGCATCGAGGCAAATAAGCTAAAGAGCGAGACTTCTAGCAATAGGCAAAGATAGTAATGATATCTGGGTCAGGTCATCTTGCCTGTCAAGTCGTCGATGGGATCGTAAGACGGCTCCTCATTCTCAACCTCGGTAGTAACCTCGTTCTCGTACTCGATCTCGGCTTCCGGCTCTACTCAACACAAGAACACACGAGGCACGAAATCAAACAAGATGCAATGCGCAAACTACAGGATGCATGGCTGATGCACTAAGGAAGCACTACAGATGCACTTAGGATGCACAACATGACAACATAGGAAGCACAGAGAAACAGCACAAGAAACATGACAATTTACTCAAGCAAGTAGGATGCAAGACAAGTCTATTTAGGATGCAAAACATGGCAAGGTAGGAAGCACAGAGAAACAACACAAGAAACAGCAGGTTTAAATGAGGCCGGAAACTACTTAAGACAAATCCGGTAAGTCCTCATATGCATAGTTTGAAATTAGTCCAGATCTGAACAAACCTTAAGTTAAAGTTGTTAAACAGCAAGTTAACGTGCACCATGACAATCTACACAAAATTCTAGTCAAGTTTCATATAAAGTTTGTTTAAAACGGAGCTACGGTCTAGAAGATATGATCAAAACAAGATAAGCATGGCAACGGTGCAAGATGCATCCAAACATCAAGCAAACATACTCCAAACATGTTAACAAGATGATATTATGAAACTACATGCAAAACCACACAAGTTTCATGTAGGGCACGCTCAAAACGGAGCAACGGACTAAAAGATACACCCGAAACAAGAAACAATGCAAAGCTGAAATTAACAGCCAAGTAGCAACTTGGAAGCAAGAAATATATACTCTACAGCACTCAAACATGGTGACAAGAAGCATGGACGTGAAGTAGACATATCCTACAGCAAACAAGCTACAACATTTTGATCATGACAATAAAAACCTGACAAAAATATTTTATAGCAACTTGGGAGCAAGAATTAAATATGCTACAGCAACCCAAATGGGCATGTGAGGGCATGGATGGATAGACAACAACATATACAACAAAGAATGATCAATGGCCACCCCAAAACTATCATGGATTTTCCTAGGACAACAAGCAAACATAGCATCAGGATATTACAGATTCCAGACTTAGTGAAATTTCACTAAGTGTTAAAACAGCAATATTACCATGGCATGTTTGTGAGCATTTTAAGTCACCTCAAAGCATATCATGGCAAGTGGTTTGCACCACAGAAAAGAACACATGATGGAGAGTCCAAAACATATGAGCATGCAACATGGGGACAAACACAACAATAGCAACGAGCTCCTCAACTAGGCATCTCGTAACAAGTTACAAAACCTAACAGCCACATGCACTTTTGCAACAGAGATAAACATGGCAATATGAACTCTAACATGCATGCTATAGCAACCAACATGTAGAGCATCTCATGACGAACATTTGGACATATCATTTGCTTCATTTGGATAAACATGCACCAAGTTATCACATCTCAAACATGGCATGAGAACAACTAATAGCAGCAGTTTATATCATGTAGCACTCTTGTCATGAAGATTAAGACATCTAGATGGACTCAAACAAGCATGACACAATGGAACAAAACATAGTACACATCACCACGATCATTTTTACATATCATATGCACAAATCGGACATGCACACAAAAAGTTATAGCCTTAACAAAAATGCATCAGACAATGAAAATAACTAAAAGACTTAGCCAAAAAGACAAGGGTCAACCTCACTGGAGTCAATGCGGGTCGGGTTCGGGTCAAACGGGTCCGCGGTCGAAGCGGGTCGCGGGCGCGCCCGTTAGGTTTCCCTGCCCGCGGGAGCACCGGATCGGATCGGCGGGGCACGGCGGCTGGATCGCTCGATCCCATGCCGGCGAGGGACGGCCACCTCGATTCCGGCCGGCGGCGGCAAGTGTGGTGGCCTCGGCGGCAAGCGGCGACCCTGGCCCGGCGGCGAGGAGCTTGAAGGCGGCGGCTCGAAGGGAGCCCGGCGGCGGAGCGGCTGCTTGCCGGGGCGGCGGCGGCGGCGGGGCTTCGTCCGCCTGCGGGTGGCGGCGCGGCCTCGCGACGGCGGCAAGGACGAAGGGCGCGGGACGGCGCGGGATCTGGCCCGAAAGGCGGCGGCGGCGGGCCCGCGCGGCGGTGGAGGCGGTTGACTGGCGCGGCGGACTTGTCCAGCCCGGGTCGGACACGTCCGCCCGGCTCGGATTTTGAGGCGGGGGCTGGAGGAGGAAGAAGACTAGGGTTGTTTGGACGAAAATGGCATGGGGGACGTTTTTATAGGCACAAGGAGCTAGGAGACTCCAAATGGGGAGCGGTTTTCGGCCACGCGATCACAATTTGACGACCAAGATGATGGGAAGGGTTGTGCTGGGTTGGTGGGCTGTTGTGGAGGGGGTCTTGGGCCTCAAAGAGGAGGTACTTTTAGCCCACTAGGTTAAACGTTGGAGTACCAAACGAACTCCAAACGCGACGAAACTTGACAGGCGGCCTACACGTATCAAAACAACATCGCACGACAAGCCTCACGCCATTCCGGAAACGTTACATGGCCAAACACGAAAGAAGGACTCGGGGATGCCACGGGCACGTGTGAGAGCGTCGGAACTCGAAACGGACAACGGGAAGAGACGAGTGGGACCGGATGCAAACGACAACACAAATGCAATGCAATGCACATGACAACATGACATAGATGAAAGGCACACACGCGCACGAAAAAACGAGAAACCCGAAAAGAAAGAAGAACCCGGAAAGGAAATGATGAAGCCAAAGTTTATATATTGCCATATAGGGAAAGTGTAACATCCGGGGCATTACAATCCCCTATTGCGGGATGAGTAGGTGGCCGGTCAGCAGCACAGACGGCCAGAAAAGGTGGTGGGTAAGCAGGTGATGATCATAAGCTAACTCATAGGAAGAAGCGAGCTAGTTCAGGTAATGTAAGTGTGATACAAGACACAAGGACGAACCCATGAGGCCTGGGGATGATGCAGCCTTAGGGCGCCCCCAACAGAGTAAGCTAAAGATGAAAAAGGATACATGTCACGGGGACAGGCCCGTGCGACTTGGGGATGATGCAGCCCGAGGGGCGCCCCCAACTGAACAAACTGAAATAGAGTCACCTGGCACCGTTGTTGGAGAGATGTTGATGTAGCTGAAGACGCTCACTGCAGATGTCGCTCCTCATGAGCCGCCTGGCTCTGGGACCTCGCGAGGCTCATGAGGTTCTGAGAGCTCACGAAGAATCGTCACCACGTCCGCCAGGATCTCCTGATGCCTGGCCTCGTGAGCCGCCAGGATGTCCCGCATGTGGTGCTGGTTGAGGGCTGCCTGGTTCGGCAAGCCGAGGGGCATGCAAACGTAGATATGAGGAGGGCCCTCGCACCAGCTCACCTGAGACGACCAGTAGAGTTCCTGAGATCGACTATGTTGAGTCCTGGGATGTTGACGCAGACGTGCAGCCTGCCGCCCGAGCCTAGGGCGACGGCTGCACTTGGTGGTGTGGGGCGGTGCTCGCCTCACATTGCTCTTGGTACCTGCAAGTCTTCAATGGTCTGGTCGATGAACTCCCGAGCATTTGGCGCTTCGCGCCTTGTGCTCTCGTGAGGGAAGCGTGCGGTGAAGCACACCTCCACATGGTGCCCAAGCGCCTCCCTCGTGACATTGGCTAGGTCGGAGGCCCTCCAGAGGAGAGCCCCCGAGCCCAACCTGAGAGGGCCGTCGGGCCCGCCTCACTATGCGAGGGAGGGAGGCGCCTCGTCCACGGGCATGAATCCTAAGGCGCGGTCATTGGGTGATGCTTCCATATGAGGCTCCAGTGCGAGCAACTGCTTGTTCTTCTTCGGGGTGGCTTCAGGGGGGGTAGATGGTGCCTTCGTTATCTGGGTCCTCGGCTGCCGCGGCCTGGTAGGCGCGCTCAAGTGAGCACACCGCGTCCTTTTCCTCGCTTGCAATAGTGATGATGTCGCGGCTTCCTGGCATCTTGAGCATGTTGTAGCCATGGTGAGTCACCACCATGAACTTGGCCAGAGCTGCATACCCAAGAATAGCGTTGTATGGGAGGCGGATGTGAGCGACTTTGAAGTCGATGAGCTCGGTGTGGTAGTTATCGCGCTGGCCGAAGGTGACCGGGAGGCGAGTCTGCCCTATTGGGGTGGTGGAGCCATCGGTCTCTCCCGAGAAAGGCTTGGTGGGCTGTAGCTGGTCATATGGCACTTGGAGATGGTCAAACGTGTCGACAGACAGAACATTGAGCCCTGCTCCTCCATCGATGAGGATTTTGGTGACTTGGACGTTGCTGATGACGGGTGAGCAGAGCATCGGGAGTGCGCTGGCGGTTGCCGCGCACTTGAGCTGGTCAGCTGAGCTGAAGGTGATAGTGCACTTGGACCACTTGAGCGGCCATGTGGCTTCTAGCCTGGGAAGAGCCGCGTTCACTTCTCGGGCGAACTTCTTGAAGATGCGCTGAGAGGCTGGAGCGTGCGCACCGCCCAAGATGCAGGCGACGGTGCGAGGCTCCTGAAAGCCCCCAGCCCCTTCGTCCTGATTGTCGTTCCTCCTTGGTGGTGGTGGTAGTGGAGGGAGGCTGGCCTTGCCCTGAGGGCGGTCCTCACGAGACTGGTCCCTCCAGGCGCCCTCACGAGGCTGGTCATGCTAGTGGTCCTCACGAGGCTTACTGTGCCACTCCTGACGGGGCCGCGGTCGTCCCAGTGCCCTCCAGTTCAGCTTCCTCCATGGCCGTAGCCTCGGTTGTTGCGCTCGGTGGATCCGCCGAAGTGCCCATCGCGGATGGCCTTGAGCTCCTAACAGGCGTTGGTGTTGTGGCTATGTACATTGTGGAAGGCACAGAACGGGCGGCTGCTTTTGGATGACTCTGGGTGGCTGCGGACGTTCTTCATCTTCAGTTCTTCCGCGAGCACGGCCACCCCCTTGCGCTTCATGTCTTCAGCTTTGGCCTTCTTGTCTTCTGGGTCAGCAGCTGGGATCTCGACGAGGTAAAGGCGCCCTTCCTCATCTCTCGCGCACTTGGTCGCTATGTTGAACAACTCTAAAGCTGTGCACATGTCCTCGTGGATGGCGAGCTCCTCCTTCATCTTGACATCGCGGACGCCATCGGAGAACGCTGAGATTATGGCCTCGTCCATCACCTTGGGAATCTTGACGCGGATGCTGTTGAAGCATTGGATGTACTTCTGCAGGGTTTCCCCTGGTTGCAGCTTGACGCATCGCAGGTCACCCGCGGTCGGCGGGCGGTCACGAGTGCCCTGGAAATTGGCGTTGAAACGCTCGCGCATCTCACCCCAGGAGGAGATCGATCCCGCGGCAGGTTCAGGAGCCACGAGCGCGTGCCGTCATTGAGAGCCATGGGGAACCAGTTCGCCAAGAATTTCTCATCGCCGTTGGCCGCCAAGATGCTCACCTCATAAAGTTGCAGGAACTCAGTAGGGTCGGGGTGTCGTCGTAGCATGGAGGCAGGTCGAGCTTGAACTTCCCGGGCCAGATGACGTTGTGCAGCTCAGGAGTGAAGCATCGGCACCCTGATGTGGCCACTGGAGCCCATTGCAGAGGCGGAGCTTCGTCTTGGTTCTCACGTGCTACCACCGCAGGGGGCACACGGTCTTGACGTGGTGGTGGTGGGAGCGCAGGAGCTCCTCCTTGCGGCCGCTGGACCTCTTGACAACTTCCTTCTTCATGCGCGGGTGCCCCGCGCGATGGGTCGCGTCGTGGGGCCGCACGCCTTGGAGGGAGGGCGACGTCTTGACGTGAAGGTGGTGGAGGTACTTCATGGGCCACGTCGCCTGCAAAGGGAGGCGGGCGAGGTAGCGAGAGGGACGGCGCAGGAGAGCCCCCAGCGGCGCTGACGAGTTTGGTGATGCGGTCTAGCCCGTCCTCATCAAAGTCGTCGACGGGGCGGTAGCGCAGGAGCTCAAGCGCCATGAGCAGCGCAGCCTGCATGTCAGCGGGGCCGCGACGACCGTGGGACGATGGGCCGACTGAAGCCAGCAACAGGGTGGCGGTGCGTCCATCCCGCCGCACCTAGGGGTGCAGCGACGAGGCATTCTGCTCATGCCTTGCCGGGTCGGTGGCTGCGTTGGCGGCAGGTGATGAAAACAGCAGGGGTGGGGGGGGGGTCCGCCGGCGAGAGCCGTCTGAGTGACGCGAACGACGAGGGTGGCCTATCGCTCAGCATGAGCTCGACGAGCGTTAGCCATGGAAGAAGTGGAGTGGTGATGCATCGGCCGACGGAAGAGAGGTTTCGGCACATCCCTACCTGGCATGCCAAATGTCGGATTTCGGGCTCCGCGGATCCTAGGGAGGTTCAAACTCTGGGGTGCGCACGAAGAACTCTCTCTCCCCAGCGCGCTCGCCCTATGATTCCACGGCCAAGCTCGATGAACTCAAGGAACAAGAGACACAGGGGTTTATACTGGTTCGGGTCACCTTGCGCTGTAATACCCTACTCCAGTGTGTGTGGTGGCTTGCCTTGTGGGCTGAGGATGAACTAGTACAATGGATGAACATCCTCAGTAGGTGAGGTGTTCTTGGGCTCGATGAGCTTGGAGAGGGTGAGGATGATCTCCTCTGTGTCGTCGGATCGGGCATCCCTCTCTATGTTGGTGCCTAGGTCCTATTTATAGTGGCCTTGGTCCTCTTCTCAAATGTAGGCGGGATGGGATCCCACAACGGCCAAATTTGAAGGGGAACAACTAGTACAAGCTATCCTGACAAAAGTGGTCTTCGCCTGCCAAAGGCTCTGGTGGTGACGCCGCGCTGGGCTCCATGGTGACCTCCATCCTGCCGTTCCGGTGGTCCTTGGTCTTGTTGCACCGATATGGAAACCTTTTCCTGATTCCTCGAGACTCTGCGCTTGCCCCCTTGGCACCAAAGGGGAAACTGGTAAACTGCGCCCACTGGCGCCCGCCTGGCCTTGGTCGTCATGGCTCACGTCACGTGAACCTCGTGAGGTGCGCCTTGCATAGATATCTCCGCTCCTCGGGAGCCAGCCTAGAGAGGCTGCCCCCAGGGACGTATGCCGTCGTCCGCCTTGCGAGGCTTGGCCCCTTGCGAGGGTCTTCAGTTGTGGTTGCTGAAGCTAGGCCGTACCAGGCTGCCGATGGAGCCACGTCACGGGCCGCAGGCAGGCAAGTCTGGGTATCCCCGTTCCCAGGACGCCGATAGGTACAATCATAAGTTACCACATGAATGCAACAAAAAATACCAAATAACTACAACATAAGCTACCAACACACCTACTAAAAAACATATCTAATTTGGAATGCGTGTCAAAAAAATTACACACCTCCTCACTGTAGTTTGGGGTAGCACGAACACGCATGAATTGGCCAAGCCCTTGCAGGCCACCAAAAAGCCAGAAACCATGCCAAAATAGGGTTTCAACTGGTAAAAATAAATGAGAAAACATATGAGTAACAACAAAAATTAAAAACAAATGCAACTGCAAGCAGTGCATATACTCAAAAAAAATAATACAAATTACTGGTAGTTTCCGACAAGAAATTGTGTCCGCCTGGACATCCTTATTAAGGACCTAAGCTCCTTCGTCCAGACATTAATAGGGAAAGGCCCATAAGGAAAGATGATACTAAGGCCAGAAAGGTCAATTGCGTCAATGTACAGAAGCTAATAAGAAATATAGCAACATCAGGATACACAGAACAACAACAGAATGTGAAAATGAAAAGACAAAAAGGAAGGAAAGGAAAGCAGCAGCCCTAACATTGTAGAAAAGAAGACAACCCTTGGTAGGCTTGCCTTTTGAAAGCGCCTTGTGAAGTTCATCAACAATGAACTTGGACTCTAACACCATCAATGTTTCGCTGAAGAAACAAGGGTGTAAAAACAGGATAAGATATAATGATAGACAGACTAAAAGTTACTGTCGGGACATAATGGAAGTTACCGGGCACAAGATGAAAGAATGACCATCACTAAAAAATAAACAAAAAAAGATACGGAAAACTTACCAACACAGCATACCATCTCGGGCCGACCTTATTGGAGGTGGTTGGGGCGATGATAGTATTACCAGCAAGCATAAGCCACATCCGCTTGAATTGGTGTCGGAGTTGTCAGAACTCGTGATCAGGTCAAGAAGATCTGCCATTTTAGGTGTATATCCAAGATCACCAACTCAACCCCTAAATCGACATCGGCTTCTATAGGAATGTTGCAAGGAACATATTTCCCTCCACGCGGCACGCCCATCACACAGTGGACAGATTCTTCATTAATAGGAAGCTTGCCCCACCCTGGAACGACCACCTCACATGACTCAGGGTTGTACAACCCGGCAATGCATAAACTGAGACCGTTGCAGACATGGCCGCACTTCATGTTTTGAAGACTTTTGAAGTCCATCTCATCAATGGCATCATGCCTACCTTCAAACATATTTTTGTAGGCAAGCAAAATTGAGCTAGGGGAAGCCCTATTCCGCATAGGAGGGCGCTTTGGCTTCTTCGAAGGAACTTCATCAATGCAATCACCATCTCCATTGCACTCCCTTGGGCTTGTGCCCCTATCACATACAAATAAAAATGATTAAAATAATGCTACCCCTACTAATATCAAGAACGATGTACTTGCAAGCACCAAACCTCCTTGATTATTAAAAATTACTATACCTTGGTAATCCGCACTATGTCAATCCAAGCACTATGCATGTGATAAGAAATACAACAACCATGCCCCTAATAAAATCAAGCACTATGCCCATGATAAAAAAATCAAGCACTATGCACCAGCAACTACAAGCATCATGCCTGTGATAAATTATAGCACTATAACCCTGATAAAAAAGCATTATGAACCTAGTAATTCAGGCACCTTGCTACTCGTAAGTACAAACAGCATGCCCCTCATAACTTATAGCACTATCACTACTGTAGGATGCCGCTAACACGACACTACAATCAGAGACCCTTCGACGAAACTATGTGCGATGCAATAATAGCAAATGGTGATGTAAAAAAATGTCAAAAAAGATGCAAAACATTTGTGATGCCAGATACATCAAACACGGTTCATATTTTAGTTGCGTGTGTGATGCGGGGCATACGGTTCAGTACAATGAATTGTTTGTGATGAGGCAGAACAACAGAAACGGGCAGCCAGAATAAGGTGTGTGCGATATATGGCATATAGTTCACTCGGATGAACTGTTTGTGATTAGGCAACACAAAAGAAACGGTTAGCCAGATCAAGGTGTGTGAGATAGAGGGCAAATAGTTCACTCGGATGAACTATTTGCGTTGAGCCAACAGAACAAAAATGGTTCAACTTAACAAGATGTGTGTGATACGTGGCAAACAGGTCTGTAATCAGAAATGTGTGCGAAGACCGATAATAACACAAACAATTGCTGCTAATAAGATGTGTGTGTTGTGGGATGGGATTGCATACAGAACAACAACATATATATACACACACATATAAGGACATGGTTTCGTAACCAAATTAAACATCCAATTACATAGGTGGATACTACACACATGACATTTGCACACACCAAAGTAAAATATTACATGCATAATTACTTAGGTGGCCACTACACACATGACATTTCCACACACCAAAGTAAACTATATATTACATGCATTATTAACTAGGATAAACAGTCATTAGATCATCATCTACTTCTTGTGACGCTTGCCGCTACTGCTCTGGTTGTAGCTCAATCCGACCTTGTTGATTACGCTAACGAGGGACTTCCTCAAGTCAACGATCCGCATGTGTATCTCATAGCATGTGTGCACGCTCTTGACTGCGAACCTAAGGTGAGGTTCATCCAGTTGCCGCGTCCAGGCCCCATGCCAGGATACGGGATTTGTTCTCTTGGCATCCTGCTTCATATTTTGTAGTAGGGGTCGATGATGGCCGAGGTGAGTTCAACTAGGGAGTCCTTCTTCGTGCTGCCCCAGACCCTGTAGTGGTCACAGATTTTGACAAGGTTCTTGCAGGCCAAGCCCATAACCTTGAGCGCCCTTACATCGTTGCAGGTTTCCACCGTAGCGAACTTGTAATCGGTGTCGTTGACTAACCTGGCGAAATGATCGCAAGGCTCTGTGGCCATGTAGTAGTAGAAGATGAGGACATGATGGCCCACGCACAACTGCGCAACAGCAACCTTCTGATCTTTGTCTGGATGATCGCCAGTGTACTGGAGGTCGATTCCGATGACCTTGTACTTGTCTCGAGCAAGCAACTGCTCCACGGTGTTGATGTAGTGCTCCGCCAGGACCAGGTCAATGGTGTACACCACCGAGAGATCCGTCTCCCTCGCATGGGTCTCCACTCTGTGGTCGCCGAACTTCATTGGAGCGCCACTAGATATCCCTCTCTGTATGTGTCGTCATGGGTGTGCTTGTTGTGTTGTGGGGCAAGATCGAAAGGTTGAAGAGACTAAGGTTATAATGGTTGCGGGAATTAATGGGGAACCCGGATGGCCTGGAGTATCCGCGCGCCCGGATGGCAGTTCTAATTTGCAGCGTGTAACTCCATCCTGTCACACGTAACTGAATTGTGCCGACGCGCGCGGCGCAACCGCATGCATATGGGCCCCCAGCCTGATCGTGCGCATGCCCCAACCATTGGCAGAGCGCACGCGCAGGGGCGTGAGCAGAGCGCTTCGCGGCGCCTCAACGATGAGCAACCATATATATGAATATAGCAGTTGAACACGCAAGGAAAATTTGTCCACAAGCCGAGCGCGTGAAGGTACGCGAGCAGAGTGCGTCGCGGCGCTTAACGGTGAGCAAAGCGCACCAGGGACACGAGCCGTGGCCGGCATAGTGATACGTGGCAAATAAGATGAACTGTGTGAGCGATAGGGGAGACATCAAGCACGAATCAGATTTGAGTTGCGTGTGCGATACGTGGCATACAGTTGATCCACCCAAGCTGTTTGTGATGGAATAAGCCGCGTCTGTTGTGGGCAAACGCTTGTTGGTATACAACCGTCTTCGATTGATGAATTCATGACCGACGGGTTCCCTAGTGTGGTCCGTGTGCGATGTGATATGCTCTGTCTACATAACATCAACAAATATACTTATAAGAACAGCATTGCATAACCAAATTAAGCATACAATTACATAAGTGACTACACACATAACATTTTGACACACCAAAGTAAGCAATTACATGCAAACTAAACTAGGAGAAACGAGCATCTAATCATCTACATCTTGTTGCGACGGCGCATGCCATTGCTCTGCTTCTGGCTTGATCCCTGGTCGTGAATGGTTAATGCATTCTAAGTCTATTGCATATTAAGGTCAAAATAGTACTACCAATATACGAGTCTCATACGATGCCATTTTAACGATTGTACCACAAAAGCCCGAAATATTACAATGTTCAAATTCCGGAGTTACATGGCTCAAATTCGAAGATTACAAGGTTCAAACTAATATTAGAAATGAAATTCAGCTCATTCAGCTGCAAACGCTCGTGCTGATCAGCTGAACATGGATATAAGAGAGGTTCAAACTAAAAATAAAAATAGTAAGGCCGGTTTTGAAACCTCATCATTTCTGCAAAGGGATCAGCCGCTGACAAGTCATGTATGGGGTTGACACAATGACTTTCGATTACTCTGTCATATGCAGTTCCAAAATACGAAGTTTAGCTTTTTTGGAACCTTTTCCATTTTGCAGTAGCTATCGGCGCTGATCAACAAACCATTCATTTTTTCGATATAAATGCATGTACAACCTTGTTACCTTCAGCACCCTTGCTATGACGACAAAGAACCTGGCGAATATAATCTCCGGTAAGGTCCCTCGGTAGGAGTTCAAAGTAATTTTTGAGAGAAGAAGATCTAGGCATTCGATGGGATTGTCATTATATTGTATCACATTATCCACCATCGGGCCTATTATTATCTGCAAAATAAGAGAACGAGTTAGTGCCTACATGCAGTTTTGAACACTACTATAGGCCTATTTGGTTTGCTGGATTTGGAAAATGCACCAATGTGCCATCTTCGATCTGACATGATTAACATGGGCATTTTGATTACAATCTAGAAAAATGTAGCCTTCTTCACAAGAGGTTGGAGTGGATGAAAAATTCCCTAAGAAAACTAGTACAGATGAATCCAAAGGCGAAATGCTTATGGATTGTAACCATATGAATCAATCAACCAATATGGGGTGGGGGATGTATGTCCTAAAAGCCTCCAAAATTCCTTTAGAAATCATTGTCATTGCAAACTTGGGAAAAGGTGCGAAAAATTGAATTCCCTCATGGATAACATTTAACAGGAAAGAAACATCACCTCGATATATAGCTTCTTCAGGAACGGAAAGCATCTCAGGAAACTGACAACTTCATGCAGGTTGGGGCCGAAAGATTCTAGTGCCAAGACCTTCACTATGCGCAGAATCTGGGTCAAGCTTTTCTATATGACAGACGAACATACATCTTCAAAATTAGAAATAATGTTGATATCAAGAAGGAGAGGTAAAAGGCGACTGTTGTACCTGAATGGGTGTGGATCCAACAACAAGTTCGGAGTATGTGACCGACGAGTAGCCCACCACTATCAATTTCGGCGCAGAAATGACATTGATTATTATTGGACCTTATTGATCAACTACAAGTAATCTCTCAAGTGAAGGTGTGTCCTCAATGACCATATTGTGGTCCACCTTTTGTGATCTCTTGTTGCAGCACCAGTAACACACATAAATTGTCCGGAGAGTCATGGAGGTGATGTGGAAGCTACTCGAGCAATTCATCGCCGGAAGACGAAGGAACTCGAGTGCAATACAGCCACAGAGTAGGCGCTCCATGTCATCCTTTGGGATGCAGACGACGATGAGCTCGAGGTCCTTCAGTCGTGGTAGAAAAAGAGCGGGCGCGTCATTAAGGGGGGAATGGCAGTTCATGAACTTGGCGAGGTGCAGCGTGGGCGCGAAGCGGAGCGCAGACGTTGGCACTAGGCGCATATGCAAATCATTAAAATTGAGATCCTCGAGCTGATCTAGGGCGGGGGATTGGAATCACTCGTCAAGCTTGGCTTGGTCCTTGTCGTTGGAACCGGACTTGGCCGTGATAAGGCACCTGATTGGGCCATGGTGACTGCTGAGGATCTGGGAGAACGCATCCAAGCTTTTGCGATAGCCATGTCAGAGATCGTGGGCGTCGAGGAGGCTAAGAGGGGCGGAGAGCCATAGGGGGCGCCGACGCCGGGAAAGGACGATTGTCCTCGCCCTATATTTGATTGGGAGGAGGGATATGATGACTATCAACATATCATTGGGGAAGCTGTTGATGAAGTCTAAGCCTGTTGGAGAAGCTTGCGGTTCTTTCTCGACCTGCCTCCACTTGTTGGCAGCCTCGTTCTCCACATGTCTCCATATTCACGCCATGCTCTAGTGCTTCAGCAGCCCCGACGTCGCCACTGGCTCCGATGGGGCGCTTCGGCGGCACCCTCATACACTGACGGCTTTGAGGACTGAGAGCGGCGTCGAGGACGCGGGCAGAGAGAGAGAGGATTGTGTGTGTGACAAGGATGGTGGTGCGCGGCCTGTCGGTGTCCTGGGAACGGGGGTACCCAGACTTGCCTGCATGCGGCCCGTGATGTGGCTCCATCGGCGTCCTGGTACGGCCCAGCTTCAGCAACCACAGCTCAAGACCCTCGCGAGGGGCCAAGCCTCGCGAGGAGGACGACGGAAAGACCGCCCTAGGGGCAATCTCTCTAGGCTGGCTCCCGAGGAGCGGAGATATCTATGCAAGGCGCACCTCGCGAGGTTCACGTGACGTGAGCCATGATGACCAAGGCCAGGAGGGCGCCAGCGGGCATAGTGCACCAGTTTCTCTTTGGTGCCAAGGGGGCAAGCGCAAGCGTGGAGTCTCGAGGAATCAAGCAAGGGTTTCCATATCGGTGCAACAAGACCAAGGACCGCCAAAACGGCAGGACGGAGGTCACCGTGGAGCCCAGCGCTGCGTCACCACCAGAGCCTTTGGCAGGCGAAGACCGCTTTTGTCAGGATAGCTTGTACAAGTTGTTCCCCTTCAAATTTGGTCATTGTGGGATCCCTTCCCACCTACATTTGGGAAGAGGACCAAGGCCACTATAAATAGGACCTGACCACCACCATAGAGAGGGATCCTGATCCGACGATGCAGAGGAGATCATCCTCACCCTCTCCAAGCTCATCGAGCCCAAGAACACCTCACCTACTGAGGCTATTCTTCCACTGTACTAGTTCATCCTCAGCCCACAAGGCAATCCACCGGAGACACTGGAGTAGGGTATTACACCGCAAGATGGCCCAAACCAGTATAAACCCATGTGTCTCTTATTCCTTGAGTTCGTCGAGCTTGGCCGTGGAATCATAGGGCGAGCGCGCTGGGGAGAGAGTGTTCTTCGTGCGCACCCCAGAGTTTGAACCTCTCTAGGGTCTGGGGAGCCCAAAATCTGACATTTGGCGCGCCGGGTAAGGGTGCACTGAAACCTCTCTTCTGTCGGCCGACGGACCACCGCTCCACTGCTTCCATGGCTGACGCTCGTCGAGCTCATGCTTAGCGATGGGCCACCCTCGCCGCCCGCGTCGCTCAGACGGCTCCCGCCGGTG
>LR738711.1:558181777-558201486 GCA_902687465.1 Secale cereale
CAGCCACCGGCCCGGCGAGGCACAAGCAGCAAGTGCCTCGTCGCTGCACCCCTCGGTGCGGCGGGATGGACGCACCGCCACCCCATCACCGGCCCGTCGGCCCACGATCGTCACGGACGCGCAGGCTGCGCTGCTCATGGCGCACAAGCTCATGCGCTACCGCCCCATGGATGACTTCTATGAGGTCTGGCTAGACCGCATCGCCGAACTCATCAGCGCCGCTGGGGGCTCTCCTACGCCATCCCTCTCGCTACCTCGCCTTGCCTCTCTTTGCGGGTGACGTGGCCCATGAAGCACGTCCACCACCACCACCTCCCTTTGCGTACGGCCCCGTGGCGCGACCCACCGCGCGGGGCGCCCGCGCATGAAGAAGGAAGCTGTCAAGAGGTCCAGCGGCCACAAGGAGGAGCTCCTGCGCTCCCACCACCACCATGTCGAGATCGTGCGCCCCCTGCAGTGGTAGCGCATGAGAACCAAGACCAAGCTCCGCCTCCACTACGGGCTCCGGTGGCCACAGCAGGCTGCCGAGCCTTCACTCCTGAGCTGCGCAGCATCATCTGGCCCGGGAAGTTCAAGCCTGACCTGCGTCCACGCTACAACGGCACCCCCGACCCTGCTGAGTTCCTGGAACTTTACGAGCTGAGCATCGAGGCGGCCAACGGCGACGAGAAAACCATGGCGAAGTGGTTCCCCATTGCTCTCAAATATGGCGCGTGCTCGTGGCTCCTGAACCTGCCCGCGGGATCGATATCCTCGTGGGGTGATATGCGCGAGCGTTTCTTCGCCAATTTCCTGGGCACTCGCGACCGCCCGTCGGACACGGGTGACCTGCGACGCGTCAAGCAGCAACCAGGGGAAACCCTGTAGAAGTACATCCAGTGCTTCAATAGCGTTTGCCTCAAGATTCCCAAGGTGACAGGCGAGGCCATCATCTCAGTGTTCTCCGACGGCATCCGTGATGTCAAGATGAAGGAGGAGCTCGCCATCCAGGAGGACATCTACATGGCTTTGGAGTTGTTCAACATAGCGACCAAGTGTGCGAGAGCTGAGGAAGGGCGCCTTTCCCTCGTCGAGCTCCCAGCTGCTGACCCAGAAGACAAGAAGGCCAAGGCTAAAGACGTGAAGTTCAATGGGGTGGTCGTGCTCGCGGCAGAACCAGAGATGAAGCACGGCCGCGACCACCCAGAGTCATCCAAAAGTAGCCGCACGTTCTGCACATTCCACAACATACACAGCCACAACACCAACGACTGTGAGGAGCTCAGGGCCATCCGCGACGCGCGCTTCGGTCAACGCCCCGAGCGCAACGACCAAGGCTATGGCCATGGAGGAAGTCGAACTAGAGGGCGTTGGGACGACCACGGCCCCTGTCAGGAGTGGCGCGATCAGCCTCGTGAGGACCGCTGGCACGACCAGCCTCGTGAGGGCGCCTGGAGGGACCAGCCTCGTGAGGACTGCCCTCAGGGCAAGGCTGGCCTCCCTCCATTGCCACCACCACCAAGGAGGAACGACGATTAGGACGAAGGGGCTGGGGGCTTCTAGGAGCCTTGCGCCATCGCCTGCATCTTGGGCAGTGCGCAGGCTCCAGCCTCTCAGCGCATCTTCAAGCAGTTCGCCCGAGAAGTGAACGCGGCTCTTCCCAGGCTAGAAGCCACGTGGCTGCTCAAGTGGTCCAAGTGCACTATCAACTTCAGCTGAGCTGACCAGCTCAAGTGTGCGGCAACCGCCGAAGCACTCCCGATGCTTTGCTCACCCGTCATCAGCAACATCTAGGTCACCAAAACCCTCATCGATGGAGGAGCAGGGCTCAATATTCTCTCTGTCGACGCGTTTGACCGTCTCCAAGTGTCATATGACCAGCTGTAGCCCACCAAGCCTTTCTCGGGAGTGACCGATGGCTCCAGCACCCCAATAGGGCAGACTCGCCTCCCGATCACCTTCGGCCAGTGCGAAAACTACCACACCGGGCTCATCGACTTTGAAATCGCTCACATCCGCCTCCCATACAATGCCATTCTTGGGTATCCAGCCTTGGCCAAGTTCATGGTGGTGACTCACCATGGCAACAACGTCCTCAAGATGCCAGGAAGCCGCGACATCATCACTATCGCATGCGAGGAAAAGGACGCGGTGTGCTCCCTTGAGCGTGCCTACCAGGCCGCAACAGTCGAGGACCCAGACAATGAAGGCACCATCTACCCCCGTGAAGCCATCCCGAAGAAGAAGAAGCAGATGCTCGCACTGGAGCCTCATGAGGAAGTAGCACCCGACGACCGTGCCTCAGCATCTGCGCCCGTGGACGGGGCGCCTCCCTCCCTCGCATAGGGAGGCACGCCCGGCGCCCCTCTCAGGTTGGGCTCGGGGGCTCTCCTCTAGAGGGCCTCCGACCTAGCCAATGTCACGAGGGAGGCGCTCGGGCACCATGTGGAGGCGTGCGCCACCGCACACTACCCTCACGAGAGCACAAGGCGCAAAGCGCCAAGTGCTCGGGAGTTCATCGACGAGACCATCGAAGACTTGCAGGTACCAAGAGCAATGCGAGGCGAGCACGGCCCCACACCACCAAGTGTAGCCGCCGCCCCAGGCTCGGGCGGCAGGCTACGAGTCTGCGTCAACATCCTAGGACTTAACAGAGTCGCGTCTCAGGAACTCTATTGGTTGTCTCAGCTGGGCCGGTGTGAGGGCCCTCCTCACAGCTATGTTCGCATGCCCCTTGGCTTGCCAAACCAGGCAGCCCTGCACCAGCGCCACATGCGGGACGTCATAGCGGCTCGCGAGGCAAGGCATCAGGAGATCCTGGCGGAGGTGGCGTTTGTTCTTCGCGAGCTCTCGGAACCTCAGGAGCCTCACAAGGTCCCAGAGCCAGGCGGCTCATGAGGAGCGACATCTGAAGTGAGCGTCTTTAGCTACACCAACATCTCTCCAGCAACGGTGCCAGGTGACTCAGTTTTAGTTTGTTCAATTGGGGTGCCCCTCGGGCTGCATCGTCCCCAAGTCGCACGGGCATGTCCTCGCGATGTGTATCCTTTTGCATCTTTAGCTTACTCTGTTTGGGGCGCCCCTCGGGCTGCATCATCCCCAGGCCGCACGAATTTGTCCCTGTGGCATGTATCGCACTCGCATTACATGAACTAGTTTGTCTCTTTCCGTGAGTTTCTTCATGCTTATTATATGCATGTCCGGTACTTCGATACCATGAACGTCGTGCGCCCCGGCAAGACCACCCACGACCGCCTCATGATTAAGGACTGGCACGGCGTCTGTGCTCGGGTATGTCCCTGCAGCGTCGCTAAACACTAGAGGCTGAGCTCTGGCTCACGGGCCAGCTCTCGTGTATGTCACCTCCCGTGGTCCTTGGTGCCTTGTTCTCGCATGAGCTAATCCCGGACGGACGAGTCAGGGTGCGCGTCCCGGTGCCCCGCCACCACGGGAGCCGTGCGCCGGTTGTCTTTCTTCAAGATTTTTCGCATGAGAAGTCTGGACACGGCGTGTGTGCTCGGGTCCGTCCCTGCAGCATCGATAAAGCCAACGGCTGAGCTCTGTTTGGCAGGTCATCCTTGTTCACATCACCTCCTGGGGTCGTTGGTGTCTGGCCTTCTCATGTGATCGCCTTAGGAGATTCATTCGGCGCAGGTTGCCTAACCATCTCGCAAGACTATTGGGGATCATTGCAGAAATCAAAAAAATTCTATGCATCACCAAGATCAATCTATGGAGAAACCAGCAACGAGAAGGGGGAGTACATCTTCATACCCTTGAAGATCGCAAAGCGGAAACGTTACTAGAACGCGGTTGGTGGAGTCATACACGCAGCAATTCAGATCGTGGTCGATTCTGATCTAAGCACCGAACAACGGTGCCTCTGCGTTCAACACACGTATAGCCCGGGGACGTCTCCTCCTTCTTGATCAAGCAAGGGGGAAGGAGAAGGTGGGGAAGAGCTCCGGCAACACGACGGCGTGGTGGTGGAGCTTGCAGTTCTCCCGCAGGGCTTCGCCAAGCACTGCGGAGGAAGAGGACAAGTTGGGACGGGGGAGGGTTGCGCCAGGCAAGGGGTGCGGCTGCCCTCCCACCCCCACCCCCACCCCCACCCCACTATTTATAGGGGCAAGGGAGAGGGTGGCCGGCCCCCTCATATCCCATCTACGAGGCGGCGGCGGCTGGGGGGAGGGGGCTTGCCCCCAAGCCAAGGGGGGCGCCCCCTTAGGGTTTCCCCTCAACCCTAGGTGCATGGGCCCTAGGGGGATGGCGCCCAGCCCACTTAGGGGCTGGTTCCCCTCCATATACAGCCCATAGGGCCCTCCGGGGCAGGTGGACCCCCGAAACCCCATCGGTGGTCGCGATACAATACCGGCAACCCCCCGAACACTTCCGGTGACTGTATGATGACTTCCCATATATAAATCTTCACCTCCGGACCATTCCGGAACTCCTCGTGATGTCCGGGATCTCATAATAATTTCCCACAACAGCTCTAGCGTCACCAAAACTTAAGTGTGTACCTACGGGTTTGGGAACCATGCAGACATGACCGAGACAACTCTCCGGCCAATAACCAACAGCAGGATCTGGATACCCATGTTGGCTCCCACATGTTCCACGATGATCTTATCGGATGAATCACGATGTCGGGGAATCAATCAATCCCGTATACAATTCCCTTTGTCTACCGGTATGAAACTTGCCCGAGATTCAATCGTCAGTATCCCTATACCTTGTTCAATCTCATTACCGGCAAGTCGCTTTACTCGTTTCGTAACACATCATCCCGTGACTAACTCCTTAGTCACATTGAGCTCATTATGATGATGTCTTACCGAGTGGGCCTAGAGATACCTCTCTGTCACAAGGAGTGACAAATCCCAGTCTCGATTCGTGCCAACCCAACAGACACTTTCAGGGATACCCATAGTGTACCTTTATAGCCACCCAGTTACGTTGTGACGTTTGGCACAGCCAAAGCACTCCTACAGTATCCAGGAGTTACACAATCTCATGGTCTAAGGACATGATACTTGACATGAGAAAAGCTTTAGCAGACGAACTACACAATCTTGTGCTATGCTTAGGATTGGGTCTTGTCCATCACATCATTCTCCTAATGATGTGATCCCATTATTAACGACATCCAATGTCCATGGTCAGGAAACCGTAACCATCTATTGATCAACGAGCTAGTCAACTAGAGGCTCACTAGGGACATGTTGTGGTCTATGTATTCACACATGTATTACGATTTCCAGATAATACAATTACAGCATGAACAATAGACAATTATCATGAACAAGAAATATAATAATAACCATTTTATTATTGCCTCTAGGGCATATTTCCAATAGTCTCCCACTTGCACTAGAGTCAATAATCTAGTTACATTGTGATGAATCGAACACCCATAGAGTTTTGGTGTTGATCATGTTTTGCTCGTGGAAGAGGTTTAGTTAACGGATCTACGACATTCAGATCCGTATGTACATTACAAATATCTATGTCTCCATCTTGAATATAACCACAAATGGAGTTGAAACGACGCTTGATGTGCTTGGTCTTCTTGTGAAACCTGGGCGCCTTGGCAATGGCAATAGCTCCAGTGTTATCACATAAGGGAGTCATCAGGCCCAACGCGCTTGGAATAACTCCTAGGTCGGTGATGAACTCATTCATCCAGACTCCTTCATGTGCTGCTTCTGAAGTAGCTATGTACTCCGCTTCACATGTAGATGCCGCCATGATGCTTTGCTTGCAACTGCACCAGCTGACTGCCCCACCATTCAAAATATACATGTATCCGGTTTGGGACTTGGAGTCATCCAGATCTATGTCAAAACTAGCATCGACGTAACCCTTTACGATGAGCTCTTTGTCACCTCCATAAACGAGAAACATATCCTTAGTCCTTTTCAGGTACTTCGGGATGCTCTTGACCGATGTCCAGTGTTCCATTCTGGGATCACTTTGGTACCTCCCCACCAAACTTATGGCAAGGTTCACATTGGGTCTAGTACACGGCATGGCATACATAATAGAACCTATGGCTGAGGCATAGGGATGACATTCATCTTTTCTCTATCTTCTGTCGAGGTCCGGCATTGAGCTGTGCTCAATCTCACACCTTGCAATACAGGCAAGAACCCTTTCTTGGACTGATCCATATTAAACTTCTTCAATATCTTATCAAGGTAAGTGCTTTGTGAAAGACGAATGAGGCGTCTCGGTCTATCTCTATAGATCTTGATGCCTAATATGTAAGCAGCTTCTCCAAGGTCCTTCATTGAAAAACACTTATTCAAGTAGGCCTTTATGCTTTCCAAAAGTTCTATATCATTTCCCATCAACAATATGTCATCCACATATAATATGAGAAATGCTACAGAGCTCCCACTCACTTTCTTGTAAATACAGGCTTCTCCATAAGTCTGTATGAACCCAAACACTTTGATTACCTCATCAAAATGAATGTTCTAACTCCGAGATGCTTGCACTAGCCCATAGATGGAACGCTGGAGCTTGCATACCTTGTCTGCATTCTTAGGATCGACAAAACCTTCCGACTGCGTCATATACAATTCTTCCTTAAGGAAACCGTTAAGGAATGCCGTTTTGACGTCCATTTGCCAGATCTCATAATCATAGAACACGGCAATTGCTAACATGATTCGGACGGACTTCAGCATCGCTACGGAAGAGAATGTCTCATTGTAGACAATTCCTTGAACTTGTCGATAACCCTTAGCGACAAGTCGAGCCTTATAGATGGTCATATTTCCATCTGCATCTGTCTTCTTCTTAAAGATCCACTTGTTTTCTATGGCTTGCCGATCATCGGGCAAGTCCACCAAAGTCCATACTTTGTTATCATACATGGATCCTATCTCGAATTTCATGGCTTCAAGCCATATGTTGGAATCCGGGCCCGCCATTGCTTCTTCATAGTTCGAAGGTTCACCGTATAACAACATGATTTCCAGGACAGGGTTGCCGTACCACTCTGGTGCGGAACGTGTCCTCATGGACCTATGAAGTTCAGTAGAAACTTGATCCGAAGTTTCATGATCATTATCATTAACTTCTTCTCTAGTCGGTGCAGGCACCACAGAAACATCTTCCTGTGCTGTGCTACTTTCCGATTCAAGAGGGGTTACAATCACCTCATCAAGTTCTACTTTCCTCCCACTTACTTCTTTCGAGAGAAACTCTTTCTCCAGAAAGGATCCATTCTTGGCAACAAAGACCTTGCCTTCGGATCTGAGGTAGAAGGTATACCCAATAGTTTCCTTAGGGTATCCTATGAAGACGCATTTTTTCGATTTGGGTTCGAGCTTTTCAGGTTGAAGTTTCTTGACATAAGCATCGCATTCCCAAACTTTTAGAAACGACAACTTAGGTTTCTTCCCAAACCATAATTCATACGGTGTCGTCTCAACAGATTTAGACGGTGCCCTATTTAAAGTGAATGTGGCAGTCTCTAAAGCATAACCCCAAAATGATAGCGGCAAATCGGTAAGAGACATCATATATAACACCATGTCCAACAGACTATGATTACGACGTTCGAACACACCATTACGCTGAGGTGTTCCAGACGGCGTTAGTTGTGAAACAATTCCACATTTCCTTAGGTGCGTACCAAACTCGTGACTCAAATATTCTCCTCCACGATCTGATCTTAAGAACGTTATTCCTGTCACGTTGATTCTCTACCTCATTATGAAATTCCTTGAACTTTTCAAAGGTCACAGACTTCTGTTTCATTAGGTAGACATACCCATATCTACTTAAGTCATCAGTGAGGGTGAGAACATAACGATAGCCACCATGAGCCTCAACGCTCATTGGACCACACACATCAGTATGTATGATTTCCAACAAGTTGATAGCTCGCTCCATTGTTCCGGAGAACGGAGTCTTGGTCATCTTGCCCATAAGGCATGGTTCACACGTGTCAAATGACTCATAATCAAGAGACTCCAAAAGTCCATCTGCATGGAGTTTCTTCATGCGTTTGACACCAATATGACCAAGGCGGCAGTGCCACAAGTATGTGGCGCTATCATTATCAACCTTACATCTTTTGGTATTCACACTATGAATATGTGTAACATCACGTTCGAGATTTAATAAAAATAAACCATTGACCAGCGGGGCATGACCATAAAACATATCTCTCATATAAATAGAACAACCATTCTTATCAGATTTAAATGAGTAGCCATCTCGCATTAAACGAGATCCAGATACAATGTTCATGCTCAAAGCTGGCACTAAATAACAATTATTGAGGTTTAAAACTAATACCAAAGGTGGATGTAGAGGTAGCGTGCCGACAACAATCACATCGACCTTGGAACCATTCCCGATGCGCATCGTCACCTCGTCCTTCGCCAGTCTCCGCTTATTCCGCAGCTCCTGCTTAGAGTTACAAATGTGAGCAACTGCACCAGGAGCTACTATGAGCGTTGGTAAGGTACACATCAATAACATGTATATCACATATACCTTTGACGTTGCCGGCCTTCTTATCCGCTAAGTACTTGGGGCAATTCCGCTTCCACTGACCCGTTCCCTTGCAATAAAAGCACTCCGTCTCAGGCTTGGCTCCATTCTTTTGCTTCTTCCCAGCAACTGGCTTACCGGGCGCGGCAACTCCCTGGTTGTCCTTCTTGAAGTTCTTTTTACCCTTGCCTTCCTTGAACTTAGTGGTCATATTCACCATCAACACTTGATGTTCCTTTTTGATCTCCACCTCCGCTGATTTCAACATTGGATATAACTTGGGAATGGACTTCTCCATCCCTTGCATATTGTAGTTCATCACAAAGCTCTTGTAGCTAGGTGGGAGCGACTGGAGGATTCTGTCAATGACCGAGTCATCTGGGAGATTAACTCCCAGCTGAGACAAGCGCTTGTGCAACCCAGACATTTTGAGTATATGCTCGCTGACATAACTGTTTTCCTCCATCTTACAACTATAGAAATTGTCGGAGACTTCATATCTCTCGATCTGAGCATGAGCTTGGAAAACCATTTTCAGCTCTTGGAACATCTCATATGCTCCGGGTTGCTCAAAACGCTTTTGGAGCCCCGATTCTAAGCTGTAAGGCATGCCGCACTGAACCAGGGAGTAATCATCACTACGCGACTGCCAGGCGTTCATAACATCTTGAGTTGCTGGGAAAATGGGTGCGTGACCTAGTGGTGCTTCAAGGACATATGCTTTCTTGGCAGCTATGAGGGTGATCCTCAATTTACGGACCCAATCCGTATAGTTACTACCATCGTCTTTCAGCTTGGTTTTCTCTAGGAACGCGTTGAAGTTGAGGGCAACATTAGCGTGGGCCATTTGATCTACAAGACATATTGTAAAGATATTTAGACTATGTTCATGGTAATTAAGTTCATCTAATCAAATTATTTAATGAACTCCCACTCAGATAGACATCCCTCTAGTCATCTAAGTGATACATGATCCGAATCGACTAGGTCGTGTACGATCATGACATGAGACAGACTAGTCATCAACGGTGAACATCTCCATGTTGATCGTATCTTCTATACGACCCATGTTCGACCTTTCGGTCTTCCATGTTCCGAGGCCATGTATGTACATGCTAGGCTCGTCAAGTCAACCTAAGTGTATTGCGTGTGTAAATCTGGCTTACACCCGTTGTATGCGAACGTTGGAGCTTATCACACCCGATCATCACGTGGTGCTTCGGAACAACGAACCTTAGCAGCGGTGCACAGTTGGGGGGAACACAATTCTTGAAATTTTTAGTGAGAGATCATCTTATTTAAGCTATCGTCGTTCTAAGCAAATAAGATGTAAAAACATGATAAACATCACATGCAATCAAATAGTGACATGATATGGCCAATATCATTTTGCTCCTTTTGATCTCCATCTTCGGGGCGCCATGACCATCATCGTCACTGGCATGACACCATGATCTCCATCATCATGTCTTCATGAAGTTGTCTCGCCAACTGTTACTTCTACTACTATGGCTAACGGTTAGCAATAAAGTAAAGTAATTACATGGCGTTTTCATTGACATGCAGGTCATACAATAAATTAAGACAACTCCTATGGCTCCTGCCAGTTGTCATACTCATCGACATGCAAGTCGTGATTCCTATTACAAGAACATGATCAATCTCATACATCACATATATCATTCATCACATCCTTTTGGCCATAATACATCACACGGCATATGATGCAAGAACAAGTTAGACGTCCTCTAATTTTTGTTGCAAGTTTTTGCGTGGCTGCTATAGGTTTCTGGCAAGAACGTTTCTTACCAACGCCAAAACCACGATGTGATATGCCAATTTCTATTTACCCTTCATAAGGACCCTTTTCTTCGAATCCGATCCGACTAAAGTGGGAGAGACAGACACCCGCTAGCCACCTTATGCAACTTGTGCATGTCAGTCGGTGGAACCTATCTCACGTAAGCGTATGTGTAAGGTTGGTCCTGGCCGCTTCATCCCACGATGCCGCCGAATCAAGATAAGACTAGTAACGTCAAGTAAATTGACAGAATCGACGCCCACAACAACTTGTGTTCTACTCGTGCATAGAAACTACGCATAGACCTAGCTCATGATGCCACTGTTGGGGATCGTTGCAGAAATCAAAAAAAATCTACGAATCACCAAGATCAATCTATGGAGAAACCAGCAACGAGAAGGGGGAGTGCATCTTCATACCCTTGAAGATCGCAAAGTGGAAGCTTTACTAGAACGCGGTTGGTGGAGTCGTACACGCATCGATTCAGATCGCGGTCGATTACGATCTAAGCGCCGAACAATGGCACCTCCGCGTTCAACACACGTACAGCCCGGGGATGTCTCCTCCTTCTTGATCCTGCAAGGGGGAGGATAAGTTGGGGAAGAGCTCCGGCAGCACGACGGCGTGGTGGTGGAGCTTGCAGTTCTCCGGCAGGGCTTCGCCAAGCACTGCGGAGGAAGAGGAAGAGTTGGGAGGGGGAGGGCTGCGCGAGGCAAGGGGTGTGGCTACCCTCCACCCCCCCCCCCCCCCAACTATTTACAGGGGCAAGGGAGAGGGAGCCAGCCCCCTCAGATCCCATCTAGGGGGGCGGCGGCCAGGGTGAGGGGGCTTGCCCCCCAAGCCAAGGGGGCGCCCCCCTTAGGGTTTCCCCTCAACCCTAGGCGCATGGGCCCTAGAGGGGGGTGGCGCCCAGCCCACTTAGGGGCTGGTTACCCTCCATATACAGCCCATAGGGCCCTCCGGGGCAGGTGGACCCTCCCGATGGACCCTCGGAACCCCTTCGGTGGTCGCGGTACAATACCGTCAACCCCCTGAACACTTCCGGTGACTGTATGATGACTTCCCATATATAAATCTTCACCTCCGGACCATTCCGGAACTCCTCGTGACCTCCGGGATCTCATCCAGGACTCTGAACAACATTCGGTAACTACATACAATTTCCCATGACAGCTCTAGCATCACCAAACCTTAAGTGTAGACCCTACGGGTTCGGGAACCATGCTGACATGACCGAGACATCTCTCCGGCCAATAACCAACAGCAGGATTTGGATACCCATGTTGGCTCCCACATGTTCCACGATGATCTCATCGGATGAACCACGATGTCGGGAATTCAATCAATCCCGTATACAATTCCCTTTGTCTACCGGTATGAAACTTGCCCGAGATTCGATCGTCGGTATCCATACACCTTGTTCAATCTCGTTAATGGCAAGTCTCTTTACTCGTTTCGTAACACATCATCTCGTGACCAACTCCTTAGTCACATTGAGCTCATTATGATGATGTCTTACTAAGTGGGCCCAGAGATACCTCTCCGTCACACGGAGTGACAAATCCCAGTCTCGATTCGTGCCAACCCAACAGACACTTTCGAGGATACCCGTAGTGTACCTTTATAGCCACCCAGTTACGTTGTGACGATTGGCACACCCAAAGCACTCCTATGGTATCCGGGAGTTGCACAATCTCATGGTCTAAGGAAATGATACTTGACATTAGAAAAGCTTTAGCAGACAAACTACACGATCTTGTGCTATGCTTAGGATTGGGTCTTGTCCATCACATCATTCTCCTAATGATGTGATCCCATTATCAACGACATCCAATGTCCATGGTCAGGAAACTGTAACCATCTATTGATCAACAAGCTGGTCAACTAGAGGCTCACTAGAGACATGTTGTGGTCTACGTATTCACACATGCATTACGATTTTTGGATAATACAATTATAGCATGAACAATAGACAATTATCATGAACAAGGAAATATAATAATAACCATTTTATTATCGCCTCTAGGCATATTTCCAACAAGGACCACCACAGTTGTCAAGGATCAATTCAGGCGCAACCCTCCTTGAGGTAGGGCCTCGTGAGTCTCGCACTGGCTCACGAGTGCCCAGACACACCTCGTCTGGCCCTGCCGTGGAAGCCACGTGTCAGGGCGGGGCTATACATGCCCCGGGGGCTCCACTCAGAGGGAGCCCTCACCCACGCACCAATGGAAGCACCATGCTCTGCGCTGGCAGTCGACATGGTCGAGGAGGGGCTATGCACATACAAGTGCGGAAGCGCTACGCTCCGCGTTGGTGATAAACAACTGAGGGAGGCCCCTTGGACGTATGAACCTCAGGGATCCATCAGGCTCGGTGCTTAGCCTCATCGCAATACTTTCCCCTCGGGAGAGTCACGCGAGGGGGTTGGGCACGGGGGCTATGCTCAGGTCACGCCTGGCGTACGCCCCTACCAGGTCCCTCAGACCTGGTCGTCGCGCGCCCCTCCCAAGCGGGACCTCAGCGAGGACAGGTATGGAGTTTTGTTCGTACGTCAAGGAGTACTCCTGAGCATCACAACTCAGGAACCTAACTGGTCACGTAGCCCCTCGCTCCTTGGCCTTGTCCTGGCAATCTGGACGAGCCAGCGGCTACTGAGGTATGCGCGGGGCCAGGCTCTACCGATGCAGAACGCTAAGGCCTGGTTTCATGTTCCCTTCCCAAGGTTTGTCCGTACGTCAAGGAGGACTCCTGAGCATCGTGACTCAGGAGCCTAACTGGTCACGTAGCCCCTCACTCCTTGGCCTCGTCTTGGCGATCCGGACGAGCCAGCGATGGCTGAGGTATGCACGGGGCCGGGCTCTGCTGATGCAGAACGCTAAGGCCTAGTTTCGCGTTCCCTTCCCTAGGGTTGTTCGTACGTCAAGGGGGACTCCTGAGCATCGCGACTCAGGAGCCTAACTGGTCACGTAGCCCCTCACCCCCTGGCCTCGTCCTAGCGATCTAGACGAGCCAGTGGCGGTTGTGGTATGCGCGGGGCCGGGCTCTGCCGACGTAGAACAATAATGCAAGCAGGAAGGAAATCGTGAAATCCTAGTAATTATTACAAAAGATATTGTTCTTCAAATACCAAACATAGGTTTTAACGCCTCCACGAGGCACGGTGCATGTTGTAGGAAATAAAAGTGGAGGGAAGTGCTGCCGACAGGTCTTCTCTTCAGCCTTGGGCGTCACCATCGCCCACAAGGTGCGCCCCCTCGATGTTGGCATCGCCGTCGGCTGCAGTTGCAGGATCAGTGGCATCACCAGCACGAGGCGCATGATCGTTGGCGAGGAACTTCTCCAGCAAGGTGTCCACCCGATCCTTCACGGCTTCGGCAGCAGCTACGCAGCGCTCTTCGTCCACAGGCTTAAGCAGAGCTCCAAGGACGGTGCTCGGGTCACGAAGATGGAGGTGGCTGAAGACACGCTTCAAGGCTAATGCAGAAAGCGCGCGTGCCTCCCCTCCACCATGGGGCCGATTTCGTTAACAATGCCCTCGAGCATTGTGACAAGCGAGTAGCTCAGCGGGGCCTTCCTCGTCGGTCACCAACGGCTCCTTCAAGCCCTTCCCATAGAGCTCCTGTCGTGCCTTGCGGGACTTCTTCTCAAGGGATTTGAAGGCCACACGGTCTTCAAGAAGAACCTTCGCCTTGGTTTCTAGCCGGGCCTTCTCCGCCTCCACTTCCTCCTTCAGCTTCTCCAGGCGGCCATGCTCTATGGCCTGCTCTCGCGCCCACTGCTCCAGCTTGGTGTCACGACCAGCAACGGCATCCTCCCGGGCCTTCAGATCCTCCTCCCGCACCCCGCGCTAACGGGCCTCGGCGCCTTGCTCGTTGCAAAATGAAGTTGACAAGTTTTTGGGAAAGAAACTGACTCGATGGAACGATGAGATGATCATGCAATTCTACTCCACTGCTCATTTCTATCGAGATGGTAGGATTGTATGGATGACTGAGGGTACGAGGTACCAATCAACTATGGATGAATGGGCAAGTTTGATCAATGCCCCCAAGGAGAATGAGAATGACACTGATGTATATGCCAAGTCTAGGGATGGATCCAAACTCTACGGCAAATATGTACAAGCCCATTCCTGACAAAGAAGTAAAAACTCACAAGTTTAGCTCAATATATCATCTGTTGTCTGGATTGACCACAATCAACACTATACTGAGGCACACTTTGCTGCCCAAGTCAGGAGATCATAGAATGATCTGAGGTCACTCCACCAAGTTGCTCCACATGTTTGACGTTCCCAAGAAGTTCAAGGTCATGAGTCTGACTGTAGAGACAATCAAGAGGTCAACAGTTGACTAGAAAAGGTCTTGTGGATATGCCCCTCACATTCAGATGCTAATCAACTCCAGGGTGGAGAAAGGGACATATCTGCTTGAAAAGAGGCATCTTCGTCTTAGGCCAGATTTCAAGGACAATGAAGTTGTCATGGATGCATCTCATCCTACTTTAGTTGAGGGCCAAGAGAAGATTGCTCAAGCAAAGGCAGCCAAGCAAGCAAGTGCTTCTAGAGCTCCTAAGACCAATCAAGATCAACTCAATCATCTGCTTGAGGCCACTCTGAGGATTGAGCAGAGTTTGGCCAACTTGACTTAGAATCAATCAAGCCTGGAGAGGATCATTGAGGCAAAATTCTATGATTTAGATGTGAAGGTCATGGAGATCCAAGCTACTGTTGAGAAGCTCAAGGAAGAGGCTGGGGATAGAGACACAACAAATGTCATTCAGAGAGTGCCAAGAGGGTAGAGATCTGTTGCAGTGCCTATAGCTGACACTAGAGCTACTACTACAGCACCAGCAGCCACAACTTCAATGCCACCTCCAGTTGCCACTCCACCAGCTCCAACAACATCTACAGATGCCTTCGTCCTTGGAGTCCTCTCAACGCCACCTCTCGAAGATCAAGCCTAGAGAGACGCATAGCACTATGCATTTTCAAGCTTTTTGGTAACTTGTTGCCAAAGGGGGAGAAAGTGTATAGATCATAAGCTTCGAGAGAGAGAGAGAGCTTTGCTTCTTTTTGCTTTCTTTGGTTTTTGCTTGCTACTTCGTTTGATTATTGGGTGCTACTATTTACTCTATGGTTATGTGTGTGAGATACTTGTATGATCATGTGTTTGATCATATCATACTTTAATGCTTGCTTAAATGATGCTATTATCTATCTCTCGTATATGATCATTCACTTTGCTTGGTGATGAGCGCACATTTTTACTTTCTATCATTTTGAGCGCTCCACCAAGATGTATGTGACATGGAAGAGTAACCCATGATCCTAATCGATTGTGCATTTGCATTCAAAAGCAAATTTGAAATAATGCACAAATTTAGGGGGGAGCTCTTGCTTATCACATACTTCTCAAAGCGATGATGTATTTCAATCTTATTATCATTTGTCAAAGCTTTGATCTATATTTTGTCATCAATTACCAAAAAAGGGGGAGATTGAAAGTGCAACTATCCCTGGGTGGTTTTGGTAATTCCTAACAACATATAGCTCATTGAACTAATGCTCTTTCAAGATGATCATTTCAGAAAGTTCAATGATTGGCATGGCATGGACTAGGAATGTGGACCCCTCAAAATGCTAAGGACACATATTGGCTCAAGATCAAGACTCTACATTTTCATTTTAGTGATCCAAGATCACATTGAGTCCATAGGAAAACCCAATAGTATTAAAAGGGGATGAGGTCTTGCTTAATGGCTTACTTGCTCAAAATGCTTAGTGATATGCTCCAAAAGCCCTCAACCACTTTCTCATATCCACATATGTCCCAAACAAAAAGTCAAACTCAGCCCCACCGATTTGATATATCCGGCGCCACAGAGTTCAGTTGACATAGCCATAGCCAGAAACCCTAATCAGTTCGGTCTCACGGATAGGGATCTCGGTCTCACCGAGATGGGATTGCAAACTCTCTGTTTCCCTTTGTAACGTTTCGGTCTCGCCGAAATGAGCGATCGGTCCCACCGAGTTCGCAATCCAAACTCTCTGTTTCCCTTTCGTAACATTTCGGTCTCACTGAAATGAGCGAATCGGTCCCATCGAGTTTGCCTGACCAACTCTCTGTTTGCCTATTACAGCAATCGGTCTCACCGAGTTGATGTGATCGGTCTCACCAAGATTACGTTATGCCCTAACCCTAATACAATCGGTCCCACCGAGTTGGTCATATCGGTCCCATCGAAAGGCCTAATGTTCACATTTTGAACTGAATCGGACCGACCGAGTTTCATGATTCGGTCCCACCGAGTTTGGTGAATTGTCTGTATCAGTTAGATTTTGTGTGGAGGCTATATATACCCCTCCACCCGCTCTTCATTCGTAGAGAGAGCCATCAGAACAAGCCTACACTTCCATTACTCATTTTCTGAGAGAGAACCACCTACTCATGTGTTGAGACCAAGATATTCCAATCCTATCATATGAATCTTGATCTCTAGCCTTCCTCAAGTTGCTTTCCACTCAAATCTTCTTTCCACCATATCCAAATCTGTGAGAGAGAGTTGGGTGTTGGGAGACTATCATTTGAAGCACAAGAGCAAGGAGTTCATCATCAACACACCATCTATTACCTTTTGGAGAGTGCTGTCTCCTAGATTGGTTAGGTGTCACTTGGGAGCCTCCAACAAAATTGTGGAGTTGAACCAAGGAGTTTGTACGGGCAAGGAGATCGCCTACTTTGTGAAGATCTAACCTAGTGAGGCAAGTCCCTCATGAGTGATGGCCATGATGGGATAGACAGGGTTGCTTCTTCGTGGACCCTTCGTGGGTGGAGCCCTTCGTGGACTCGCGCATCCGTTACCCTTCGTGGGTTGAAGTCTCCATCAACGTGGATGTACGATAGCACCACCTATCGGAACCACGCCAAAAACATACGTGTCTACACTTGCGTTTGCACTCTCCAAACCCCTCCCTTTACCTTCATATGCAATGATTTACATTCCCTTGCTATACTCTTAGAATTGCATGTGTAGGTTGATTGCTTGACTTGTGATATGTTGCTAAAATCTGGCAAGACTTAAAATTGGGAAAAGGCTAGATTTTTATTTGGTCAAGTAGTCTAATCACCCCCCCCCACTCTAGACATACTTTCGATCCTACACCGTCCTTTTGCATCGAAGGTGGCGCGGCAGCAGCAGCCTGCTGGGTCTCAGGGGTCGCTGCCGACTCCCTCTTCTTCTTCACCGCCGACGCTGGCCTGACGGCACAAGGGAGAAGCAGCGGCAAGACAGGAACAAAAATCAGGGCGGAACACTTACTGGTCCACGGCAGTGTACTCCCTCGCCCTCTTCTGAAGCACGAAGCTCGAAAGCTTTGTGGTCTCGGGCACCGACGCCCGAGCCCTAGGAGTAGATGGGAGCACGGCGGCCGGATCCACAGCGGTGCCGGCCAGCGACGAAGCAGAGGCACCGCCCGGGGGATCAGCGCTGACGTGCCCTTCTTCAGAACCCCGGTCTGCGGCTTCTTCGGGGGGTGCCCTTCGACCTCGTGCTAACCCCAGCGGGGTGCGGTAACTCCGCCACTGGATGCTCGTCGGCTTCATCGTCACCAGGGAGGGTACGGAGGAGATCGACCAGGCGTGGAGGAGAAGTCTCCCCCACTCCCTCTTGGGTCACCTTCGGGTCTGACCCCTCCTCCTCCGCGCTCGTTGAAGGTGGGCATGGCGGTGGCAATCTTCACCCCGTCCGAGCGGCGATACAGCAAAAGATGAGTGTCTGGCGGGTACCCTTGGTCCTCCACAAAAAGGAGATGGAAGGCCTTGCCCAGCTCCTCGTCGGACAAGGCATCCGGGCATAGGCGGAGGTCGCCCCCTCATCCATGAGCTTCCACAGGGGGCGCGAGCGCGCTTGGAGCGGAGCCAGGCGCTGCGTCAGAAACTCCTTGATGATCATGGCCCCCGTCAGCTTCTCCGCCTTCGGGTCATCAGGCTTCAGGTCAGCCGCCATCCTCGCCAGCAGCTGATCAACCCTGGGGTCGTTGAGCTTTGCGCTGGTCCACCCCTCGTGAGGCACAGGCATCCCCGTCGGCAGCACCAGCTGAGGGTGGGAGATCTTCGCATTCATGAGGACCCACTTGTTCCTGAAGCCCTCCACCTTCTTCTCGGCTCTTGAAATTGCGTTGGTCCCATTGGCCGCGATGAAGTTGGCGCACCCCGAGCGCTAGCCCTCCTTGATCCGGAGGTAGAAGAAGTGGCGAAGCAACGCCACGGACGGCATCACCCCCACGAATGCCTCGCAATAAAAGGCAAAGATCGACAGAACAAGGATGGAGTTGGAATGAAGATGGAGGGCGTGAAGCTTGTAACGGTGGAGGACGGCATAGAAGAAGCTGGACAAAGGGGGGACCAGCCCCGCAAAGACGATGTGTGACGCCCCGAGACCGATGCGCCAGGTGTCAGCCAGTTATTCGTCATCGTTGCCATGTCATTTGCTTGCGTGTTGCACTTTGTCAGGTCATCATGTGCATTTCATTAGCATGTTTTCAAAACTTGCATTCATTCGGGCTCCTCCGTTCTCTCCGTTGTTCGTTCTGAGTCCAGCCACACTCGCACGCGCCCGCGGCACCTCCGAATATTTATTTTATAAGTGGCCGGGAAATATTCTCGGAATGGTATGAAACTTGGCGTGCGGTCTTATTACAGCGTAGGTAGACCGCCTGTCAAATTTCGTCGCATTCGGAGTTAGTTTGATAGCCCAACCGTTAATATATTGCGGTACTATAGCCGGATAAACGTCGGACGTTTCGGTGTTTCGAAACTGCCGTCGGGCCTCTCTCTCTCTTCTCTCGTCTCAGCCCGATGCCTTCTACACAACCCGCTAACCAGCCCACTTTCACCCCCTCGCCTGCACGTCCGGAACTGTCCCGAACCCGACCCGGGCAGTCGGTCTGGATCATCACCAAACATCCCTAAAACATCTTCGTTTTCTCTTTTGGACTCCCATAGATTTTATTCCCGACCGTCTGATTTCAATCGGATGGACCGAATGATCCCTACCTAACCCCGCTTGATATATATAGCAGGCAACCCTAGTTTGTAGGCCTCCTGTTCCATCCATTCCTCCGCCGCCGCCACTCTTTCGCATCTTCATCGGGATCCTCCCAGATCCCTTTCCCTCCAACCAACGTTCGAGCCTCCACCTCTCGATCCCCATCCATCGAACTGCCAATCGCCGCAGTCATCCATCCAACCGATCCAGACGCAGCTCACCCCGAGGTCCCCTGGATCCCGTCGTGCATCGAGCATGAGGTCCTGCTCCCATGACCTCCCGCATGGCTGTGCTCGCTTGCCTCCTCGAGCCGAGGCTCACTGCCACCAGCGACGACAACGCCAACCTCGTCGCCCCCCCCCCC
>LR738711.1:558201536-558236242 GCA_902687465.1 Secale cereale
GCCCCGGTGAGGCCGCGACGCCGCTCCTTCCTTCCTTCCTCTGTCTCTCTCCGCTCACCATGCTCCTCTCTCTTCCTCTTTCGAATGCAACCATGGCCGCCCGCCCATGGTGCTCCGCCTTTGAGAGAGCAATATGCAGCCGCGCCTGCTCGCCGACTCCGCCGTTGTGGAGTGCCGCATGCCGTCGCCCGCCTCAAGCCGCCTTCACCGGCATCGTATTCGCGCCGCCGCCTCCCTGCTGCCTCCGGTCCCCGTCGCCAGACGGCGACGAGCCGGAGCTCGCGGGCTCCCCCGTGCGGAGCCGCGCCGTCCCTTTCCCCGTCCCGCAGCCTGGCAGACCTCCCTGCCATCCGCCTCGCCAGGAGCTGTCCTGCCTCCGCCGCCGTCATGTCTCCAGCCGACCTCGCCCGTTCACCCATCGACCCGTAGCGCAAGCGCGCCCGAACTGCATCGGCCTCGCTTCGCTCGCACGGCCGGCATCGCCAGAAGCGGGAGGCCCAACTCCCTCTGCGCCAGGCCCAACCTCTCCCCACCGAGCCCAGCTGCCTCCAGCCTCTCCCCACCGAACTGGGCCAGGCCCATTGGGTGAGCCTCCCACGCCCCGCCTTTGTTTTTTTTTCTGTTGGGCCAGCCAGTTTCGGCCTCTTATTATTTTTTCCAGTCCTGCAAATTTAGCTAATTTCTAGGGACATCAGTTTTACAGTTTAGCCCTCAAACTTCATGCATTTTTTAACTTCACAACCGTGCATCACATGTAAAAACTTTATATATGAAAAATGCTTAGAATTTTGTGTAGATTAATAATATGCCACTTTCACCCCTATTAAAAATGTTTAACTTGTTGTTTTCATTTAATTTGTGTAAATGCCATGCTAAAATGATTTATTTCATAACTAAATAACCGTAGCTCGGTTTTTAATAAACTTTATATGTAAATGGGGTGGAAAAATGTGTAGAATAACATGATGCACTTTATTTTCCAGTTTAACAATAATAAAATGTGGTTCTAGCCAGGACAGTACCAAATTCATATACGCACATGGGGATTTTCCGGAATTGTTGTTTGTTGTTTCGGACTCATTTAAACTTGTCTAAATAGTTAGTTTACTTTTGCTTCACCCCTTGCCATGTATTGCATCATGTATAGACTTGTCATGCATCATACCTTGCCATGTATTGCATCATATAGGCTTGTGTTATTTTTTTGAGCTTCCTACCTTGCCATGCTTTGCTTCCTGTATAGACTTGTCATTCATCATACCTTGCCATGTATTGCATCATATAGGCTTGTGTTATTTTTCTGAGCTTCCTACCTTGCCATGCTTTGCTTCCTGTATAGACTTGTGGTGCATCCTATATAGAACTGTCATGCATCATACTTGGATGTGCATCGTATGCCATGTTTATGCTTGTGTGTTTACCGCATTGCTTGCTTCTTCTCGTTAGTGCTTGTTCCGTTGCGATCGTGAGGATTCGTTCGACTTCTCGTGGTTCTTCTTCAAGGCTTCTTCTTCGTCTTCTTCACGGATCTGTTCTTCTTCCTTGCGGAATCCCAGGCAAGATGACCATACCCTTGGATACCTTTACTACCATTGCCATGCTTAGTTGTCTCGATGCTATCGTTACATGTCGCGCTACCCATCTTTTATGTCAGCCTTGTTGCCATGAAACCTCTAACCTTTGACACCTTCCTAGCAAAACCATTGTTTGGCTATGTTACCCGCTTGCTCAGCCCCTCTTATTGCGTTGTTAGTTGCAGGTGAAGATGAAGATCGTTCCAGGAGGGAACTTGTTGTTGGAATATCACAATATCTATTATTATTATTAACACACCTATATACTGGGCATGGGTGGAAGGCTTGGCCTTTTGCTCGGTGTTTTGTTCCACTCATGCCACCTTAGGCGCCGATAAACCGGCATTATGTTCCTTGATATTGCGTTCCTTACACGATGGGTATATGGGGACCCCTTGACAGTTTTTCTTTGAATAAAACTCCTCCAGCAAGGCCCAACGTTGGTTTTAATTTGCCTCCTAATAACAACTTAATTAATTAATTAAAATTGCATAGGGGGTCGCGTCCCCGGGGATTCTTTCTACATAGCAGGGGGCAGTGCTGATGGTGTTGGTCCCAAATGGGGAGACTGCGGGGCCGCCACGGGGAAACCCGAGGTATCTGGTATAACCCATAGGATCACCTATCCGGACGTGGCCTGAGACAAGATACACGTGGCTACTATCAGGGTGTCGGCACACCGGGAGGTCTTGCTGGACTTTTTTTACCATTGTCGAAATGTCTTGTGCACCGGGATGCCGAGCCTGATCGGATTTCCCTAAGATAAGGGGTGATGATATTATATTTATCACTTCAGCTGATCGTGAGAGCTTGTGATGGGCTAAGTTGGGACACCCCTGCAGGGTTATGATCTTTCGAAAGCCGTGCCCGCGGTTATGTGGCAGATTGGAATTTGTTAATGTCCGGTTGTAGAAAACTTGACAGAGGATCAGAAGTAAAACACACAACTGTGTGAGTAACTATGATTGTCTCTTTTCACTTTGACAAGAGAACACTGTGGGGTTATGTTTGACTCGTAGGTAGTTCAGGATCTTTAGCGATCACTACTAGTTTGCGACCGTTTGCGTAGATGCTCATCTTATTCTTGTACTCGTAAGCTAGCCACTATATTATGCTTAGCCGCTGCTGCAACCTCACCACTACCCTCTTCCTACCCATAAAGCTTTGCTAGTCTTGATACCCATGGTTATGGGATTGCTGAGTCCTCGTGGCTCACAGATACTACAACACCAGATGTAGGTTGAGACGAGAGTGATGCGGGAGCTGGTTCAAGTACTTCACTGGGAGCTCGATGAAGATCGTGGCCGTATGCTTGTGACGTTTTCGACGATCAGTAGTGGTTTCTACTAGGGGCGATTTGGACCTGTGGCTTTATGTATTTGGTATCTTTCTTTAGGATCTTCGCCCGTAGTCGGGTTGTGATGTTTTGGATGATGTTTTGCTTATGTAATGTATTGTGTGACGTGGCGAGTGTAAGCCAACTATCCTTTTGCAATTTCATCCCTATTTTTACATGAGTCATGCAAAGATACCAAACTTGAGATCATTCTAGAATGGGCTTATACCTTTAAGTCGTGCCTCGACACGTAGGAGGTATAGTCCCATCCTAGGCATTACAAGTTGGTATTCAGAGCCTTCTCCGACCTAGAAGCCCCCACTGATTGATCGAATCGTTGACGGTTGAGTCTAGGCACACACATGAAAATGTTTTGAGTCCTATATATATATCGGAGAGTAGGATTTCTTTTGCTCCTCATCTCTTTTCACTCTGGTGAGGACTCCTGACGATTACTCTTGTCTCTTCTACTCTCAAAATTCACCAAATTTTTTTTTAGGATCACGCGAGTATTGTTTGGATTGTTTCGATGTCTTTGTGACGAGAACATTGTTCTCGATGCCTCCAAACATTTAGGGGTTGTGGCAGTGTCCCGGGGAGTTGAGCTCCGAGGTGTTGTCGTCACAAATCCATCGCATCAGTTCTGGAATACTTAAGACGGCCGACATCGAAAACTCTCCTATGCGGTTAGTGGCAAGATAACCCCGACATCACCCAGTACTGGGGAGGTAGTTCGGGAGTATTGCCATAGCTTGTATAGTAGATGCGTTTCGAAGGTCCGAGGTAAACGGTTTCCGGAAATAACTGGTTATGTGTTGAAGGATGGATACAGCTGGATGTAGGATTAGAGTTGAGTGCGTGATGCTTCCCCTGTTTCCCCAACACCTGATTGCATAACTGGAAACTTTCGGAAATTAATAGGTGGGTTCATCTAGTAGCTCGTAGGCATTCTTCCAACAAATGCATGATATGGAGTTCGGGGTTCTACATTGAGTGAAGTGGCTTTATGGACGTTGTTCCAATCGGGAGTTGCATCTTAAAGGGTCCTTGGCTATGCTGATCCGGGGATTGCAAAACCCTTTTGTAACACGTTCCATGAGCTTTCAGCACGAACATGTGGAATGAAACTTCTATCTTGTATTTGTTCTATCTGCTCCTTCTTGTTTTTATTTACCTTTTGTTCTCCCAAGTGGCTTCTCGACAAGTTGATGTACCTACGGAATTCATTCGTTCAATTCTCTGCTCAGTTGATATTGTGAAGATTATGTTGCAACATATCTATCCTTTGTTTCGTTTTGATTCTGGTATTCGAGTTGCTTCGATGTCAAATGTTGATTCCATACCTTTCCTAATCGGTGTTCTCATATTTCTATGGGAGTGCTAATTCTTCTTGACCATCGAGATTTTCATGTTAATCCTTTTCAACCGGTGTGCCTTCTCTTCAAATTATTCCATACGGACGCCGTTGAGAAATTCGACGATTTGTCTGTTTCATTCATCCCAAGTTGTCTTTGTTTCCCCGCCCTCCCTCCCTTTTTCTTCTTGGAGCCAGAGTCCCTAATGAAGTATCCATTTTATTCATGTGATATTTCTTCATTCTTTTCCTTCAATGTTCTTATCCGGTGCTTATCGTGAAGATGCTCAAGAATTTCAAGTTCATCATTCTTAATTCTAACATTCTTCTCCGGTGGACTAAATCCAAGCTTCCGTAATGATCATATCCCTTCCTTTTGTTTCACATGTTTTCACATGTTGTAATTTCTTATCCGAAGTCTCTTTTGCTTATTCAACTCTCTAATTCTTCTCCGGAGTGCTGAAGATATCTCAGAAGATACGCGTTTCCATTCTTAATCCATTCAAGCTATTTTTGAGGATTGTTATCTTCTTCAAGCCATTTAATTCAACCGGTGCAATATCTCGCAAGTAATCATTCCAACGGTGTTTCTTTTGAGTGGGCCCTAACCCACAGGTCTTTTTCCAGGATCTTACCTGGCTCTTCTAATATTTCCGGAGTTATTCTAAAAATTCTTTTCAAAGTGTGACGTAAGTATGAATCCCATCAGTCACAGCCCTTCTCCAGGACCGCTTTCAAATTCTTTTTCATCATTGGTTCAACCTTTTAATTCTTCATTACGGAGTGCCTATACAATTCATGGTGGTGTATCTCATCGTCTTCTCAGATTTTGAAGACTCGAAGACGAGTTCCTCTTGAATCCTAATTCGTTCTTCCAAGATTCGTGGTTCTAGCTTCATGCCATCCTCATTATTGTTCCGTTTGTGAGGAATTCTTTTTATAACCATCCGAAGCATTTCATGAATTCTTTTCATTGTGTTCCTCCGAAGGGCATCATTTCAGAAAATTTCTTCGTTCTCAGTTTGCAACTTCGTCCTCCAAATATTCTTCATTGATGCCTCTTCGTTCATCTCCATATTCTACCGGTGCTTTGTCAAGTATTCTTTAATCGGTTCGCGATCTCTTCGTTCTCTTGTAAATTTTCCTCAAGTGCTTATTCTTCCCGGTGGATTATTCTCTTTCTTCACCCGGTCTCAATTCTTACGGTGGTTCATTCAAGTTTACTCTTCCTTGTTATCGTATTAATTCACTCGTTCTTTTCATAATCCTACCGGTGGTTCGTTGAAGATTTACCCAAGCTTGTGCGAGATCTCTCTTAATTCTTTCCAACGAGAATAAGTAGTATGCCAAATCCTTTGGTGGTCATCAATTTAAATTGGTGAAGGATATGCATGACATAATTCTTATTCTTATTCCTTCAAGGTGATTTAATTCCTTTGTCTGGAGCTTGTTCATCATATCATATTCTCGGTTCTAAGTTGTTCATCTTGTTTTCCGGAGCTCCAAGTTATTTCTATTATATCATTTCAAACCTCCATCTAATTCTCGCAGGCCTTGAATCTTATTCTTTTCATCTTTCACTTCTCATGCTTTCATTACCGGAGTTTTCATGGTGGTTGATCATGATTTAATTCATCCTCGAAGTCTTCATCAAGATTCTTGTTGGAGCTCAAGCTTTCTTCATCATGCATTCCAATGCAATAGTTTCTACCTTATCTTTTCAGATGGTGTTATGTCATTCTTGACAATTCCTTCATGGATTATGATTCCCGAGTTATCAAGAATGAGATATTTAAAATCATCATTTTCCTTGTTCAGGAGATCCTTTCAACCCTTCAATTATTCGTTGGAGTTAACTTGGGTTGTATTTCACCTAAAAGCTTTCCCTAAGGATTGTTGCTATTGTGGTGCTTATAAATGACCCAGTTTCTTCATTTATCCTCCTGCAGAAACAAGTTTTCATCTTGTCATTGATCTCAATCCAATTAATTGTTTTCGTCAGTGGCTGGTTGTCACCTCTTAATTTTGAGATGTTTTCCATAAGCCCACATCAAGCTTATTCTTTTCGTTGTTGATTTTCCAACAACTCTACTCAATCCATCGTTGTAAGGATGCTCTTTGAAATTCAATTTTGAGAGAAGTTGTCATATTTTTCTCCGTTCATTTCTTTCTTGGATCTGTATTATATTCTTTCATTCCGGAGGAATTGTGATATTGCTCTCTTTGACCATCTTCTCGTTTTCATCAAGAGCATATCATTTCATTTGCTTATCCAGTTAACTGGAGTGTTGTATTCTTCATTCAAGTTCCCTCATCTTATCAAGTTTGCATCTCTTTTCAACCGAAGTCCTATCTGAAATCTTACCCCTCGTGCCATTCTTTCAATTGTTTTGGAGGCGGTGTGTTGTTGATTTCATCAAGTATCATCCCAACTTGGCAAGTTCATGTTCTATTCCTTACATTTTCAGTCGGAGTGCTGTCCAAATTATGTCATTCTTATTCCTTGGCTATACAGTTGCAGTTTCATATTCTTTTGGTTCGTAAGCTCTTGTTTCATGTCTTTCAACCTACAAGGTTCTCATAATGTTCCTTGTTCCTCTTTTCTAATGGAGTTTTCATATTCGTTCATCTCCGTTGTATTCTTCTTTCATTTTGGTCAACCTCTCAAGGTTCGTGGTTTCACTCGTCTGTCGAAGAAGCAACTTTGTTTTACCTCTTCCTTTTCTGTTTTATCCGGTGCCATCTCCAGGCTCTCGGGTCGAGATCCTCTGTTAGTGTGGGAGAGTTGTGACGCCCCGAGACCGATGCGCCAGGTGTCAGCCAGTTATTCGTCATCGTTGCCATGTCATTTGCTTGCGTGTTGCACTTTGTAATGTCATCATGTGCATTTCATTAGCATGTTTTCAAAACTTGCATTCGTTCGGGCTCCTCAGTTCTCTCCGTTGTCCGTTCTGAGTCCAGACACACTCGCACGCACCTGTGGCACCTCCGAATATTTATTTTATAAGTGGCCGAAAAAATTTCTCGGAATGGGATGAAACTTGGCGTGCGGTCTTATTATAGCGTAGGTAGACCGCCTGTCAAATTTCGTCGCATTCGGAGTTCGTTTGATAGCCCAACCGTTAAATATATAGCGGCACTATAGCCGGATAAACGTCGGACGTGTCGGTGTTTCAAAACTTCCGTCGGGCCTCTCTCTCTCTTCTCTCGTCTCAGCCCGATGCCTTCTACACAACCAGCTAACCCAGCCCACTTTCACCCCCTCGCCTGCACGTCCGGAACTGTCCTGAACCCGACCCGGGCAGTCGTGACCGATGGGTCCGGATCATCACCAAACATCCCTAAAACATCTTTGTTTTCTCTTTTGGACTCCCATAGATTTTATTCCCGACCGTCTGATTTCAATCGGATGGACCGAATGATCCCTACCTAACCCCGCTTGATATATATAGCAGGCAACCCTAGTTTGTAGGCCTCCTGTTCCATCCATTCCTCCGCCGCCGCCACTCTTTCGCATCTTCATCGGGATCCTCCCAGATCCCTTTCCCTCCAACCAACGTTCGAGCCTCCACCTCTCGATCCCCATCCATCGAACTGCCAATCGCCGCAGTCATCCATCCAACCGATCCAGACGCAGCTCACCCCGAGGTCCCCTGGATCCCGTCGTGCATCGAGCAGGAGGTCCTGCTCCCATGACCTCCCGCATGGCTGTGCTCGCTTGCCTCCTCGAGCCGAGGCTCACTGCCACCAGCGACGACAACGCCAACCTCGTCGCCCCCCCCCCCACCTCTCATTCCATGCGCCCCGGTGAGGCCGCGACGCCGCTCCTTCCTTCCTTCCTCTGTCTCTCTCCGCTCACCATGCTCCTCTCTCTTCCTCTTTCGAATGCAGCCATGGCCGCCCGCCCATGGAGCTCCGCCTTTGAGAGAGCAATATGCAGCCGCGCCTGCTCGCCGACTCCGCCGTTGTGGAGTGCCGCATGCCGTCGCCCGCCTCAAGCCGCCTTCACCGGCATCGTATTCGCGCCGCCGCCTCCCTGCTGCCTCCGATCCCCGCCGTCGGACGGCGATGTGCCGGAGCTCCTGGGCTCCCCCGCGCGGAGCCGCGTAGTCCCTTTCCCCGTCCCGCAGCCTGGCAGACCTCCCTGTCATCCGCCTCGCCAGGAGTTGTCCTGCCTCCGCCGCCGTCCTGTCTCCAGCCGACCTCGCCCGTTCACCCGTCGACCCGCAGCACTAGCGCGCCCGAACCGTATCGGCCTTGCTTCGCTCGCACGGCCGGTGTCGCCAGAAGCGGGAGGCCCAACTCCCTCTGCGCCAGGCCCAACCTCTCCCCACCGAGCCCAGCTGCCTCCAGCCTCTCCCCACCGAACTGGGCCAGGCCCATTGGGTGAGCCTCCCACGCCCCGCCTTTGTTTTTTTTTCTTCTGTTGGGCCAGCCAGTTTCGGCCTCTTATTATTTTTTCCAGTCCTGCGAATTTAGCTAATTTCTAGGGACAGCAGTTTTATAGTTTAGCCCTCAAACTTCATGCATTTTTTAACTTCACAACTGTGCATCACATGTAAAAAACTTTATATATGAAAAATGCTTAGAATTTTGTGTAGATTAATAATATGCCACTTTCACCCCTGTTTAAAATGTTTAACATGTTGTTTTCATTTAATTTGTGTAAATGCCATGCTAAAATGATTTATTTCATAACTAAATAACCGTAGCTCGGTTTTTAATAAACTTTATATGTAAATGGGGTGGAAAAATGTGTAGAATAACATGATGCACTTTATTTTCCTGTTTAACAATAATAAAATGTGGTTCTAGGCAGAACAGTACCAAATTCATATACGCACATGGGGATTTTCCGGAATTGTTGTTTGTTGTTCCGGCCTCATTTAAACTTGTCTAAATAGTTAGTTTACTTTTGCTTCACCCCTTGCCATGTATTGCATCATGTATAGACTTGTCATGCATCATACCTTGCCATGTATTGCATCATATAGGCTTGTGTTATTTTTCTGAGCTTCCTACCTTGCCATGCTTTGCTTCCTGTATAGACTTGTCATGCATCATACCTTGCCATGTATTGCATCATATAGGCTTGTGTTATTTTTCTGAGCTTCCTACCTTGCCATGCTTTGCTTCTTGTATAGACTTGTGGTGCATCCTATATAGAACTGTCATGCATCATACTTGGATGTGCATCGTATGCCATGTTTATGCTTGTGTGTTTACCGCATTGCTTGCTTCTTCTCGTTAGTGCTTGTTCCGTTGCGATCGTGAGGATTCGTTCGACTTCTCGTGGTTATTCTTCAAGGCTTCTTCTTCGTCTTTTTCACGGATCTATTCTTCTTCCTTGCGGAATCGCATGCAAGATGACCATACCCTTGGATACCTTTACTACCATTGCCATGCTTAGTTGTCTCGATGCTATCGTTACATGTCGCGCTACCCATCTTTTATGTCAGCCTCTCCTTGTTGCCATGAAACCTCTAACCTTTGACACCTTCCTAGCAAAACCATTGTTTGGCAATGTTACCCGCTTGCTCAGCCCCTCTTATAGCGTTGTTAGTTGCAGGTGAAGATGAAGATCGTTCCAGGAGGGAACTTGTTGTTGGAATATCACAATATCTATTATTATTATTAACACACCTTTATACTGGGCATGGGTGGAAGGCTTGGCCTTTTGCTCGGTGTTTTGTTCCACTCATGCCACCTTAGGCGCCGATAAACCGGCATTATGTTCCTTGATTTTGCGTTCCTTACACGATGGGTATATGGGAACCCCTTGACAGTTCGTCTTTGAATAAAACTCCTCCAGCAAGGCCCGACATTGGTTTTAATTTGCCTCATAATAACAACTTAATTAATTAATTAAAATTGCATAGGGGGTCGCGTCCCCGGGGATTCTTTCTACATAGCAGGGGGGCCAGTGCTGATGGTGTTGGTCCCAAACGGGGAGACTGCGAGGCCGCCACGGGGAAACCCGAGGTATCTGGTATAACCCGTAGGATCACCTATCCGGACGTGGCCTGAGACAAGATACGCGCGGCTACTATCAGGGTGTCGGCACGCCGGGAGGTCTTGCTGGACTTGTTTTACCATTGTCGAAATGTCTTGTGCACCGGGATGCCGAGCCTGATCGGATTTCCCTAAGATAAGGGGTGATGATATTATATTTATCACTTCAGCTGATCGTGAGAGCTTGTGATGGGCTAAGTTGGGACACCCCTGCAGGGTTATGATCTTTCGAAAGCCGTGCCCGCGGTTATGTGGCAGATTGGAATTTGGTAATGTCCGGTTGTAGAAAACTTGACAGAGGATCCGAAGTAAAACACACAACTGTGTGAGTAACCGTGATTGTCTCTTTTCACTTTGAGAAGAGAACACGGTGGGGTTATGTTTGACTCGTAGGTAGTTCAGGATCTTTAGCGATCACTACTAGTTTGCGACCGTTTGCGTAGATGCTCATCTTATTCTTGTACTCGTAAGCTAGCCACCATATTATGCTCAGCCGCTGCTACAACCTCACCACTACCCTCTTCCTACCCAAAAAGCTTTGCTAGTCTTGATACCCATGGTTATGGGATTGCTGAGTCCTTGTGGCTCACAGATACTACAACACCAGATGCAGGTTCAGCCGAGAATGATGCAGGAGCTGGTTCAAGTACTTCACTGGGAGCTCGATGAAGAGCGTGGTCGTATGCTTGTGACATTTTCGACGATCAGTAGTGGTTTCTACTAGGGGCGATTCGGACCTGTGGCTTTATGTATTTGGTATCTTTCTTTTGGATCTTTGCCCGTAATCGGGTTGTGATGCTTTGGATGATGTTTCGCTTATGTAATGTATTGTGTGACGTGGCGAGTGTAAGCCAACTATCCTTTTGCAATTTCATCCCTATTTTTACATGAGTCGTGCAAAGATACCAAACTTGAGATCATTCTAGAATGGGCTTAAACCTTTAAGTCGTGCCTCGACACGTAGGAGGTATAGTCCCATCCTGGGCATTACACGATGTGCATGAAGAAAGGATAGAAAGTACTGCATGAGGCCTCCGGCATGACGGAGCCGGACCGGAGCTCGGGCTCCTACTCCTCATCACTGCCTTTCGCCATCATCAGGAGCACGGCGGTGAGGTTCTTCTCCTTGATCGTAGGAGCACTCAAGGAAGGCTCAAACCAGGAGGGCGAGCGCACGGCCTTCGCCTTGTCGAACGCCATCGGCTGCGAACTCGGGGGAGAGATCAGGCGGACCTGGAGTCTCTTGGGGCAGGAAGGAGAAGGGGATCTGAAACAAGACGAAGGAAGGCAATGAAGCTCGGCAGCGCGCGCCAGCCTTTTGTCATATGAGGGCAGTTGCCGAGGCAGCATGGGGAAGCGGAGACGCTCACGTCCAATTAGTCGCCACGCGTCGACCAAGGCTGCAGGCAATTGGGGCCCCCAGAGCTTTGCACTTGCCCCTTGGCTTCGCCTCGAAGCCATGTTCGAGCGCACCTTGGGCCCGGGGGCTACTGTCGATGTCCTAGGGATGGGGGTACCCAGACTTACCTGCGTGCGGCCCGTGACGTGGCTTCGTCGGTGTCCTGGTATGGCCCAACTTTAGCAACCATAGCTCGAGACCCTCGTGAGGGGCCAAGCCTCGCGAGGCGGACGACGGCAAGACCTCCCTGGGGGCAGCCTCTCTAGGCTGGCTCCCGATGAGTGAAGATATCTATGCAAGGCGCACCTCGCGAGGTTCACGTGATGTGAGCCATGACGACCAAGGCCAGGCAGGCGCCAGTGGGCGTAGTGTACCAGTTTCCCCTTTGGTGCCAAGGGGGCAAGTGCAGGCGCGGAGTCCTGAGGAATCAAGCAAAGGTTTCCATATCGGTGCAACAAGACCAAGGACCGCCAGAACGGCGGGATGGAGGTCACCGTGGTGGCCAGCGCGGCGTCACCACCAGAGCCTTTGGCAGGCGAAGACCGCTTTTGTCAGGATAGCTTGTACTAGTTGTTCCCCTTCAAATTTGGCCGTTGTGGGATCCCTTCCTGCCTACATTTGAGCAGAGGACCAATGCCACTATAAATAGGACCTAGCCACCACCGTAGAGAGGGATCCCGATCCGACGACACAGAGGAGATCATCCTCACCCTCTCCAAGCTCATCGAGCCGAAGAACACCTCACCTACTAAGGTTGTTGTTCCACTGTACTAGTTCATCCTCAGCCCACAAGGCAATCCACCACACACACTAGAGTAGGGTATTACACCGCAAGGTGGCCCGAACCAGTATAAATCCCTGTGTCTCTTGTTTCTTAAGTTCGTCGAGCTCGGCCGTGGAATCATAGGGCGAGCGTGCTGGGGAGAGAGTGTTCTTCGTGCGCACCCTAGAGTTCGAACCTCTCTAGGGTCTGCGGAGCCTAAAATCCGACACGGCCGCTCGGGGCACGCCATTAATATGGACCAGTGGGAACGAGGCGGGCGACGGTCAAAGGCTGTCTCACTTCCCGATGAGCCTATGCGGCGGACTTCTGGCATTCCTATACCATCATTTCACACAGCTACTCGCACGCCTCATAGTGACACTGCGCAGCGAAAATGCCTCCCATCAATCCACACACCTACACGCACGCCTCGTGGTCTGCCTACGCGGCGGACTGGTCGCACGCCACACAGGGCGTGTAACACTTATATTTTTTTGTTTTTTGATGATTCAATCTGCCACTTTGCTGCTTAACCGAAGCATGGCACGGTCTAACGCACACGGTGCAAATAAATATTCCATATGAGATATTGGTTGACAGTTATTAACAATCCCACATTTGTAAGTACATTATATCAAAACTTGTCTCAAATTTGATGAATGAATACAATATCACAGTCTACTGGTGTCCATATATGACACTACGATAAGTTTAATGAATTTCAAGTAAGTTTTGGATTTACCGAATTTTAAAAATCAATATTCTCAATGTTTTGAAATTTCTTTCACGGGGAAACATGCACCGAGGGACACACGTATGATTTTGCAATCCATTTTGGTGCACATGTAGCTCAAAATTGATTTTTGCACATTAAAGCCCTAGGAAATTAATCAATGTATAAAATGGGTTGAATGATCTCTGGTTTTTTTTTCAAACTTTAACACGACACTCCTTTGGTCACATGTTCACTGCAAAAAAACTTTGACATGCCTCACAGTGGATATGGTGGTGCGGATATGTGTCTGTGTGTGAGGGGGGTCATGAGCACAGTATTAGTCGCGAGCCTATGTGACATGGGATTATTGATCAGTTTGTGAGTCATATGTATATGCCACATCAAAGTCATGAATTGGTTATTTAAAACATTACACAACCATTTCATACATACATTTTCAGGCCACATGCATGCATTGGTGGTTCTCTCAAACACTCCCTCATGCAGTTAGCAGCGACGTGCCCATTCGTTAGCCCGCAAAGGTTTCCAGTTTCCACCGACAATGAGAGGCATCGGACCAAAGGTGGATTCATCTTGGCATGTGTGTTATAGTGTGGATCATGGTGAGATTCCATATTAAAGTTCAGGCACGTGCATACACGTGTGTCCCTCCCGCCGGCCTGAAGTGAGGGGGCTAGCTACTACGCGTCGTGAACCTCTGTGTAGTGCGTTTCCAGTTTGCGAAGCATGTGCCACGTCAAAGTTGTGCATTGTGTATTCAAACATCATATGACAACATGCACGCGGTGGTTGTCCTATGACACTCGCTCGCGTGTGACTCTCTGTGGGCCTGCGAGGTCGTCGTCGATCAATTGAACATACAATGAGCGAGAGGTTAATTTGACCAACAAGGATGGTTCTTTTTTTGTTACGTATATGCACGGTAGGAGTATGTAGTATACATGTCAAAGAGGGGGCAACATGTATACTCTATGTGGGTATGTGTCTATGTGTGTGTGTGATAACCTCGCTCCATGTGGGGACTTTCCGGTTCGCAAGGCAGGTACCACATCAAAGTTGTGCATTGGTATTCAAACATCACGCAATACCATGCAGGCGGTGGTTGCCATATATATATATATATATATATATATATATATATATATATATATATATATATATATATATATATATATATATATATATATATATATATATATATATATATATATATATATATATATATATATATATATCTGTGTGTGTGTGTGTGTGTGTGTTTGTGTGTGTGTGTCACGCCCAAGATGCGATTATGTCCTGATCACGTGATGACTCGTGATTGGGGCACAACCGCATTTTGGGCGCTTAGCAAGATGGATATCATTACATCGTACCATTACATACATAGATTGGGATACATACAAGTCATACAATTGTGACATGAATACAACACATTATACACAAGACATCTGACCACGGATGAAAACATGAAAAGCACAACGACATCCATCCTGCTATCCCAGGTTGCCGACCAGGAACCTATCCCAAGACTGACGAAGAAGAAGAAGAAGAAGAAGAAGAAGAAGAAGAAGAAGAAGAAGAAGAAGAAGAAGAAGAAGAAGAAGAAGAAGAAGAGGAAGAAGAAGAAGAAGAAGAAGAAGGAACTCCAACACAAATCAACATCGCTCTCACATCAAGTCATCGGAAACCTGCATCTGCAACTGTTGTAGTATCTGTGAGCCACGAGGACTCAGCAATCCCATAATCATGGGTATCAAGACTAGCAAAGCTTAATGGATATGGAGAGGTTAAGTAGTGAGGTTGGGGCAGTGGCTAAGCATTATATGGTGGCTAACTTATGAGTACAAGAATAAGATGAGCATCTACGCAAACGGTCGCAAACTAGTAATGATCGTTAAGTGATCCTGAACTACCTACGAGTCAAACATAACCCCACCGTGTTCTCTTCTCAATTGAAAAGAGACGGTCACGGTTACTCGCGCGGTTGGTGTATTTTATATCGGATCCTCTGTCAAGTTTTCTACAACCGGACATTAACAAATTCCAATCTGTCACATAACCGCGGGCACGGCTTTCGAAAGTTCATAACCCTGCATGGGTGTCCCAACTTAGCCCATCACAAGTTCTCACGATCAGCAGAGGAAAAACCTCTTATCTTAGGGACAACCCGATCAGACTCGGAATCCCGATGCACAAGACATTTCGGCAATGGTAAAACAAGTCAAACAAGACCTCCCGGAGTGCCGACACCCTAATAGTAGCCGCGCGTATCTCATCTCAGGCCACGACCGGATGAGCAGTACGTACAGCAACCGAAGACCCCAGATAACTGGGTGGCACCGCAAGTGGCTCTAGTTTGGGACCAACACCGTCAGCACTGGCCCCCTGTATGTGGAAAAGAATCCTCGGGGACGCGACCCCCTATGCTAATTAATTAATTAAGTTTTTATTATGTTGCAAATTAAAACCAAAGTTGGGTCTTGCTGGAGGAGTTTTATTCAAAGTGAACTGTCAAGGGGGTCCCATACCCCCAACCGTGTTAGGAACGCAAACTCAAGGAACATAACACCGGTTTATCGGTTCTTAAGGCAGCATGAGTGAAACAAAACACCGAGCAAAAGGCCAAGCCTTCCACCCATTGCCAAGTATATATGTGCATTAATTATAGTAATAGATATTGTGATATTCCAACAATCCAAGTTCCGACATGGAGCAATCTTCATCTTCACCTGCAACTAACAACGTTATAAGAGGGTCTGAGCAAGCGGTAACATAGCCATACAACAGTTTGCTGGGATGGTGTCAAAGGTTAGAGGTTTCATGGCAACAATGAGAGGCTGACAACAATAGATAGGCAGCGCGACATATAGCGATAGCATCGAGACAACTAGCATAGCAATGATAGTAAAGAGATCCAAGGTGACAGTCATCTTGCCTGAGATCCTGCTAGGAAGAAGAACGAGTCCATGAAGAAGACGAAGACACATAGACGAACCAAGTGTAGTCGAACGAATCCTCACGATCGCAACAAAACAGGAACTAACGAGAAGAAGCAAAGAACACGGTAAACACACCACACATAAACAAGACATGATGCACAACCAAGTATGATGCATGACAAGGCTACATGATGCTACTCATGGCAAGAGATGATGCAAAGAAGAACACACCAGAAGGCAAGTTTAAATGAGGCCAAAAACAACATGTAACAATTCCGGTAAGTCCTCATATGCAAATTTCAAAATTGGTCCAGATCTGAACAAACCTTAAGTTAAAGTTGTTAAACATCAAGTTAACATACACCATGATGATCTATACGAAATTCTAGTCAAGTTACATTTAATTCGGAGCTATGGCCTAGAAGATATGAGCAAAACAAGTTACACATGGCATTGATGCAAAATGCATTCAAACTCAAGCACATACTCTCAAAACATGGATGCAACATGACATGATGCATCTACATGCAAAAACAAGCAAGTTTCATGTAGAGCATGCTCAAAACGGAGCAACGGTTCAACACATACACCCAATACAAGATATAACAACAATATGTCCAAAACATCAACTAGGCACTTTGCAATCATCAAAACAGCATGATACACGAACATTTCATGGCATCAAAGGGCATGGAAAGCATGTACATGTCAAGCATTACAGAACATGATTACTGAGCTGCTGCTAGAACTCACTAGAACATGCTCAAAGCATCATGGCAAGATTGCAAAAGGTAACAGATTCACAGACTTAGTGAAATAAACTGAACATGGCAGGAACAACGACAAGTAGGCATGTTTGCAAGCTTGTGTAACTCATCTCAAAGCATCTCATGGCATGTGAATATAACCAACAGCAAGAATACATGTTTATGCAGCTACTCATGTCAAGAACATGGTCATAGGATGCATAGAACACTAGCTATTCACATGGCAAAAATGAACTTACTGATAACAGGCTGACAGAAACATTATATATCAATTCGAGAGCATGGTAATGACAAGCTACAGCAGGCCATAATTGCAAACAAGGGCATTGATGGATAGAGCATTACATGGACAACAAAACATGATCACTGAACAGCTCCAGATTATGTATGGATTGGACTGTAGCATCAAGCAAACATGGCATCACAATGTAACAGTTTCAGACTTAGCAGTTTTCAACAAGTCTCAAAAAACAGCAAACAGTGAGTAGGTCACTTAACAAGCTTGTTGCACTCACCACAAGGAATATCATGGAAAGCTCATTACACCATTGCAAAGATAACATGATTGTTCTCCTAAAACATGTAGACATGATGCTCAAACAAAAACCATGCAAAAAGATATGAAAAAGACAAATCAGCAAGTTATAACTGTTTTCAGCACTTAACAGCAACATGCACTTTTGCAACAGGGTTTAATATGTCAAAATGCACCCTATCATGTATGTAAATGCAACCATCATGTAGAGCACAGAGAGATGAACATTTTTACATATTATACACAACATTTGGACACACATGCATGAGATATGGCAGGTCAAAGATGCTAACATGAAATGAGATTTTAGGGACCTAGCAGCTTTTCTGAAGAAGAAAAAACGAGCACAAGATAGCTAAATATCGCATAGGGCGAGGGCATGGATCTGGCTCACCAGGCCTCATGGGCCGAAGGGAGACGAGTTGGGCCGCAGCGGGGCCCATAAGGCCGGAGCTGGGCCGGCTGGCGAGGCCCATGAGTGGGACAAGCGGGCGCTCGTGCTCGTATCGAACGGGGACGACGCCGGCGGCGGCTGGAGGTTAGGGGAGGACTAGGGCTAGGGTTTCATCCAAAATAGGCAGGTTAGGTTGACATGGGGCTAGGAGGGGGCTTTGGAGGCCGTTTTCGGACTGTACGATCTCGATCGTGCGGCTCCGGACAGAGGGGGGAGTTTAGGTGCGCTAGTGGGCTGTGTAGAGAGGAGGTGGACTGAGGGGAGAAAAGAGAGAGAGAGAGAGAGAGAGAGAGAGAGAGAGAGGCCTGGCACCGTGTTTCGGAGACCGAAACGTCTGACGACAATACCGGCAACGGTGTCGCTCTATGTTTAATGGTTGGGCCATCAAACAGACTCCGAATGCGACGAAAGTTAACAGGTGGTCTACCTACACTATAATAAGACCAGACGCCAAGTTTCATCCCATTCTGAGAACATTTCCCGGCCACTTATAAAAATAATATTCAGAGGTGCCGTGGGCACGTGCGGGTGTGTATGGGCTCAGAACGGACAACGGAGAGGACGAGGGATCGGGCAACTATGAATGGATGCAAGTTTCTAAAACTATGCAGATGAAATGCACATGATGACATGGCAAGGTGCAACACGCAAGCAAATGACATGGCAACGACGACAAATAAGAGGAGGACACATGGCGCATCGGTTTCGGGGTGTCACAATATAGGAACTCACTCGCGTGTGGCGCTTCCATCTGTGGGCCCGCGAGGTCATCCTCCATCACTTTAACCCAATGTGAGAGAGGCACATTTGATAAACAAGGAGGATTAATTCTTTTAGGGGTTGTGTTAGGGTAGGAGTATATATATTACGTGTCGAAGGGGATATGGGACCAACATATACTAGGTGTCACACATGAACCTCACTCTGTGTGGGGACTTTGCGATTTTTGAGTCAATGCCACATCAAAGGTTGTGCATTAGGTATTCAAAACATCACAACCACATACCTCTCCATATATATGTTTTGGCACACATGCAAGCGATGGTGGTTATCCTGTGGCACTAACTCACGTGGTTATCGGCGATGCTTCCATCTATCGGCCCGCTTGGTCATTTTGACTTTAGGAGGGGAATATTTTTTTGTTTGTCTCGCGATATAGGTGATATTTATAATAGCGCGTGTGTACACATGAATCCATCCCGCTGGATCGAAGGGGGGCGAGCACACGACACGTCATGAACCTCTTGCTCTGTGTGGGGACCTGTGTGATTTTGAATGCATGCACCACATCAATGTTGTGCATTATGTATTAATTCAACACATATGCATGCATCACGCACCTCCATAAATATGTTTGGGACACATGCATGCAATGCTTGCCTTTGCACACTCTCACTCGCTTGGTTATATATGGGCGGCAAGCATATATATATATTTGTGGGCTCGCGTGGACGTCCATCATTTCGAACGACGATGAGAAAGGTTACCGGGGTGGATTCTTCTTCTTTGGTTCGTGTTACCGTATAGTAGGTCGATCATTCTAGGCCTAACTAAGTTTGAGCGCATGCATGCTGTAATGCCCCGGATGTAATACTTTCCCCTTTTGGCAATATATAACTTTGGCTTCATCAGTTCCATTCCGGGTTCTTCGTCTTTTTGGGGTTTTCGTCGTTTTGTCGTGTGCGTGTGTGCTTTCATCCATGTCATGTTGTCATGTGCATTGCATTGCATTGCATTTGTGTTGTCGTTTGCATCCGGCCCCATTCGTTCCTTCCCGTTGTCCGTTTCGAGTTCCGACGCTCTCACACGTGCCCGTGGCATCCCCGAGTCCTTCTTTCGTGTTTGGCCGTGTAACGTTTCCGGAATGGCGTGAGAATTGTCGTGCGATGTTGTTTTGATACGCGTAACCCGCCTGTCAAGTTTTTTCACGTTTGGAGTTCGTTTGGTACTCCAACGGGTATCCTCGTGGGCTAAAAGTACCTCCTCTTTGAGGCCTTGAACCCCCCTCCAACAGCCCAACAACCCAGCTCAACCCTTCCCATCATCTCGGCCGTTCAATTGTGATCTCGTGGCCGAAAATTGCTCCTCATTTGGACTCTCCTAGCTCCTTGTGCCTATATAATCGTCCACCCCCTCCAATTTTTGCGTCCAAAACCCTAGTGCTTCCACCGCCGCCGCATAGTGCTTCCACCGCCGCCGCACAGTGCTTCCACCGCCGCCGCGCGGGCCCGCAGGCCCGTTCCCGGCCCGCTCCCGCCGCCGTTCGGGCCAGACCCCGCCGCCGCGCCAGCCTTCGTCCCCGCCGCCTCCGGCCACGCCGACCGCCGTGCCGCCACCCGCAGGCCGCCGGGGCACCGTCCGCCGCCGCCGGTACAGTCCCCGCCGCCGGAGGGTCGCCGCCCTTCAAGCAGCAGCGCCGCCGCACCTCTGCAAGCCGCCGCCGGTCCGAGCCCGACCTCCTCCCTCGCCGCCAGGGATCCCTCGCTGCTAGGCTCGCCGGCCCCCTCGGCGCCAGGCTTGCTGGTCCCCGCGCGCCACCGTCGAGCTTCGGCCAACGGCGGGATCTCCCGATCCAGTCAACGCCGCCGCCCCGATCGGGATCCAGATCCAGCGCCGGGTCTGGAAACCCTAGCGGGTCCGACCCGCTCCACCAACCCTCTTCCCGGGCGCCCGACCCGCGGATCCGCGACCCGTTGACCACCGCAACCCGCGCGCCCGCTCCAGTTGACCAGACCCGACCCGCGGAGGTTGACCCTCGTTTTTCTTCTAAGTGTTTAGATTTTTCCTTGTCTGATGCATTTTTGTGATGAGGATAACTTTTACTGTGCTTGTCCGTTTTGTGTGTATGATATGTCAAAATGTTCGTGGTGACATGTACTATGTTTTGTTCCATTGTGTCATGCATGTTTGAGTCCATCTAGATGTCTTAATCTTCATGAGAAGAGTGATACTTGTTATAAGCTGCTGCTATTAGTTGTTTTCATGCCATGTTTGAGATGTGATAACTTGATGCATGTTTATCCAAATGAAGGAAATGATATGTCCGCATGTTCATCATGAGTTGCTCTACATGTTGGTTGCTATAGGATGCATGATAGAATTCTTATTGCCATGTTTATCTCCTTTGCAAAAGTGCTTGTGGCTGTTAGGTTGTTAAACTTGTTACGAGATGCCTAGTTGAGGAGCTCGTTGCTATTGATGTGGTTGTCCCCATGTTGCATGCTTATATGTTTTGGACTCCCCATCATGTGTACTTTGCTGTGGTGCAAAGCACTTGCCATGTTATGCTTTAAGGTGACTTAAACATGCTCACAAACATGACATGATAATACTGTTGTTTTAACACTTAGTGAAATTTCACTAAGTCTGGAATCTGTAATGTCCGGATGCTATGTTTGCTTGTTGTTCTAGGCAAATCCATGTTAGTTTTGGGGTGGCTATTGATGATTCCTTGTTGTATATGTTGTTGGCTATCCATTCATGCCCTCACATGCTCTTTTGGGTTGTTGTAGCATATTTAATTCTTGCTCCCAAGTTGCTATAAAATACTGCTGTCAGGGTTTTGTTGTCATGTTCAAAATGTTGTAGCTTGTTGCTATTGATCCATGCCTCCTATGGAGATGCTCCAATGGAACTGTTTGCTGTAGGATATGTCTACTTCATGTCCATGCTTCTTGTCATGATGTTTGAGTGCTGTAGAATATATATTTCTTGCTCCGAAGTTGCTATGTGGTTGTTATTTCAGCTTTGCATTGTTTCTTGTTTCGGGTGTACCTTTTAGCCCGTTGCTCCGTTTTGAGCAAGTCCTATATGAAACTTGTGTGGTTTTGCATGTAGATTCATAATATCCTCTTGTTAACATGTTTTGAAGTTTCTTGCTTGATGCATATTGTCATGTTCCTTGTTCTGTATCTCTGTGTTTCCTATGTTGTCTTTCTGTGCATCCTAAGTGCATATGCAGTGCTTCCTTAGTGCATCAGCCATGCATCCTGTAGCTTGCGCATTGCATCTTGTATGATTTCGTGCCTCGTGTGTTTTTGGTGTTGAGTAGAGCCGGAAGCCGAGAACGAGTACGAGAACGAGGTTACTACCGAGGTTGAGAACGAGGAGCCCTCTTACGATCCCATCAACGACTCGACAGGCAAGATGACCTGACCCAGATCTCATTACTATCTTTGCCTATTGCTAGAAGTCTCGCTCTTTAGCTTATTGTCTCGATGCCCATGTTTGTCTATCAGCCTCCTATTGTAGCCATGAATCTGTTTAACCACCCAACCTATGCAAACCTTTGATTGGCTACGTAGGCATCGCTCAGCCCCTCTTATAGCATTGCTAGTTGCAGGAGAAGATTTGAAGATTCTTGCTTCATGTTGAAGCTTGTTGGGATATCACACTATATAAATTCTTAAATGAAATCATCTATATATTGGTAATGGGTGGAAGGCTAAGCCTCTTGCTTGGTGATTTGTTCCACTCATGCCGCCCTAGGAACCGTATAAACTGGTGTTATGTTCCTTGATTTTGCGTTCCTCACACGGTTGGGGTTATGGAACCCCCTCGATAAACCGCTTAGCGTTAAGGCTTTTCCAACAAGTCCCAACTTTGGTACTCCATTTGCCTAACAACTAAAACTTGCCGAGGGAGTAATTAACCCGAGGATTAATTAATCAACCCCCCTGGGCCAGTGCTCGATTTGAGTGTTGGTCCAAAATGGGCGGACTGCAGGGCCACCTTGGGGGAACCCGAGGGCTGGTATTTTCCTGTAGGCTGACCTATCCGGTCGTGGCCTGAGACTAGATATGCGCGGCTACTGTCAGGGTGTCGGCACGCCGGGAGGATTTGCTGGATTAGTCTTACCTTGGTCGGAGTATCTTGAGCACGGGATTCCGAGGATACTCGGGCCTTCCCACCTTGGAGTTGCGACTCCGTGGATCGTGGGCTTGTCATGGGCCAAGTTGGAACACCCCTGCAGGGTTTTGAACTTTCGAAATCCGTGCCCGCAGTTATGTGGCAGATGGGAATTTGTTAATATCCGGTTGTAGAAAACTTGACACCATGTTCAGAACACACTACCAGCGTGAGTACCGTGACGGTCATTTTCCGAAAGGGGTTCGGGAAGTGAACACGGTGGGGTTATGTTTGACGTGTTCTAGATAGGATCACTTCGTGATCACCTTTTCGTCCGAGGCACTTCTCTTCTCGCTCTCTTTTACGTAAGCTAGTGCTAGTGCAGCTGCAGCCTTTTATTCTTTCTTCAGCCTTGTTCCACCCAAGGCTTAGATAGTTCTGCTACCCAGGAACGGGACTGCTGAGTCCTCCGTGGCTCACAGATTTCTACACCACACCAGATGCAGGTACTCAGGTGATCTATTCAGGTGACGGCACAGAGCTATACTGGGAGTACGACGAGGAACGTAGCCGTTACTATGTGCACTATCCCGATAATCAGTAGTGGTTTCTACTAGGGGCGATTCAGACATGTGGCTTTATGTATGTTTGGTATCTTTCATTTGGATCTTCACCCGTAGACGGGTTGTGATGTTATTTGAATGATGTTTGGTTATGTAATGAATTGTGTGACGTGGCGAGTGTAAGCCAACTATCTTTTCGCTTTCATCCCTATTTTTACATGCAAAGATACCGAACTTGAGATCATTCCAGAATGGGCTTATACCTTTAAGTCGTGCCTCAACACGTAGGAGGTATAGTCCCATCCTGGGCATTACAAGTTGGTATTCAGAGCCTTCTTCGACCTAGAAGCCCCCACTGATTGATCGAATCGTTGACGGTTGAGTCTAGGCACACACTTAAAATGTTTTGAGTCCTATATATATATCGGAGAGTAGGATTTCTTTTGCTCCTCATCTCTTTTCACTCTGGTGAGGACTCCTGACGATTACTCTTGCCTCTTCTACTCTCAAAATTGCACCAAATTTTTTTTTAGGAATCTCGCGAGTATTGTTTGGATTGTTTCGATGTCTTTGTGACGAGAACATTGTTCTCGATGCCTCCTGTCATTAGGGGTTGTGGCAGTTTCCCGGGGAGTTGAGCTCCGAGGTGTTGTCATCACAAATATATCACATCAGTTCTAGAATACTTAAGACGGCCGACATCGAAAACTCTCCTATGCGGTTAGTGGCAAGATAACCCCGACATCACCCAGTACTGGGGAGGTAGTTCGGGAGTATTGCCATAGCTTGTATAGTAGATGCATTTCGAAGGTCCAAGGTAGACGGTTTCCAGAAATAACTGGTTATGTGTTGAAGGATGGATACAGCTGGATGTACGATTAGAGTTGAGTGCGCGATGCTTCCCCTGTATCCCCAACACCTGATTGCATAACTGGAAACTTTCGGAAATTAATAGGTGGGTTCATCTAGTAGCTCGTAGGCATTCTTCCAACGAATGCAGGATATGGAGTTCGGGGTTCTACATTGAGTGAAGTGGTTTTATGGCCGTTGTTCCGATCGGGAGTTGCATCTTAAAGGGTCCTTGGCTATGCTGATCCGGGGATTGCAAAACCCTTTCGTAACACGTTCCATAAGCTTCCAGCACGAATATGTCGAACGAAGCTTCTATCTTGTATTTGTTCTATCTGCACCTTGTTGTTTTTTTATTTACCTTTTGTCTCCCAAGTGGCTTCTCGTGAAGATTGTTGTTATCATTAAACTGTGAATTTCATTCGTTCCTCTTGTTCGAATGATTCTTGTGAAGACTATATTGCAATTCTAGCCTTGATTCAGCTTATATCTTCTTTCAATCAAATGGCTAATGGTGGTCATCTCTTTCAGGATGGCTCCTAAAAGGGTTCCCAACGCTAACCCAGAGGGTGAAGAGGTTCTTGATCGTCCTCCTTCACCTCCTCCTCCGTCTGAGGCCTGGAGAGCAATTATGGAAACTACGAATCAGAACACCCATATGCTTATGCAGATGATGCAGCAAATTCAAGCAAATCAAGAAAATCAGGGTGCTCATGGGAACCAAGGCAATTTGTTCAACCAACCGCACTTTGCTACGCTCAACCAGTTCTTGGCAAATCAACCAAAGGCTTTCAGTTACTGCGTGGACCCTCTCGATGCTGAAGACTGGATAACATATATCAAGAAGCATTTTGAGTGCAGTAACGTAAGGCCCGAGGACTATGTGAAGTTTGCAGCCTTCCAACTCAAGGACCAAGCAGCTGATTGGTGGCAGCAGTACAAAGACTCCAGAGCAGGGCGTGAAATCTCCTGGGACGACTTCTGCAAGGACTTTCGCTCTCACCACATTCCAACAAGTGTCATCAAGGGTATGCGTGAGCAATTCCGCAACCTGAAGCAAGGCTCAATGACTGTCTACCAATATAATGTCAAGTTTCAGAACCTTGCCCGCTATGCCAAGCAAGACATCCCACATGCCAAGAGCAAGATCTATCAGTTCCGTGGTGGTCTGAAGGATGAACTCCAACTTGCTCTCACCTTGTTCGAGCCTGATGAGTTTGACAAATTCTATAACATGGCGCTTAAGCAAGAGGCAGACCAGCTCAAGATGGAAGCTTCCAAAAAGAGGATCAGAGACGCTGTTGAATCCTCCTCATCTTCTCAAGTGGTCGCGAAGCAACAGAAGTTTTGGCTTCCACCTCCTCCAGTGATCCGAGCTCCCTACAACAACAACAAGAACTCTGGTGGCCGTGGTTTCTCCCACCCACCCAACCCAAGCAACCAGTCAAAGAATCAGTTTCAAGCTTCCAAGTCAAGTGCTCCTTATCACCGTCCTCTCTCAGAAGTGTTTTCCAACAAGTGCACTCAGAAGGGTCACTATGCTAACAAGTGCCCCAACCCAAGGCGCCTTCCGCCTCCTCCACATGTCAGCACTGCTATTGTCAAGCACAATCCCAAGCATGCAAGAGTGAATCTGATGAATGCAGCTCAAGCAAAGAATTCTTCAGATGTGATACTTGGTAACCTCTCAGTTAACTCTATTCCTGCTAAAGTATTGTTTGATTCTGGTGCATCACTTTGCTTCATGTCAAGACCATTCTTTACCAAGCATGATTTCATTTCGGCACCCTTGGACAAGGAGTTATCAATTATTTCTCCAGGCAAGCACATGAATTCTAGATTGTATGCTCCGAATGTATCTATTCGCATGGGTGATTACCGTTTTCTGGCTTCTCCGGTTATTCTTGGCAATTCCGGCATCGATCTTATTCTCGGGATGGATTGGCTTTCTCAGCATGATGCTCACATTGATTGTGCAAATAAGGAAGTCAAGATTACTCATCCTAACGAAGACGTGATTATCTTCGCCTCTCGGGATAACATAATCAGGTTATTCTCTCTCAATGACAAGGGAGAGATTAATGCCATCTCTCAAATTCCGGTGGTAAACGAATACGAAGACGTTTTTCCTGAAGAGCTTCCAGGCATGCCTCTGCATCGTCAAGTTGAATTCGTCATTGAACTCGAGCCTGGTACTGAGCCAGCATGCCGGCGTTCGTACAAGCTCTCCCCTGAAGAGTTGAAAGAGTTGAAGAAACAGCTTGATGAACAAGAGTGTATGGGGCTGATCAAGCCTAGCACGTCTCCTTGGGGCTATGGTGTCTTATTTGTCAAGAAGAAGGATGGCACGGAGCGCCTTTGCGTTGATTACCGGCCATTGAACAAGAAGACAATAAAGAACAAGTATCTGCTCCCCAACATCAATGAATTGTTCGAGCAGCTCAAAGGAGCTAAAGTGTTCTCTAAGCTCGATCTCCGAATGGGTTATCACCAAATTCGCATTCGTGAAGAAGATATCCACAAGACTGCCTTCAGAACGAGCTACGGCTCCTATGAATATACAGTCATGTCATTTGGCCTCGCTAATGCTCCACCTACCTTCTCGAGAATGATGCACTACATTTTCAACCCCTACACCAACGAGTTTGTGCTTGTGTATCTGGATGACATCTTGGTATTCTCCAAGAATGAAGAGGATCATGAAAAGCACCTCCGTCTGGTTCTCGACAGACTCCGTGAACATAAGTTCTATGCCAAGTTCTCCAAGTGCGAATTCTGGCTCGATAAGGTCTTGTATCTGGGCCATATCATCCCCGTTGACGGTATTGCTGTGAACCCCAAGAAAGTTGAAGCGATTGTCAACTGGGAACCTCCTCAGAACGTCAAGCAACTCCGAAGCTTTCTTGGTCTTGCTAGCTATTGCAGAAGGTTCGTTGAGAACTTCTCCAAGATTGCCAAGCCTCTCTCCAACTTGCTGCAGAAGAATGTCAAGTACAACTGGTCTCCAGATTGTGATGTGGCATTCAAAACTCTCAAAGAAAAGCTCATCTCTGCTCCAGTTCTTACCCCTCCAGATGAGTCCAAGCCCTATGAAGTTTTCTGTGATGCTTCTCTTCAAGGACTTGGTGGTGTGCTAATGCAGGACAAGAAGATTGTGGCATACACTTCTCGTCAATTGAAGCCAAGTGAGAAGAACTACCCCACACATGATCTCGAGCTAGCAGCTGTGGTACACGCTTTGATTACGTGGAGACACCTTCTGTTGGGCAGAAAAGTCGACATCTTCACCGATCACAAGAGCTTGAAGTACATCTTCACACAGCCGAACCTGAACCTTCGCCAGACTCATTGGGTTGAGATGATCCAAGAGTATGATCCAAGCATCGAATACACACCTGGCAAGGCTAATGTGATTGCAGATGCCTTGAGCAGAAAGGCATATTGCAACACTCTCCTTATCAAGCCGTTCCAGCCTGAGCTTTGTGAAGCATTCAGGAAGCTCAACCTCCAAGTTGTTCCGCAAGGCTTTCTTGCAAATCTTCAAGTTGCTCCTACCTTGGAAGATCAGATCCGTGAGGCCCAACTCAGTGATGCTATGGTGCAGAAAGTGAAACATGGTATTGCAAAGGGTACTCCCAAATACAAGTGCTATCGCATTGATGAGAGAGATACCTTGTTCTTTGAGGACAGACTTGTGGTTCCCAAGGGTGATCTCAGGAAGCTCATAATGAACGAAGCACATGACTCCCTCCTGTCGATTCATCCTGGAAGTTCCAAGATGTACCAAGACCTCAAGCATTCTTACTGGTGGACTCGCATGAAAAGGGAGATTGCCCAATTCGTGAATGAATGTGATGTCTGCAGAAGAGTGAAGGCAGAGCATCAACGTCCAGCCGGTCTTCTCCAACCTCTTCCTATTCCCGAGTGGAAATTCGACCACATTGAAACGGATTTCGTCATTGGCTTTCCCAAGTCCAAGAAAGGGAATGATTCTATCTTTGTGGTGATTGACAAGCTTACCAAAGTATCTCACTTCCTTCCAGTCAAAGAATCCATCAATGCAGCACAACTGGCAGAGTTGTACACTTCCAGAATTGTGTCCTTACATGGCATTCCTCAAGTTATCTCCTCAGACCGTGGAATTTTGTTCACATCCAAGTTCTGGGACTCCTTTCAGTCTGCCATGGGCACTAAGATCCGTTTCAGCACTGCATTTCACCCTCAGACTAGTGGTCAAGTCGAGAGAGTGAATCAGATTCTAGCAGACATGCTCAGAGCTTGTGTCATCTCTTTTGGCATGAAGTGGGAAGATTGCCTTCCGTTTGCCGAGTTCTCTTACAACAACAGCTTCCAAGCAAGTGCTGGCAAAGCTCCATTTGAAATCCTCTATGGCAGAAAGTGTCGTACCCCTCTCAACTGGTCCGAGACTGGTGAACGTCAACTTCTTGGCAATGACTTGATCTCAGAAGCCAAAGAAATGTGCAAAGTCATACGTGAGAATCTCAAGGCCGCTCAGTCGCGTCAGAAGAACTACTATGACGGCAAGCATCGTGATTTGGCCTTCAACATTGGGGATCATGTCTATCTCCATGTTTCTCCTATGAAAGGCACCCAAAGATTCGGTATCAAAGGAAAGCTTGCTCCTAGATACGTGGGCCCTTTCAATATCCTTGGCAAAAGAGGCGATCTAGCCTATCAACTTGAGCTCCCTTCCAACTTCGCCAATGTTCATGATGTGTTTCACGTGTCTCAACTCCGCAAGTGCTTCAAGACACCTGAACGCACCATTCCGTTTGAGGAGATTGATCTTCAACAAGACTTGTCTTACCGAGAGCATCCCGTTGCTATTCTCGAAGAAACCGAGCGCAAGACCCGCAACAAGTCAATCAAGTTCTTGAAAGTCAAGTGGCCACACCATACCGACCGAGAAGCTACGTGGGAACGAGAAGATCACCTTCGTTCCGAGTACCCTTCCTTCTTCCAGTCCTAGATCTCGGGACGAGATCTTTTCATAGTAGAGGAGAGTTTGTAATGCCCCGGATGTAATACTTTCCCCTTTTGGCAATATATAACTTTGGCTTCATCAGTTCCATTCCGGGTTCTTCATCTTTTCGGGTTTTTCCTTGTTTTGTCGTGTGCGTGTGTGCTTTCAACCATGTCATGTTGTCATGTGCATTACATTGCATTTGTGTTGTCGTTTGCATCCGGCCCCACTCGTTCCTTCCCGTTGTCCGTTTCGAGTTTCGACGCTCTCACATGTGCCCGTGGCATCCCCGAGTCCTTCTTTCGTGTTTGGCCGTGTAACGTTTCCGGAATGGCGTGAGAATTTTCGTGCGATGTTGTTTTGATATGCGTAACCCGCCTGTCAAGTTTTGTCGCGTTTGGAGTTCGTTTGGTACTCCAACGGGTATCCTCGTGGGCTAAAAGTACCTCCTCTTTGAGGCCCAGAACCCCCCTCCAACAGCCCAACAACCCAGCTCAACCCTTCCCATCATCTCGGCCGTTCAATTGTGATCTCGTGGCCGAAAACCGCTCCTCATTTGGACTCTCCTAGCTCCTTGTGCCTATATAATCGTCCACCCCCTCCAATTTTTGCGTCCAAAACCCTAGTGCTTCCACCGCCGCCGCACAGTGCTTCCACCGCCGCCGTGCGGGCCCGCAGGCCCGCTCCCGCCGCCGTTCGGGCCAGACCCCGCCGCCGCGCCAGCCTTCGTCCCCGCCGCCTCCGGCCGCGCCGACCGCCGCGTCGCCACCCGCAGGCGGCCGGGGCACCGTCCGCCGCCGCCGGTGCAGTCCCCGCCGCCGGAGGGTCGCCGCCCTTCAAGCAGCAGCGCCGCCGCACCTCTGTAGGCCGCCGCCGGTCCGAGCCCGGCCTCCTTCCTCGCCGTCGGGGATCCCTCGCTGCCAGGCTCGCCGGCCCCCTCGGCGTCAGGCTCGCTGGTCCCCGCACGCCGCCGTCGAGCTTCGGCCAACGGCGGGATCTCCCGATCCAGTCAACGCCGCCGCCCCGATCGGGATCCAGATCCAGCGCCGGATCTGGAAACCCTAGCGGGTCCGACCCGCTCCACCAACCCGCTTCCCGGGCGCCCGACCCGCGGATCCGTGACCCGTTGACCACCGCAACCCGCGCGCCAGCTCCAGTTGACCAGACCCGACCCGCGAAGGTTGACCCTCGTTTTTCTTCTAAGTGTTTAGATTTTTCCTTGTCTGATGCATTTTTGTGATGAGGATAATATTTACTGTGCTTGTCCGTTTTGTGTGTATGATATGTCAAAATGTTCGTGGTGACATTTACTATGTTTTGTTCCATTGTGTCATGCATGTTTGAGTCCATCTAGATGTCTTAATCTTCATGAGAAGAGTGCTACTTGTTATAAACTGCTGCTATTAGTTGTTTTCATGCCATGTTTGAGATGTGATAACTTGATGCATGTTTATCCAAATGAAGCAAATGATATGTCCGCATGTTCATCATGAGTTGCTCTACATGTTGGTTGCTATAGGATGCATGATAGAATTCTTATTGCCATGTTTATCTCCTTTGCAGAAGTGCTTGTGGCTGTTAGGTTGTTAAACTTGTTACGAGATGCCTAGTTGAGGAGCTCGTTGCTATTGATGTGGTTGTCCCCATGTTGCATGCTTATATGTTTTGGACTCCCCATCATGTGTACTTTGCTGTGGTGCAAAGCACTTGCCATGTTATGCTTTAAGGTGAATTAAACATGCTCACAAACATGCCATGATAATACTGTTGTTTTAACACTTAGTGAAATTTTACTAAGTCTGGAATCTGTAATGTCCGGATGCTATGTTTGCTTGTTGTTCTAGGCAAATCCATGCTAGTTTTGGGGTGGCTATTGATGATTCCTTGTTGTATATGTTGTTGGCTATCCATTCATGCCCTCACATGCTCTTTTGGGTTGTTGTAGCATATTTAATTATTGCTCCCAAGTTGCTATAAAATACTGCTGTCAGGGTTTTGTTGTCATGTTCAAAATGTTGTAGCTTGTTGCTATTGATCCATGCCTCCTATGGAGATGCTCCAATGGAATTGTTTGATGTAGGATATGTCTACTTCATGTCCATGCTTCTTGTCATGATGTTTGAGTGTTGTAGAGTATATATTTCTTGCTCCGAAGTTGCTATGTGGCTGTTATTTCAGCTTTGCATTGTTTCTTGTTTCGGGTGTATCTTTTAGCCCGTTGCTCCGTTTTGAGCAAGTCCTATATGAAACTTGTGTAGTTTTGCATGTAGATTCATAATATCCTCTTATTAACATGTTTTGAAGTTTCTTGCTTGATGCATATTGTCATGTTCCTTGTGTTGTATCTCTGTGTTTCCTATGTTGTCTTTCTGTGCATCCTAAGTGCATATGCAGTGCTTCCTTAGTGCATCAGCCATGCATCCTATAGCTTGCGCATTGCATCTTGTTTGATTTCGTGCCTCGTGTGTTTTTTGTGTTGAGTAGAGCCGGAAGCCGAGAACGAGTACGAGAACGAGGTTACTACCGAGGTTGAGAACGGGGAGCCCTCTTACGATCCCATCGACGACTCGACAAGCAAGATGACCTGACCCAGATATCATTACTATCTTTGCCTACTGCTAGAAGTCTCGCTCTTTAGCTTATTGCCTCGATGCCCATGTTTGTCTGACAGCCTCCTGTTGTAACCATGAATCTTTTTAACCACCCAACCTATGCAAACCTTTCATTGGCTACGTAGGCATCGTTCAGCCCCTCTTATAGCATTGCTAGTTGCAGGAAGAGATTTGAAGATTCTTGCTTCATGTTGAAGCTTGTTGGGATATCACACTATATAAATTCTTAAGTGAAATCATCTATATATTGGTAATGGGTGGAAGGCTAAGCCTCTTGCTTGGTGATTTGTTCCACTCATGCCGCCCTAGGAACCGTATAAACCGGTGTTATGTTCCTTGATTTTGCGTTCCTCACGCGGTTGGGGTTATGGGACCCCCTCGATAAACCGCTTAGCGCTATGGCTTTTCCAGCAAGTCCCAACTTTGGTACTCCATTTGCCTAACAACTAAAACTTGCCGAGGGAGTAATTAACCCGAGGATTAATTAATCAACCCCCTGGGCCAGTGCTCGATTTGAGTGTTGGTCCAAAATGGGCGAACTGCAGGGCCACCTTGGGGGAACCCAAGGGCTGGTATTTTCCCGTAGGCTGACCTATCCGGTCGTGGCCTGAGACTAGATACGCGCGGCTACTGTCAGGGTGTCGGCACGCCGGGAGGATTTGCTGGATTAGTCTTACCTTGGTCGGAGTATCTTGAGCACGGGATTCCGAGGATACTCGGGCCTTCCCACCATGGAGTTGCGACTCCGCGGATCGTGGGCTTGTCATGGGCCAAGTTGGAACACCCCTGCAGGGTTTTGAACTTTCGAAAGCCGTGCCCGCGGTTATGTGGCAGATGGGAATTTGTTAATATCCGGTTGTAGAAAACTTGACACCATGTTCAGAACACACTACCAGCGTGAGTACCGTGACGGTCATTTTCCGAAAGGGGTTCGGGAAGTGAACACGGTGGGGTTATGTTTGACGTGTTCTAGATAGGATCACTTCGTGATCACCTTTTCGTCTGAGGCACTTCTCTTCTCGCTCTCTTTTACGTAAGCTAGTGCTAGTGCAGCTGCAGCCTTTTATTCTTTCTTCAGCCTTGTTCCACCCAAGGCTTAGATAGTTCTGCTACCCGGGAACGGGATTGCTGAGTCCTCCGTGGCTCACAGATTTCTACACCACACCAGATGCAGGTACTCAGGTGATCTATTCAGGTGACGGCACAGAGCTATACTGGGAGTACGACGAGGAACGTAGCCGTTACTATGTGCACTATCCCGATGATCAGTAGTGGTTTCTACTAGGGGCGATTCAGACCTGTGGCTTTATGTATGTTTGGTATCTTTCATTTGGATCTTTACCCGTAGACGGGTTGTGATGTTATTTGAATGATGTTTGGTTATGTAATGAATTGTGTGACGTGGCGAGTGTAAGCCAACTATCTTTTTGCTTTCATCCCTATTTTTACATGAGATGTGCAAAGATACCGAACTTGAGATCATTCTAGAATGGGCTTATACCTTTAAGTTGTGCCTCGACACGTAGGAGGTATACTCCCATCCTGGGCATTACACATGCTACACATCATGAACCCTCAATCAATGTGGGGATTTTATGGTTCTAAAGCATGGTGCCACATCAAATTTGCGCATTGTGTATTTAAACACCACACACACCACTTCCATATATATACATAATTGGGCCACATGCACAGAGTGGGTTTTGTCTTCAGACAGTACTCCCTCGCGAGTTTATCGGCGACAAGCTAGGCCATTTTGCGGGGCCGTGTGGACGTCCATCACTTTGACCAACAACGAGCTAGAGAGGTTGTACGATCAAGTTGGATTCTATTTCGTCCGTGTTACGGTACGTCTTGGTGAGATGCCCTCCCCCCGACACGTGTGTGTGTGTGTGTGTGGTGGGGGGGGGGACTTTGCACTACCTGCAACCTACGTGGGGTCGGGAAAGTCGATTGTCTTTTGTGAGGCACACGTGCCACATCAAAGTTGTGAATGGTAGTTAAATATCACACCACACCCTTTTCATACATATATAGTATAGGGCCCCCCGCAGGTGGTTCGTATGTGGTCTCACCCATCTCCCACCACAAGCACGCATTTGTGGGTCGGCACACGGTCCACCTTTGTCCGGAAGCGAATGGGGAAGTATGACCATATATATGACGGACTCCTATAGGTTTTGTGTTATGGTAGAGTGAGATTTCAAACCTAACTATCTGGGGGCATGCATTCGTAGCTAGGATTCCCTTACCGCCGACACAAAGTGGGGTTCGTAGGGGTGGCTGGCTAGCAATACTGTGTGCTTTGTGCGACAGGTGTCACATCAAAGTTGTGCATTGGGTATTCGAACATCAAACCACCATTTTCACACATATATTTGGTCCGCATGCAAGTGTCTTCATGTTCTGTCCCTTTCCCGCGTTATTCTTTTTGCCAAATTTATAAACAGCACACAAGTTGAATGCAGAAACCATCTGGGATTGGGTACGCAACATACACTGTTCGGTCAGACTACATGTGTGCCACGCCCGTGCCCCTGCAGTCACTCACATCAGCACGGTAGATTGGGCTCCACAAAGCTTGCCTCCCGCTCTCGAAATATCTACCGCCTCGTAATCTCGAAAATATCTACTCACGTAGAGGGTTTTTCTGTTTGATAGCACACGATTTGTATGTGTGGACCGTGTGCGATGCATGTTACTCCCGCTCTGCTTCAATCAGTTGCTCCAAATTTTTAGTAGCCTCGGAAATTTTTTTGAACTGGAGCCCCGGCATTTTACTCCCGCCTGCATCCCTCGCAATCTCAAAAATATCTGCTCGGCTGGAGTGGTTTTCTATTTGATAGCACACGATTATTATGTTTTAACCGTGTGTGATGTTCGCTACTCCCGCCCCGCTCTGCTTCGATCCCTTGGTCCAAATTTTCGATAGCCCCGCCATTTTACTCCCGCCTAGTAAATATTTTAGTACCCGCGGCATT
>LR738711.1:558236291-558304108 GCA_902687465.1 Secale cereale
TCCACACACACACACACCAAATCATTCGCTCATCCAAAATCCCCCACTCACACACCACCCCTCCTCGCTTGAAACCTAGCTAGGTCGTCGCCGCAACCGCGCCGCCTCCATCATCAACCTCTGTCGGTCTGCCCGTGCAGTTTAACCACCGATATACATACCCTCGCCGCCCTGAGTTTCTTAGATGACGCCTATGAAATGCCCCCTTTCCCATAGATCCCCATCCCCACCCTCCTCCCCCACTCTAGAGCGTCGCAGCCTAAGCTCGGCTACGCTTCCCTGGGAGCTCGGGGAGCGAATGGCCCAAAAGAGCTTTACCGCGGCCTCTTTGCCCGACGTCGGTGAGGTGGCCGCCAAGGAAGCTGACGACGATGACTGGACCTGGATGGAGCCTTTTAATCAGCGGGCTAAAGTATTCTGGCATGTCACGGTCGCTGGCTACGACATCGAGGTCGTCGACACCGATGGCTTGACGCGGGCTATGTCACAGGTTAAGTTGCCCACCCCCAACCCTTCGGGTTGCACAGCCGTCGATCTAATTGATGGCCCTGCCAGTGATCTCACGTGGCTCGCTATGAACAATTTGCCATCCTTCATCGCCATGGAGCCCCTTTTGTCATTTCTGAAGGAGACGTTCTGCGACTCTGGCTTGGGATCCTCAGCTGGCAAAGTCAGACCTCATTGACGACGACCACGAGGAGGAGCCAATCTATGACAAGTGAGGAAACTCATGATTTCTTTTCTCGAACCCCTTTTGTAGTGAGAACCTGTCCAGTATTTATTGCTATATTTGGTTGCTTGCATTACGCCTTGTTTATTTCTACGGTGTTTGGTTGTTCGGTTGTTTGTAGTTAGCATATGTCCAGTTTAAATTGCCATCTTTGGTTGTTCGTAGTATGCCTTATTTATTTCAGCTATTCACAGTGTGATGTTCTATATGTGCTACTATGAACTGTGCAGTTCAATTTCATCAATACCAATTTTAACAATAGCTCTATGAATGAGTATATTTGGTTGTTGTTAAGCATGTTGTACTCCCTCTGGATCTTTTTAGTTCGCATATAAGATTTGTCTAAAGTCAAGCCTCGTAAAGTTTGACCAACTTTATAGAACAAAATACCAACATTCACAATATGAAATCAATATCAGTACATGTGTCATGACTTAAATTTTCATATTGTATAACTTTAGCATGGTAGATGTTGATATTTTGTCATATAAATAAGGTCGAACTTTATGAAGTTTGACTTCAGACAATTCTTATATGCAGAGTAAAAAGGACTGGAGGGAGTATTTAACACATCTTTCGATTTGATTTAACAATGGCACTATTTGGATACTCTAACTTAGCTAGAGGTTAGAGTTAGTTTCTAGCTCATGACAGTTAAAATGGAGAGAGAGAGACACACACACACACACACAAAGAGAGAGATTGGTGGAATAGTTGATTGCATTGCTTGAGCCTCGCGGGCATATATAGGAGTACATGGCATCTTGGAGTACAAGTTAAGGTAGAATAAATCCTACGCTAGCCTACGTTTCCTAAATAACAATGATACTCAACAATGACTAACCCTGAACTAACTCTATCCAAAGAGGTGTTTGGATGAGGGTGTTAGATTGACAATAAATGCACTAGAAGAACTAGCCCCAGTCAACACCTCTTGGGTGGGATAGTTGGTTTGGGTGGGTTAGACGCAACTAGCTCAAACTAGCCCTCATGTTTGGATACTTTAGGACTATTTGAGCCCAAACTAGCTCAAACTAACTCTAACCCATGGATCCAAACAGGGTCAATAACTAGTGTACTTAGACCTGCATAATACAAGTTTGAATGACTATGTTTGCTTCTTTTAAATATTAGGCATGTTGCAGTTAATAACACACATTTCCACTTAAATATTAGGTTTTTAACAATTTGGTCTTGCACATGTAGGTCCTGCTGTCAAAGGTTTTGACCCATTGTTCGACCCTTTTTGCATATGTGGAAATGAGTTGAACCTTGTCTTTTTAATTCATTTGCGCTATTTCAAATCTAGAGAAGTCATGAATTAACTACAAGGTTAGTACTAATTATTATACCTTATCTTTTTAATACCTTTGTGCCATTTCAAATCTAGAGAAGATATTTATGCATATCCTTGTTTTCAGACCTTTCCAAAGCAGTTCACTGATGATTACCTCTCAAACCACTTGTATGGTCAGAAGGCGAAGAAGGTATTCATATAACACTCACAGTTCAATATTGAAGTCTTCCTAAAGAGGATGAAGGATGGACATTGAATCATCCACAGGCACTAGCCTAAAGTTGCAAGACCTTCAACATCAATGAAGGCTAGTGGTAATTTCGATTTGTGATAGATGTTGCATCTGAAACTTGGTGCTGGTGCAGTTGTGTAATGGGGTAGCTGAGTGCTCAAGCTATATGATGTTGTACTCTAATGTATTTTAATTATGAAATCCTGCTTCCTTAATACGAAAATGAAATATATTGTGTCCTTAATATGATATGTCAATTAGAGTAATATATGGATTATTAATAATAGGACAATTAGCCCGCTAATGGCCAATTAGCCTGCTAATTTGGTTTTCCTATTGCAAACTATTATTTAGAAAACACAATGGGAAATGACCTCAGGCAATGCACACAGTTTTTAGGAATAATCCGTGTTGGGTCAATGAACAATTACACACGACTTCCTCTTGAAAACTGTTTGCGTTAGGCCACCTTGCGCAAACGTTTACCACATAAAAAGTGTGTGTGATGGATAGCATATGCCACACGGTTTCTTCTACGCACCGTGTGTGATGCATTCAATAACACAAACGGTAAAATTGTTAATATCATGTGCAATGGCAACGTTATAACAAATGATTTAATGGGGAAAATTGTGTGTGATGCACATCACTAGTAGAAAAAGGGTCAAATGTAGAGCTCATTAGTCCCGGTTTGGATATGAGCTGGCACTAATGTGACCAATAGTGCCGGTTCCAACGGCTAGTTGGGCGGAGCTCATTAGCACCGGTTCTCAGTGATCCTTTAGTACTGGTTCGTGCCACGAACCGGTACTATAGACGTGGTGGCAGGCATGTGTCAGGCTGGGGCCCCACCGCCACCTATCGTACCGGTTTGTGATATGAACCGGGACTAGAGATGAACCTTTAGTCCCGGTTCGTATAACCAACCGGTACTAAAGGTCATCCTATATGAACCCCTCGTCCAGCTCGAGCGCTCTGTTCTTCCCCTTTCCCCTCTCCTCTGTTTTCTCCTCTTCCTCTCGAGCTCACACTCCATTTTTGCCAAAATTTGTGAAGATTTGAAGGCACCCCATCCATCCAAGTGATCACAAAGGTTAGCAACTTTGTCCTTTCATCTCTCATTGCTAGATTAGCTCTTGCAATGCTCTATAAGTATAGTGATTTGTGGGTTTTATTTTGGGAGGAATTATATGTGGTAGTTTATTTGATTTATATGCAATTTGAGCTCAAAATAACTCTTAGTTTGCAATTGTAGGTGTGGTTTACTTAGTGCCTTCCCGTCTTCGTCCTAACCACCGTCGATCGTCCGCACCGTCCTGTCGTCGGCACCACCTTGTGGTGAGCCTCTAGTTCTTATCTTTTTTATATAAAAAATCATGTTTGTGTGATTTAGATATATAGTTACTGGTATAATTATCTTACCCGTACGTTGTTTGTTCTACATAGTGCCATGGTTTTGATATCCGTCAAGAGGTTAAATTTAGTTGAAAGAGAAAATGAGTATTTGAAAGAAAAATTGAAAAGAATTGAGGGGGAGAAGATGGAATTGGAGTTGCATGTTGCCGATGTCGTCGATGATCACAATATCGAGATGGAGAAAATGCGCTTCAAGATTAGAAAGATAAGAAAATATGACATTGATAATGAGGCTTGGTATCATTATGCTGTTGGATCAATTGTTACCTTAGTTGCGATCTTGATCGCATTTGTTGTTGCATTTAAATGCTTTAGCTAGAGAGTTATTTGTATGTTGCATTTAAGTGTTGTATGAACTTTATGTATGAAATTGTATTAATTTGGTATTTTCGGTGTTGTGTAATGAAGATGAGCCGGCAATGGATGTACGATGACCGATGCTCTCCCGAGTTCATTAATGGCGTGCATACTTTTTTGAACGCGGCTGAGGCAAACAAGCGGGCGGATGGTTTTATGCCTTGTCCATGTGCTGACTGTAAGAATGATCACAATTACTCTAACTCAAGAACCATTCACGTCCACCTGTTTGAGTCCGGTTTCATGCCCCACTATAATGGTTGGACCAAGCACGGAGAAAGAGGGGTTATGATGGAAGACAATGAAGAAGAAGAGGACGACGACAGCTATCCTGGCCATGGGTTCCCTGAATACGATGGTACAACAATGGGAGAAGAAGCTGAGCCGGCAATGCGGCAAGAAGCTGAAGAAGAGGCATCAGATGATGCCGCTGATGATCTAGGTCGGGCCATTGCCGATGCAAAGAGAAATTGCACAACTGAAAAGGAGAGGCTGAAGTTGCAGCGAATGTTAGAGGATCACAAGAAATTGTTGTACCCAAATTGCGAAGCTGACAAGAAAAAGTTGGGCACCACACTGGAATTGCTGCAATGGAAGGCAGAGAATGGTGTATCTGACAAGGGATTTGGAAAGTTGCTGGTAATGTTAAAGAAGATGCTTCCAAAGGACAACGAATTGCCCGAGAGTACGTACAAAGCAAAGAAGGATGTCTGCCCTCTAGGGTTAGAGGTGTAGAAGATACATGCATGCCCTAATGACTGCATCCTCTACCGAGGTGAGTACATGGATTTGAACGCGTGCCCGGTATGCGGTGCACTGCGCTATAAGATTAGCCGCGATGACCCTGGTGATGTCGAGGACGAACGCCCCAGGAAAAAGATTCCTGTCAAGGTGATGTGGTATGCTCCTATAATACCACGGTTGAAATGTTTCTTCCAAAACAAAGAGCATGCCAAGGCGATGCGATGGCACAGAGAAGATCGTAAGAAAGACAGAAAGTTGAGAGTACCCGCTGACGGGTCGCAGTGGAAAAAAATCAAGAGAAAGTGCAGCAGGGAGGAGTTTAGAGGTGACACAAGGGACGTATGGTTTGGTCTAAGCGCATATGGCATTAATCCTTTTGGGGAGCAGAGCAGCAAACATAGCACCTGGCCTGTGACTCTATGTATGTATAACCTTCCTCCTTGGTTGTGCATGAAGCGGAAGTTCATTATGATGTCAGTGCTCATCCAAGGCCCTAAGCAACCCAGCAATGACATTGATGTGTACCTAAGGCCATTAGTTGAAGAACTCTTGCAGCTGTGGAATGGAAAAGGTGTATGTGCGTGGGATGAGCACAGACAGGAAGAATTTGATCTAAAGGCGTTGCTGTTCGTTACCATCAATGATTGGCCTGCTCTCGGTAACCTTTCAGGATAGACAAACAAGGGATACCGCGCATGCACGCATTGTTTGGATGATACCGACAGTATATATTTGGATAATTGTAGGAACAATGTGTACCTCAAACATCGTTGATTTCTTCCGAGCAGGCATCCCGTAAGAAAGAAAGGCAAGCATTTCAAAGGTGAGGCGGATCACCGGACGAAGCCTCGCCACCGAACTGGTGCTGATGTACATGATATGGTCAAGGATTTGAAGGTAGTCTTTGGAAAGGGTCCTGGCGGACAACCTGTTCCGAATGACGCTGACGGACGCGCACCCATGTGGAAGACGAAATCTATATTTTGGGACCTGCCCTATTGGAAAGACCTAGAGGTCCGCTCCGCAATTGACGTGATGCACGTGACGAAGAATCTTTGCGTGACCCTTCTTGGCTTCTTGGGCGTGTATGGGAAGACAAAAGATGCACCGGAGGCACGGGAGGACCAGCAACGTATGCACGGAAAAGACGGCATACATCAGGGTCATGCCAGCTACGCCCTTACCAAAGAAGAGAAGGAAATCTTCTTTGAATGCCTGCTCAGTATTAAGGTACCGTCTGGCTTCTCGTCGAATATAAAGGGAATAATAAATATGGCAGAGAAAAAGTTCCAGAACCTAAAATCTCATGACTGCCACGTGATTATGACGCAACTGCTTCCGATTGCATTGAGGGGGCTTCTACCGGAAAACGTTCGATTAGCCATTGTGAAGCTATTGCATTCCTCAATGCAATCTCTCAGAAGGTAATCGATCCAAAAATCATACCAACGTTACAGAATGATTTGGTGCAATGTCTTGTCAGTTTCGAGTTGGTGTTCCCACCATCCTTCTTCAACATCATGACGCATGTCCTAGTTCACCTATGCAAAGAGATTAACGTTTTGGGTCATGTATTTCTACACAATATGTTCCCCTTTGGGAGGTTCATGGGAATGTTAAAGAAATATGTTCATAACCGTGCTAGGCCAGAAGTGTGACACCCCGAGACCGGTGCGCCAGATGTCAGTCAGTTATTCGTTGTCAGTGCCATGTCATCTGCTTGCGTGTTGCATCTTGCCATGTCGTCGTGTGTGTTGCATCAGCATGTTTTCAAACTTGCATCCGCCCGAGTCCCCTCGTCCTCTCCGTTGTCCGTTCTGAGACCAGACACACTCGCACGCGCCCGGGGTGCCTCCGAATATTTGTTTTCTGAGTGGCCGAAAAATGTTCTCGGAATGGGATGAAACTTGTCATGTGGTCTTATTATAGTGTAGACAGGCCGCCTGCCAAATTTCATCGCATTCGGAGCTCGTTTGATAGCCCAACGGATATATATAGCGGCACTAGTCGTCGGATAAAACGTCGGACATTTTCGGTCTCCGAAAACCCCCGCGGGCCTCTCTCCCTCTCCTCTCACCTCAGCCCAACTACTCTACACAGCCCACTAATTCCCTCTAGGCCCATCCTAACACCCCTCGCGATCGGATCCGTCGGATCGCGATCGGAGGGCTCAAAAACCCCTCCAAACTCCAAACCCTAGCCCTCCTGCTATAAATGGACTCCCCCTAGTCCATTTTTGGCCTTCCCCTACCTCCCTCCTCAAATTCCATGCACAGCCAGCCCCTCCTCCTCCAATTTCGGCGCTGGCCACCTCCCCAACGCCACTTGGCGCCCTCCTAGTGGCTCCCCGCCGCCAGATCAGCCGTCCCGGCCAACCGGCGCCCTCCACGTGGCCGAAGCCACGTCTCCCGCGCCTCCCAGCCGCGCCAGCCCGCTCCAGGCCCGCCCGGGCCCCGATCTGGGCCCGAGGTCCGCTCCGCCCCGCCGCCAGCGCCTCCGTGCTCCTCCACCTCGCTCCTCCCGAGTGTATCGCGTCGCCGCCCCGCAGTGACGCGCTCCGCCCCGCCGGCGACCCAGGGCTCGCCGCCGGCCACTGCTCCGCCCGCCCCAACCTCTCCTCATCCGCCCTCGGCCGCAGCTACGCCTCGCCCACTTCCCCGTCAAAGCTTCCGCAGGCTGCCATGGCCCCGGAGCTCTCGCCGTCTCCTGCTCGCCGTCGGCCACCTCCGGCCCGGATCCGGCGGGATCCGGCCGAGGCTCGTGCAGCGTGCCCGTTTCCGGCCTCCTCCCACGTCGTCGTCGCCCGTTCCGCCGACCGCGCCGCCGTTGACTTCGACGGGAAGATGATGTGGCCACGCTCGTCTTCTCCTCGCCACGGACATGTCCGATGTGCACGGACAGTGTCCGCCTCTCCTCTCCATCTCACGGACAGATGGGTCCCGGATGCCGCACCGACGGACATGTCCGGGAGAAGCCTGGACATGTCCGCTTCTTCCTCTGAGACGCTACCATGTGGACCCCAGCCCCGGACATGTCCGATCGGACACTGACATGTCCATTTCCTTCGAGGTTGCTTTTTCTCTCTAAGTCCCAGAAAATGCATATAATGTTGTTGTCTTTGCATGATGATATCTTTTTGTGTGCTTATCTAAATCGAGTGAATGATATGTCAAAATGATCGTGGTGATGTTGTCTACACTTTGTTCCATAGTGCCATGCATGTTTGAGTTCATCTAGATGCTTAAATATCTGTTGCAAGAGTGCTACTGTTATAAACTGCTACTACTTGTTATTTTGTTGCCATGTTTGAGATATGATAACTTGGTGCATGTTTATCCAAATGAAGCAAATGATATGTCCACATGTTCATCATGAGATGCTCTACATGTTGGTTGATTTAGCTTGCATGATAGAATTCATATTGCCATGTTTATCTATGTTGCAAAAGTGCATTTGGCTGTTATGTTCTGAAACTTGTTATGAGATGCCTAGTTGAGGAGCTTGTTGCTATTGATGTGGTTGTCCCCATGTTGCATGCTTATATGTTTTGGACTCCCCATCATGTGTACTTTGCTGTGGTGCAAGCCACTTGCCATGTTATGCTTTGAGGTGACTTAAACTTGCTCACAAACATGCCATGATAATACTGTTGTTTTAACACTTAGTGAAATTTCACTAAGTCTGGAATCTGTAATTTCCGGATGCCATGTTTGCTTGTTGTTCTAGGCAAATCCATGCTAGTTTTGGGATGACTATTGATGATTCCTTGTTGTATATGTTGTTGGCTATCCATTCATGCTCTCACATGCTCATTTGGGTGGCTGTAGCATATTTAACTCTTGCTCCCAAGTTGCTATAAAATACTGTTGTCAGGTTTTTGTTGTCATGTTCAAAATGTTGTAGCTTGTTGCTATTGATCCATGCCTCCTATGGAGATGCTCCAATGGAGTTGTTTGCTGTAGGATATGTCTACTTCATGTCCATGCTTCTTATCACCATGTTTGAGTGTTGTAGCTTATATTTATCATGCTCCAAAGTTTCTATGTGGCTGTTAACTTCAGCTTGTTGTTATATATTGTTTCATGTGTATCTTTTAGCCCGTTGCTCCGTTTGGAGTGTTCCTTATATGAAACTTGAGTGATTTTGCATGTAGATTTATAATGTCATCTTGTTTTCATGTTTGGTGTGAGTTTAGTTGATGTTTGGGGGCATCTTGCACCGTTGCCATGTTGTGCTTCCTACCTTGTCATGTTGTGCTTCCTACATTGCCATGTTATGCTTCCTGTATATACTTGTTGTGCTTCATGTATAGATTTGTCATGCATCATACCTTGCCATGTATTGCATCATATAAACTTGTGTTGTTTTGCTGTGCTTCATACCTTGCCATGTTATGCTTCATAAACTTGATGTGCTTCCTGTATAGACTTGTTATGCTTCCTGTATAGACTTGCTGTGCTTCCTGTATAGACTTGTTGTGCTTCCTATATAGACTTGTTTGCATCATACTTGCTTAAGCACATTGCCATGTTTCCTGTGATGTTTTCTGTGCTTCCTACCTTGCCATGTTTTGCTTCCTGTATATATTTGGCATGCATCATACCTTGCCATGTATTGCATCATATAGACTTGTGCTGTTTTGCTGTGCTTCCTACCTTTCCATGTTTTGCTTCCTGTGTAAACTTTCTGTGCATCATAAGTAGACTTTTTTTGCATCATACTTGGTTGAGCATATTGTTATGTTCTTGAGTGGTTTGTTTACCGTATTGCTTGCTTATTTTCGTTAGTTCTTGTTCCGTTGCGTTCATGAGAATTCGTTCGTCTACCCGTGGTTCTTCTTCAAGGCTTTTTCTCCTTCTTCTTCACGGAACTGTTCTGCTTCCTTGCGGGATCTCAGGCAAGATGACCATACCCTTGGATACCTTTACTATCATTGACATGCTTAGTGTCTCGATGCTATCGTTACATGTCGCGCTACCCATCATTATTGTCAGCCCCTCTCCTTGTTGCCATGAAACCTCTAACCTTTGAAACCTTCCTAGCAAAACCACTGTTTGGCTATGTTACCCGCTTGCTCAGCCCCTCTTATAGCGTTGTTAGTTGCAGGTGAAGATGAAGATCGTTCCAGGAGGGAACTTGTTGTTGGAATATCACAATATCTATTATTATTATTAACACACCTATATACTGGGCATGGGTGGAAGGCTTGGCCTTTTGCTCGGTGTTTTGTTCCACTCATGCCACCTTAGGCGCCGATAAACCGGCATTATGTTCCTTGATTTTGCGTTCCTTACACGATGGGTATATGGGGACCCCTTGAAAGTTCGACTTTGAATAAAACTCCTCCAGCAAGGCCCAACATTGGTTTTAATTTGCCTCATAATAACAACTTAATTAATTAATTAAATTGCATAGGGGGTCGCGTCCCCGGGGATTCTTTCTACATAGCAGGGGGGCAGTGCTGATGGTGTTGGTCCCAAACGGGCAGACTGCGGGACCGCCTCGGGGAAACTCGAGGTATCTGGCTCCTGTAGGATGTCCCATCCGGTTGTGGCCTGAGACGAGATACGCGCGGCTACTATCAGGGTGTCGGCACGCCGGGAGGTCTTGCTGGACTTGTTTTACCATTGTCGAAATGTCTTGTGCACCGGGATACCGAGCCTGATCGGATTTCCCTAAGATAAGGGATGATGATATTATATTTATCACTTCAGCTAATCGTGAGAGCTTGTGATGGGCTAGGGACACCCCTGTAGGGTTATGATCTTTCGAAAGCCGTGCCCGCGGTTATGTGGCAGATTGGAATTTGTTAATGTCCGGTTGTAGAAAACTTGACAGAGGATCCAAAGTAAAACACACAACTGTGTGAGTAACCATGACTGTCTCTTTTCACTTTGAGAAGAGAACATGGTGGGGTTATGTTTGACTCGTATGTAGTTCAGGATCTTTAGCGATCACTACTAGTTGCGACCGTTTGCGTAGATGCTCATCTTATTCTTATACTCGTAAGTTAGCCACCATATATTTGCTTAGCCGCTGCTGCAACCTCACCACTTTACCTCTTTCTACCTATTAAGCTTTGATAGTCTTGTTACCCATGGTTATGGGATTGCTGAGTCCTCGTGGCTCACAGTTACTACAACATCAGTTGCAGGTGCAGGTTTCCGATGTCTTGACGTGAAAGCGATGATCGTTGTTTGGAGTTATTTCTTCTTCTTTCTTCTTCAGTCTTGGGTTAGGTTCCGGGTCGGCGGCCTGGGATAGCAGATGGATGTCTTTGTGCTTTTATTGTTTGTATTTGTAGTCGGATACTTGTATTGATGTTGTTATATTCATGTGACTTGTATATATTGTTGTATCCCCCATGTATGTATGTAATGGAACGATGTAATGATATCCATCTTGCTAAGCACCCGAAATGCGGTTGTGCCCCAATCACGTAAGTGTCACGTGATTGGGATAGAATCGCATCTTGGGCCTGACAACAAGGAAGCATCTCCAAGGGCCATGAAAATGAGGAGGTCATTAAGTTTTGTATTGACTTTATTCCTGACCTTAAGCCGATTGGTGTTCCTGAATCGCGGCATAAGGGCAGACTGGATGGAAAAGGCACGCTAGGAGGGGATCAAATAATATGCATGGACGGGCATTCTCTCACTCAAGCACACTACACAGTTCTACAGAGCTCCGCCTTGGTGGCTCCGTATATGGACGAACACAAGAATTTTCTACGCTCCAAATACCAGGTGCAGTCTGACGACTGGATTACACGTGAACAAACGACGACTTTCGCCGGTTGGTTGCAGACACGTGCCATGCATGACGTCGCTATTGAAGATGACCTGTACTTGTTGTCCCAGTTACCATCTTCGAATATAATGACTTTCAAAGGCTACGAGATAAATGGGAATACATTTTACACGATCGCCCAAGATAAGAAGAGCACCAACCAAAACAGTGGTGTCCGCTTTGATGCAGCAACCAAGACGAGAAAGGAAACATATTATGGTTACATAGAGGACATATGGGGATTTGACTGTGGACGTGGTTTGAAGGTCCCTTTGTTTAGGTGCAAATGGGTCAATATGAAACGAGGCGGGGTAACTGAAGACCCGCAGTATGGAATGACAACAGTGGATCTCAACAATCTTGCGTATGCAGACGAACCATTCGTCCTAGACAATGATGTGGCATAGGTTTTCTATGTGAAGGACATGTCTACCAAGACGAGAAAAACAAAAGATAAGGAAGCGAATGCATCATACGATGAGCCAAAGCGCCACATAGTTCTTTTTGGGAAAAGAAACATTGTGGGAGTGGATGACAAGACAGACATGTCAGAAGATTATGAAAAGTTTGATGAAATTGCTCCATTCACAGTGAATATTGACCCGAGCATCCAGTTAAATGACGAACATTGTCCATGGTTACGGCGCAAAGGGACACACGCAAAGAAAAAGTTTCAAAACCAAAGATCCCACTCTGGGATGTGATCGGCTTCACTGTCATCACTTTCTTCTCTAGTGAGTTTCCGGACTTATATATCAGGAAAGTCCCGCTTCGAACAAACCGGAGGAAATCTTTGTAATAGTTAGGGTACTTATGTGTTTTGGCATTTGAAATGCCAAGAGATTTTATGTGCAAACAAATTCTTTCATGCATTTACTGAATTTTTCAGCTAAATGACCTTGAAATTTAAAAACACTACAAACGAACTCTGAAAAGGTTGAAAGTTGGCATGGTATCATAATTTCACCCACATAGCATGTGCAAAAAAGTAGAGGGTTACGGCAAAAACTGGATGCACTTCGTGTACAAAATGGACAATCTCTTTCGAAATATCAGGGTTTCGGACGAAAAGTCATCTGTTACAAAGGCATTTCATTTTTTATATAACCTAAGTATTACCAAGTTGAATATAATGATAAAACACACTAATATTAAACATAAGAAAAAAGAATCACTGAAAAATCTATTTTAAAAGTTAAGTTATTCACAAACTAGTGATTCACACAAATTTGAAATAATTTAAATTTAAACTATTCAAATTTAAAAACTACCGGCACTAACAGAAAGTTTGTAATTTTTTATACCTAGAGCAAAAATACTCACAAAGGAACTCTAAATACAGCAAAAAAAACAACTTAGAAATAAATAAAATAATTCAAATAAAGCAGAAAATAGAAAAAACTGAAGAAAAAATCCACCTACTAGGCCACAGCAGCGTGCATACGACTAGAAACCCAACTTGTAGTTGGGCCAGGATGCACGCCCACTAGACCAGTAGGCCCAACAGGGCAGAGTAGAAATTTTAGGCACAGAAGGCCTGTATTAGAGAGGAGCTCAATGCAGTGCCCGCGCCGGGGCTTATAAACTAGTCCTAGTGCTCCTCGACTAGCGAGGTGGGACTAAACTTTGCGCACCGCGGGTGGCAGCGCACACCCTTTAGTACCGGATCATGGCTGCAACCGGTACTAAAGGGGGGGACCTTTAGTACCGGTTGGAGCCACGACCCGGTACTAAAGGCCTGCCCTTCCCGCCGCTTGGCCTGGCCAAAACAGGTATTTAGTACCGGTTGGTGAGGTCCATCCTATATATACCACACTTTAAAAAAATTAGTTTCCCTATGTTCTCTTGTTTTGTTTCTCCCTCTCCGTCGACGCCGTTGCCGCCCCCGTCGCGCGCTGCCCCCGTCCCCGTCGCCGTCGCCGCCCCTGTCGCGTTGCCCCCGTCGCCGTCGCGCGCCGCCCTCGTCCCCGTCAACACCCCCGTCGCCGTCGCCGCCCCCGTCGTCATCGCCTCGACCTCGCCCGCGTGGTGAGGCCCTCTCTCCCGGCCTCTCACGCGCGCGCGCACACACACACATATATGTTAGTTTTTAGTTTTTGTTTTTTCTGTTTTTTATACAAAATTAGTATATAGAAATGTCAAATAGTATATAGAAATGTCAAATAGTATATAGAAATGTTAGTTATATAGAAATGTTAGAAATATTAGAAATGTTAGTTTTAGCTACATGAATTAGATTAATTTCAAATTGTTTGACGATGATCGATTTTTTTTAGTTTTTTATAATTTTAGATATAGAAATTTAGAATGTTACGTTCGCATATAGTATTTGTTCTCGACGATGCCCGACCCGCATCCTCACCGCCGACCCGTTCGTGACGACGTCCTGCTTCAGAGGACCCATATCCAGGATTGGGCTCCGCCAGGCTGGCACTGGAGGTGCTACCTTCAGGGGCTCGCCGCTTGGTGAGGAACGCGGCCCTGGGTCCCGTCATCGACCGTGAGCTCCTTTGGTGGCGTTCGCGTGAGCCACTTTTCGGTGCGGAGGGAGTCGGCACCGCCAGAGGTGGTGCGTCGTCGTGTCTAGGAGGAGGACGAGCACGTTCGTCGATACATGGCTGCTATGGACGTCAGGTTCTCCAATACCTGGCAGGTTCTTTGGGGAGATGACCGGAGCTATGATCCTGTGATGGTTCCTTCTCTTTGGGTGTCCACCGCCCATGCCTCGGAAACCGCGAGTGAACTAGATTATTCTGTAGTATTCGATCTTTATTAGCTAGCTAGCTAGCTAGTGATGTATTCGACATATAATATTTGAGACGATCGATGTATCCGAGATTATATATATTATTCGAGACCATGTATTCGAGATTATATATTATTCGAGACGATGTATTCGAGGTTATATATTATTTGATATGATGCATATTATACTATGATTCAGTTTTTCCTTAATGGTTGCATGCATGCATTGTAATTTGAATACTAAATTGTTTTATATTTCTTCTGGATTAGTTAAATAAAAGCTATGGCGAACAATACCGGCAGAGAGGGAGAAGATGCCATGTTCGAGATCATACGCTCCCCTTGCGGGCCAAATGATCATAATGAAGAAGATGACGGCTCCCAATATCTGAACAATACCGGGGAGGGTGATAATCTATTCGATCGCGACGACCAAATTGATGAAGTCATGAACTATGATATCGATGATGACGCCGGAAATGTTGATCTTCAAATAACAGAGACCGACGAGGTATATTTATATAAGCAGGCATCTGGTGATCATCACATGTTTTAAATTATTTGAAGATATATTAACGAATCGATATATTTCTTCTTTCAGCCCTCTGGATCGAGCAAATCTACAAGCAGCGGGATAGTGCGAGGCCCGGCCAAAAAGTTGAAGGAGGGCGTAAAGTACAACATCGATGCCATCAGAGCTGATGGCGAACCAGTAGCGCCTACGACAGTTGCGAACAAGTTCGTGCGTCGGTGCGGAGTTATTGTGAATGACCAACTCTCGATCTCCATTCAAGAATGGAAAGAGCCAGCAAAGAAACGTCCAGATCTTACTTTTGTCGACGATAGATCAAAATCCCTATTTTGGGAAAAACTCATGGAACATTGCACCCTACCAGATTATTTCACAGAGGATGACAAGAATAAAGTCAAGGACGCTGCTCTTAGGAAAATGGCAATTGCATTCAACAACCATAAGAAAACTGTATGGGCCAACTACGTCAAAGGAGGAAAGAATACTCCGGAATTCAAGGGAACACTGGAGAAGCAAAGAGAACACTAGCCCGCTTTCGTGAAATTCAAGGAATCAGAAGTATCTCGGGAACGTTCGAAAAAAAAACAAGGCCAATGCCTCAAAAAAGGAGCAGTTCCATAGGCTGGGGCCAGGTGGCTACGCGGTGGCAATGCCTAAGTGGGATCTCTCTGAGCAAGAGATGATAAATGCAGGGGTCACTCCAGTTACACTGAGCTGGCTCCCCCAGGTGCAAGACTTGGTTCTATGCGCATGGGGGCGTTGGACCCGAAGACACACGAGGTTTCGAAGAAGGCATGTCTTAAAGGAGCCGAAAAGAAGATAATTGATGCAATAGAAGAAGCTCGAAATGGGGTATTCACGCCCAACAGAGAGAACGATGAGCTTAGGCGCGCCCTGGGAAATCCTTAACACCCGGGAAGAACACGAGGCAAGGGCGTTATTCCATGGTATGAGGGCTTTTCGGACTGGAGGGCCGACTACAGAAGTCGTGTGAGAAGGAAGAATTGGAGGAGGAGTAGAGGAAGAAGGAAGGAGAGCGCCTTAAAGGCCTAGAATCAGCGCACACGGAGTTGGCGCTCAAATTGCAGCAGCTGCAGCAGCAAATCGATTCACTTAGCCAGGAAAGGGGGTCTCAACAGCGGCAGCAGCTAGCGGATGATCCAGCTTTGGATAGCACCATCCCATCCATGCCGAGAAGCAGCGTGGGTTCCGCCCCGGGTGACGCACTGCTGGATAGATACCATATGGATGACATCATGGAGAACATTAACTATGAGCTACACTTCAAAATGAAGAACATATCCGTGAAGGTGGCGGACGGCATTGCTTATACAAATACCCCTGAAGCAAGCTTCCATTGCAACCCGATTCCAGCCGGCTATGCTCGTGTCCAGGTTGATGAGGTGGTGGACCAATATTCGGGGCTAGAGCTTGACATTCCTGGAGGTGACGAGGAGCACACACTGGGAGAGGCCATACATCAAATCATCCTATGGAGAAAGGATTGCATCATCTTTCAAAGGCCACCGACACCACGTCAGTCGACTCCTCGAAGTCCGCCACCGCGTCAGTAGACTCTCGCTCCTCCAAGTCCACCACCACGTCAGCCGACTCCTCCTCCAAGTTCGGCACAGCGGCAGCCGACTCCTCCTAGAAGTCCGCCACCGCGTCAGCAGACTCCCGCTCCTCCAAGTCCGGCACAGCGTCAGGCCACTCCTCCTGCTCTGACTCAGCCACGTCAGCCGTCTCCACCGCCTCAGCAGTCGCGGAAGAGAGCCGCCGCAACAAGTCGAGGTAGTACAGGAGGTACAGGAAGAGGCAAGCGAGTTCAATATGGTCCAAGCCTCACTCCTCTTCCTCAGAGGCCTTACGACATGAACGACGAGGAAACCACAGCCATAGTGAAGGCCCAAGTGGACGCCCATTTTGGACCGAAACCGCCACCGCCACCAAAGGAGAAAGTGCCTGCGAAAGTCATTGACCACTTTATTCATATGGCAAGAAAACCAGTTCCCAAGCCTGTTGACTCAGACTATGAGCGCCAAATCAAGAAGGCACATCGAGCACGACTACAGAAGGGGTCGACCTCGAGCTCGAGCCAAGCAGCTCGCAAAAAATGCGGGAAAACCGTTCACCAGCTGGGGGAACAGGCGGCTGTAATGCCCAGGATGGAATTATACCTCCTACGTGTCGAGGCACGACTTAAAGGCATAAGTCCATCCTAGAATGATCTCAAGTTTGGTAATCTTTGCACAACTCATGTAAAAGGGGGAAAGTAAACTGAAAATAGTTGGCTTACAATCGCCACGTCACAGAATAACAGTACAAGTCTCAAACATCATACAATAAGATCACTACAACCCTCTAAGGGCAAAATTCAAATGTCAAAGTACCAAACTTAGATAAATAAAACAACCACAGGCGGATCGAATCCTAGTAAGAGTCTCCACTACTGATCGTCCGGGTAGCGAACGTAGTAACGACTACGCTCCTCGTCGTACTCCCAATCCAGCTCGGTGCCATCACCTGGATAGCTCACGGCTGGAACTGCATCTGGTGTGGTGAAGTAACTGTGAGCCACAGAGGACTCAGCAATCCCGTTCCCGGGTAACAGAACTATCAAAGCCTTTAGGTGAGGGAAAGGCTGAAGAAAGAAATGAGGTGAAGGAACAACAAAGAGTCTGCAGCAGCAACTAGCATCTAGCTTACGCAAGAGAGAGCGAGAAGAGAAGGCATACGGCGAGAAGTGATCACTAAGTGATCCTAGCTACAAGCTCTCAAACATAACCCCTCCGTGTTCAACTCCCGAATCCCTATTCGGAAATTGACAGTCACGGAACACACGCTGGTAGTGTATTAGTATCATTGTGTCAAGTTATCTACAACCGGAATTAACAAGCTCCCATCTGCCACATAACCGCGGGCACGGCTTTCGAAAGTTCAAACCCTGCAGGGGTGTTCCAACTTGACCCATTACAAGCCCACGATCCGCGGAGTCGCAACTCCAAAGTGGGAAGACCCGAGTATTCTCGGAATCCCGTGCTCAAGTTAAACCGAACTAAGGTAAGGCTAATCCAGCAAATCCTCCCGGCGTGTCGTCACCCTGATAGTAGCCGCGCGTATCTAGGTCTCAGGACACGTCCGGATGGGCGAAGCTACGGGTGGATACCAAATACCTCGAGTTGCCTCAAGGCGGCCCCGCAGGCTCCCCGTTTCGGACCAACACTCATGTGGAGCACTGGCCCGGGGTTGTTGATTAAGAAAGAGGGTTAATTACTCCCTTATGCATGTTTAGTTTGTTATTAGGCAAATAGTACCAAGGTTGGGATTTGCTGGAAAAGACTTAGCACATAGCGGTTTATCGAGGGGGTCCCATACACCCCAACCGTGTTAGGAACGCATAATCAAGGAACATAAAACCGGCTTATACGGATCCTAACGGCATGAGTGGAACAAAACACCAAGCAAAAGGCTTAGCCTTCCACCCTTGCCAATATATATGTGATTTCAGTTAAAGCATTTATATAGTGATATAACCCAACCAAACTTCAACATGGAGCAAGCATCTTCACTTCACCTGCAACTAGCAACGCTATAAGAAGGGCTGAGCGAAGCGTACTTAGCCAAGCAACGGTTTGCATAGGTAGGGTGGTTAAACATGGCAATTGGTTACAAGTAGGAGGCTGACAAGAAGAACATGGGCATCGAGGCAAAACTATAGATCGAGACTACTAGCAAAAGACAAAGATAGTAATGTTATCGGGGTTCGGTCATCTTGCCTGAAGAGAAGAAGTTCGGATCAAAAGAAGGGTCCTCTTGCTCAAACTCGTTGGAAACCTCGTGCTCAACCTCGTTGGAAAACTCGTGCTCAACTTCCGGGTCTAAACAAGACAAACACACCAGCACCAATCAACACAATGCAATGCGCACTCGAAAAACATGTATGCATGATGGATGCACTAGTGAAGCACATGGAGCACGGAAAACATCACTCAAGCAAAACACCTCAAAACAAGATAACAACCTGATATTATTAATCTACACAGAAAAACACCCAAGTTTGATATAAAGATCGCTGAAATCGGAGTTACGGGCTAAAAGTTATGCCCGAAACAAGATTTGAGCGAAAACTGCAAATTACAGCAACATAGCATCTTGGGAGCTCAAAATAAATAATCTAAAGCACCCAAAAGGCATGGCAAAGGACTTGAACATAAACTAGATATAATGTACAGCAAGTAGGTCCAAAGTGCACCCCCAACGGAGTCACGGATCACTAGCAATGATCTTGGACATATTGAACTTTGAAATAAAATTCTGGCAGCAGAATTTTATTGAAAGTTTAGAGCAAAAGATAAACATGCTACAGCCACTCAAATGGACATGTGAGGACATGGATGGAAAGACAACAATGTATACTTCATGGAACAATCAAAATCCACCCCAAAACTATCATGCTTTGTCCTACAACATCACACGAACATGGCATCGGAACGTTACAGATTTCAGACTTAGTGAAATTTCACTAAGTCCCAAAACAGCAACATCATCATAGCAACAAAAAGAGCATGTTTAAGACACCTCGAAACTAAACATGGCAAAGGGTAAGCACCTCATCAAAGTACATATGACGGTGATCCCGAAACACACAAGCATGCATCAATGTGGTGAACACACCGATTACAACGAGCTCAACAAGATGGCATTTCATAACAAGTGAAAACACAACATTTGAACATGGCATCTTGCAACGATGATAACAAGGAAACAAAACATCTACCATGCAACCTATCACACTCAACACGTAGTTCGTGACGAGACGAACACGTGGACATGTCATTTGCATCGTTTGGACAAACGAGCTAAAAGATATCACATGTCAAAGGTGGCACAAAAATAACACATAGCAGCAGTTTATATCATCATACACTCTTGTAACAGCAAAACAAGCCCCTAGATGACTTCTAACATGCATGACTACAACAGGTAAATCGTAGAGGGCATCTCCACGAACATCTGGACATATCACACGCTCAAAACGGAGCAACAGGTAAAAAGATACAGCAGGTCAAAGTATGGATCTCAGAACAGGAAAAACAGGGGCTTAGGGAAAAAGTCAACCTAGATCCAGATCCGGAGCTACAGTGCGGATCCGGCCCGCGAGGAACAGTGGCGAGGCCCGGGTGAACAGTGGCGACGGAAACTGGGCCCGAACCGGCGCAGCGGCGGCCCACCGCGGGAGGAGGCAAAGGGGCCCGGCGGGAGGCGGCGGCCCGCGGGCGGCTGCGGGGGAGCGGTGGCCGGGCCGCTGGCTCGGCCCAGGAGGGCGAGCGCTGTGCGGCGGCGAACGCCTAGCGGGCCGTACGCGCGACGAAGTGGTCCAGGGGCGGCCACTCGATGCGGTCGAGCCCCCGCGCGAAGAGGCCGGCTCGGTGTGGACGATCGGCCAGCGGTCGATGCGGGCGTTGACTTCGCGCTGCGGTCGAGGGACCGGTCGGCGGCGGCTCGGCCAGTAGGATCTGCGGCTGCGGCGCGATTCCTTCGAAGGGAAAAACTGGATCCCCTCGGGATCCGGTGGAGGAGATGATTGGATCTGAGATCTGAAATTTAGGGAAGAAGAAGGGGAATGTCCAAATGGACTAGGGGTCTATATAGCAGTTTTAGACTAGGGTTTGGGACTAGGGAAGTTTAGGAGCCCTCCGATCTGGATCCAACGGATCCGATCGCAGGGATGATTAAAAGGACCAGACGGAGATAAAAGAATACCACAGGGGTATTCCCGGGACACGAAGCGAAGGCACTTCGGGCCCACACGGACAAAGGAGGGAAAAGTCAACGGAGTCCAAACGAGACGAGATTTGAGAGGCGGGTTGCACACAACAAAACAACAACACACAACACAACCTCACGGCACACCGGTAACGAAAAACGCCCGAACAACAAAGAAGGCCTACGGGACGTCACGGACACGTGAGGGAGCTCCGGAACACGAAACGGACAACGGGAAGAAACGCCACGAACCGGATGCAACCCACAACACAAACAAAATGCAATGCACATGTCTACATGATATGAATGAATGCCACACACTCACACAACAAAACGACGAAAGCCCGAAAGACAAAGAACCCGAAATGGAAATAGATGAAGCCGGAGATTTATTATAAGCCCAAAAGGGAAAGTATTACATCCGGGGCATTACAAACTCTCCTCTACTACAAAAAGATCTCGTCCCGAGATCTAGGACTGGAAAAAGGAAGGGTACTCGGAACGAAGATGATCTTCTCGTTCCCAGGTAGCTTCTCGGTCTGTGTGATGTGACCACTTGACTTTCAGAAACTTGATGGACTTGTTGCGAGTATTGCGTTCGGTTTCTTCGAGAATTGCAACTGGATGCTCTCGGTAGGAAAGGTCTTGTTGAAGATCAATCTCCTCAAACGGAATCATGCGCTCAGGTGCCTTGAAGCATTTGCGAAGCTGAGACACATGGAAGACATCATGAACATTTGCAAAGTTGGAAGGGAGCTCGAGCTGATAGGCTAGATCGCCTCTTTTGCCAAGAATTTTGAAAGGACCGACGTATCTAGGAGCAAGCTTTCCTTTGATACCGAACCTTTGGGTTCCTTTCATCGGAGAAACTCGGAGATAGACATGATCACCGATGTCGAAAGCCAAATCACGATGCTTTCCGTCATAGTAACTCTTCTGACGCGACTGAGCGGCCTTGAGATTCTCACGTATGACTTTGCACATTTCTTCGGCTTCAGAGATCAAATCATTGCCAAGAAGTTGGCGTTCACCTGTTTCAGACCAATTGAGAGGGGTACGGCACTTTCTGCCATAGAGAATTTCAAACGGTGCTTTGCCTGCACTTGCTTGAAAGCTGTTGTTGTAAGAGAATTCTGCAAATGGAAGACAGTCTTCCCATTTCATGCCGAAGGAGATGACACATGCTCTGAGCATATCTTCAAGGATCTGATTCACACGCTCGACTTGACCACTAGTCTGAGGGTGAAAGGCAGTGCTGAACCTGATCTTCGTGCCCATGGCGGACTGAAAGGAGTCCCAGAACTTTGATGTGAACAAGCTGCCACGGTCTGAGGATATCACTTGAGGAATGCCATGTAGGGACACAATTCTGGAAGTGTACAGCTCTGCAAGTTGAGCTGCATTGATTGATTCTTTGACTGGAAGAAAGTGAGCAACTTTGGTAAGCTTGTCAATCACCACAAAGATAGCATCATTTCCTCGCTTGGATTTAGGAAAGCCAGTGACGAAGTCCATTTCAATGTGGTCGAACTTCCACTCAGGAATAGGAAGAGGTTGGAGAAGACCGGCTGGACGTTGATGTTCTGCTTTCACTCTTCTGCATACATCACATTCATTCACGAATTGGGCAATTTCCCTTTTCATGCGTGTCCACCAGTAAGACTGCTTGAGATCTTGGTACATCTTGGAACTGCCAGGATGAATGGAAAGGAGAGAGTCATGAGCTTCTTCCATTATGAGCTTCCTGAGATCACCTTTGGGAACAACGAGTCTGTCCTCGAAGAACAAGGTATCTCTCTCATCAACACGGAAGCACTTATATTTTGGAGTGCCCTTTGCAATCCCATGTTTCACCTTCTTCACCATGGTATCACTGAGCTGAGCCTCACGGACTTGATCTTCCAAGGTAGGAGCAATCTGGAGATTAGCAAGAAAACCCTGCGGAACAACCTGAAGGTTGAGCTTCCTGAATGCTTCACAAAGCTCAGGCTGGTGTGGCTTGATAAGAAGGCTGTTGCAATATGCCTTTCTGCTCAAAGCATCTGCAATCACATTCGCCTTGCCTGGAGTGTACTCAATGCTGGGGTTGTACTCTTGGATCATCTCGACCCAACGAGTCTGTCTGAGGTTCAGATGCGGCTGTGTGAAGATGTACTTCAAACTCTTGTGATCAGTGAAGATGTCGACCTTTCTGCCCAACAACAGATGTCTCCACGTAATCAGAGCATGTACCACAGCTGCTAGCTCGAGATCATGTGTGGGATAGTTCTTCTCAGCTGGCTTGAGCTGACGTGAAGTGTATGCCACAATTCTCTTCTCTTGCATAAGCACACCACCAAGGCCTTGAAGAGAAGCGTCACAGAACACTTCATAGGGCTTGGATTCATCAGGAGGAATCAGAACTGGAGCTGAGACAAGCTTCTCTTTGAGTGTTTTGAAAGCCACTTCACACTCGGGAGACCAAAAGTATTTGACATTCTTCTGAAGGAGGTTGGAAAGAGGCTTCGCAATCTTGGAGAAGTTCTCCACAAACCTTCTGCAATAGCTGGCAAGACCCAGAAAACTGCGGAGCTGCTTGACGTTCTGAGGAGCTTCCCAGTTGACAATTGCTTCAACTTTCTCGGGATTAACCGCAATACCGTCAGCTGAGATAATGTGGCCCAGGTAGAGAACCTTATCGAGCCAAAACTCGCACTTTGAGAACTTGGCATAGAATTTGTGCTCTCTGAGTCGATCAAGAACCAGACGCAAGTGCTTTTCGTGATCTTCTTCATTCTTGGAAAACACCAAAATATCATCCAGATACACAAGCACAAACTCGCCTGTATAGGGGTTGAAGATGTAATGCATCATCCTTGAGAAGGTAGGAGGAGCATTGGCGAGGCCGAAGGACATGACGGTATACTCATATGAACCGTAGCTCGTTCTGAAAGCCGTCTTGGGAATGTCTTCCTCGCGAATGCGAATTTGATGGTAGCCCATTCGGAGGTCAAGCTTAGAGAATACTTTAGCTCCTTTGAGCTGCTCAAAGAGTTCGTTGATGTTGGGGAGCGGATACTTGTTCTTAATCGTCTTCTTGTTCAGTGGCCGATAGTCAACACAGAGACGCTCCGTGCCATCTTTCTTCTTGACAAATAAGACACCACAGCCCCACGGAGATGTACTCGGTCTGATGAGACCCATACGCTCCTGTTCATCCAACTGTTTCTTCAATTCCTTCAATTCATCTGAAGAGAGCTTGTATGGACGCCGACAAACAGGTTCGGTGCCCGGCTCGAGTTCAATGACAAACTCCACCTGACGGTGTGGAGGCATTCCTGGAAGTTCTTCTGGAAAGACGTCTTGATATTCATTCACCACTGGAATTTGCTCTATGGCATTAATTTCACCCTTATCATTAAGAGAGAAAAGCCGAATAGTATTATCCCTGGAGGCGAAGATAATCACATCTTCATCAGAATGAGTCAACTTGACTTCCTTTTGAGCACAATCAATGTGAGCATCGTGCTGAGAAAGCCAATCCATTCCGAGAATGAGGTCGATGTCAGAATGACCAAGAACCACCGGAGAAGCCAAAAATCGATAATCACCCATGCGAATAGAGATATCCGGAGCAAATATCTTTGAATGCAATAATTTGCCTGGAGAAACAACTGACAATTCTCTTGGCAAACTTCTGGTGACGATGTTGTGCTTGGATGCAAATGGATATGACATAAAAGAGCAAGAAGCACCCGAATCAAATAACACTTTAGCTGGAAAAGAGTTCACTGGAAGGTTACCCAGAATGACATCAGAAGAAGCCTCTGCTTGTGCTGCATTCATCAGATTAACCCTTGCAGACTTTGGATCATGCTTGACAATAGCTGAACTCACAGGTGGTGGAGGAGGAAGACGCTTCGGATTCGGACATCTGTTGGCATAGTGACCTTTCTGAGTGCATTTGTTGCAAGTCACTTCTGAGAGAGGACGGAACTGAGAGCCACTGGACTTGGAGCCTTGAGACTGAAACTGCTTCTTCGACTGGTTGCTTGGGTTGGGTGGGTGGGAGAAACCACGGCCACTAGAGTTCTTGTTGTTGGAGTTGTTGAAGTTGCTGGAGTTGTTGTATGGAGCTCGAATCATTGGAGGAGGAGGAAGCCAGAATTTCTGTTGTTTCGCAGCCAACTGAGACGATGAGGTAGAGTGAACAGCATCTCGAATTCTCTTCTTAGAAGCCTCCATCTTAAGCTGAGCTGCTTCTTGTTTCAAAGCCATATTATAGAACTTATCGAATTCGTCTGGCTCGAACAAAGTGAGAGCAAGCTGAAGTTCATCTTTGAGACCTCCACGGAACTGATAGATTTTGCTCTTTGCATCAGGTATGTCTTGCTTTGCGTAGCGAGCGAGGTTTTGGAACTTGACATTATACTGATAGACTGTCATGGAGCCCTGCTTGAGGTTGCGGAATTGCTCACGCATACCCTCAATGACACTGGTAGGAATGTGATGCGAGCGGAAATCTTTGCAGAAATTCTCCCAAGATATCACTTGACCCGGCCTTGAGTCCTTGTACTGCTGCCACCAGTCAGCTGCTTGATCTTTCAGTTGGAAGGCTGCAAACTTCACATAGTCATCTTCTTTCACGTTACTGCACTCAAAATGCTTCTTGATATCGGTCAGCCAATCCTCAGCATCAAGAGGGTCGACACAGTAACTGAAAGCTTTAGGATTGTTGGCCAAGAACTGGTTGAGGGTAGCATGGTGCTGCTGGAAGAAGTTGCCTTGGTTCATTGGAATGCCCTGATTAGCTTGATTAGCTTGATTAGCTTGCATCATCTGCATCATCTGCATCATCAACTGAGTGTTCTGAGCAGTAGTCTGCATAATTGCTCTCCAAGCCTCAGGCGGAGGAGGAGGTGAAGGAGGACGTTCTGGAACCTCTTCACCCTCTGGGTTGGCATTCGGAACCCTTTTCGGAGCCATCCTGTAAGAGATGACCACGAATCAGCAATTGATTGACAAAAAGGAATAAGCTGAATCAATGGAATGAATTGCAACAAGTCTTCACAATAATCATTCGAACAATAAGAACGAATGAAATCATCCGAACAAGAGGAACGAATGAATTTCTTAGTTAAATGATAACATGTAATGCCCAGGATGGAGTTATACCTCCTACGGGTCGAGGCCCGACTTAAAGGCATAAGTCCATCCTAGAATGATCTCAAGTTTGGTAATCTTTGCACAACTCATGTAAAAGAGGGATGGTAAACTTAAAATAGTCGGCTTACAATCGCCACGTCACAGAATAACAGTACAAGTCTCAAACATCATACAAAAGATCACTACAACCCTCTAAGGGCAAAACCAAATGTCAAAGTACCAAACTCAGATAAATAACAACCACAGGCGGATCGAATCCTAGTAAGAGTCTCCACTACTGATCGTCCGGGTAGCGCACGTAGTAACGACTACGCTCCTCGTCGTACTCCCAATCCAGCTCGGTGCCATCACCTGGATAGCTCACGGCTGGACCTGCATCTGGTGTGTGAAGTAACTGTGAGCCACAGAGGACTCAGCAATCCCGTTCCCGGGTAACAGAACTATCAAAGCCTTTAGGTGAGGGAAAGGCTGAAGAAAGAAATGAGGTGAAGGATCAACAAAGAGTCTGCAGCAGCAACTAGCATCTAGCTTACGCAAGTGAGAGCGAGAAGAGAAGGCAACGCGAGAAGTGATCAGGAAGTGATCCTAGCTACAAGCTCACAAGCATAACCCCTCCGTGTTCAACTTCCGAATCCCTATTCGGAAATTGACAGTCACGGAACTCACGCTGGTAGTGTATTAGTATCATTGTGTCAAGTTATCTACAACCGGAATTAACAAGCTCCCATCTGCCACATAACCGCGGGCACGGCTTTCGAAAGTTCAAACCCTGCAGGGGTGTTCCAACTTGACCCATTACAAGCCCACGATCCGCGGAGTCGCAACTCCAAAGTGGGAAGACCCGAGTATCCTCGGAATCCCGTGCTCACGTTAAACCGAACTAAGGTAAGGCTAATCCAGCAAATCCTCCCGGCGTGTCGACACCCTGATCGTAGCCGCGCGTATCTAGGTCTCAGGACACGTCCGGATGGGTGAAGCTACGGGTTTTTACCAAACCTTGAGTTTCCTTGAGGTGGCCCCGCAGGCTCCCCGTTTCGGACCAACACTCATGTGGAGCACTGGCCCGGGGTTGTTGATTAAGAAAGAGGGTTAATTACTCCCTTATGCAAGTTTAGTTTGTTATTAGGCAAATAGTACCAAAGTTGGGATTTGCTGGAAAAGACTTAGCACATAGCGGTTTATCGAGGGGGTCCCATACACCCCAACCGTGTTAGGAACGCATAATCAAGGAACATAAAACCGGCTTATACGGATCCTAACGGCATGAGTGGAACAAAACACCAAGTAAAAGGCTTAGCCTTCCACCCTTGCCAATATATAGGTGATTTCAATTAAAGCATTTATATAGTGTGATATAACCCAACCAAACTTCAACATGGAGCAAGCATCTTCACTTCACCTGCAACTAGCAACGCTATAAGAAGGGCTGAGCGAAGCGTACTTAGCCAAGCAACGGTTTGCATAGGTAGGGTGGTTAAACATGGCATTTGGTTACAAGTAGGAGGCTGACAAGAAGAACATGGGCATCGAGGCAAAACTATAGATCGAGACTACTAGCAATAGACAAAGATAGTAATGTTATCGGGGTTCGGTCATCTTGCCTGAAGAGAAGAAGTTCGGATCGAAAGAAGGGTCCTCTTGCTCAAACTCGTTGGAAACCTCGGGATCAACCTCGTTGGAAAACTCGTGCTCAACTTCGTGCTCTAAACAAGACAAACACACCAAGCACCAATCAACACGATGCAATGCGCACTCGAAAAACATGTATGCATGATGGATGCACTAAGATGCACAAGGAGCACGTAAAACATCACTCAAGCAAAACACCTCAAAACAAGATAACAACCTGATATTATTAATCTACACAGAAAAACACCCAAGTTTGATATAAAGATCGCTGAAATCGGAGTTACGGGCTAAAAGTTATGCCCGAAACAAGATTTGAGCGAAAACTGCAAATTACAGCAACATAGCATCTTGGGAGCTCAAAATAAATAATCTACAGCACCCAAAAGGCATGGCAAAGTACTTGAACATAAACTAGATATAATGTACAGCAACTAGGTCCAAAGTGCACCCCAAACGGAGTCACGGATCATTAGCAATGACCTTGGACATATTGAACTTTGAAATAAAATTCTGGCAGCAGAATTTTATTGAAAGTTTGGAGCAAAAGATAAGCATGCTACAGCACCTCAAATGGACATGTGAGGACATGGATGGAAAGACAACAATATATACTTCATGGAACAATCAAAATCCACCCCAAAACTATCATGCTTTGTCCTACAACATCACACGAACATGGCATCGGAACGTTACAGATTTCAGACTTAGTGAAATTTCACTAAGTCCTAAAACAGCAACATCATCATAGCAACAAAAAGAGCATGTTTAAGACACCTCGAAACTAAACATGGCAAAGGGTAAGCACCTCATCAAAATACATATGACGGTGATCCCGAAACACACAAGCATGCATCAATGTGGTGAACACACCGATTACAACGAGCTCAACAACATGGCATTTCATAATAAGTAAAAACACAACATATGAACATGGCATCTTGCAAGGATGATAACAAGGAAACAATAAATCTACCATGCAACCTATCACACACAACACGTAGTTCGTGGCAAGACGAACACGTGGACATGTCATTTGCATCGTTTGGACAAACGAGCTAAAAGTTATCCCATGTCAAAGGTGGCACAAAAATAACACATAGCAGCAGTTTATATCATCATACACTCTTGCAACAGCAAAACAAGCCCCTAGATGACCTCTAACATGCATGACTACAACAGGTAAAACGTAGAGGGCATCTCCACGAACATCTGGACATATCACACGCTCAAAACGGAGCAACCGGTGAAAAGTTACAGCAGGTCAAAGATCACATCTCAGATCAGGAATAAAAAGGACTTAGTGGGAAAAGAGTCAACCTAGATCTGAGATGAACAGTGCCGGGCCTCGGGGATGAACAGTGCGGCCCAGGAAGCTACAGTGCGGCGGATCTGACCCGGATCCGGCTACTGGGCCTGGCGGCGGTGGAAGACGAGCAGGCCCGCGGGAGCGGTCTGGCCCAGCCGCGGAGAGGCTGGCGGCCCGGCCGGCGCGGGGCGCGGCCCGGCGCGGAGAGGGAGCCGGTGGGCTGCGCGCTCGGCCCGCGGAGCTGGTAGGCGGCCAGCCCGAGCGGCGGCCTGGCTGGGAGCCCAGGAGAGGCGGCGGCGACGTACGGCTTGCGGCGGCCCCGAGCGAAGAGGCGAGCGCTGACGCGACCCGGTCGGGCCGGGGTTGACCTGGCGCGGGGGAAGACGAGGCCCAGCCGCGGAGAGGAGCTGGGCCGGCCAAGTGGTCCAGATCTTCCCTGGCGTCGGGCGTACGGGCCTCCGGGCGAAGAGAGGCGATCTCGCGGTGGTTCGGCCCTTCGCGAGCGAGGAGTAGCCTGGAGAGGCGGTCGAGGCGATCTGGCGAAGCGTTGACTTCGGCTTCGAGCCAGATCGAGGATTGCGGCGGCGCAAGCGCTCGAACCCAGGGATCCCTCGGGATCCAGAAAAATATCTGGGGATTGGAACTGAGATCTGAAATAAAAGAAAAAAAAAAGGATAGAGGGAAGGAGGAAGAAGAAGGGGATGCCCAAATAGACTAGGGGTCTATTTATAGCAGTTTTAGACTAGGGTTTGGAGGTTAGGGATGTTTAGGAGCCCTCCGATCTGGATCCAACGGATCCGATCGCCGGATGATTTTAAAAGGCTCAGACGGAGAAAAGAGACTGCAGCAGGGGTATTTCCGGGACACGAAGTAAGGGCACTTCGGACCCACACGGACAACGGAGGGAAAAGTCAACGGAGTCCAAACGAGACGAGATTTGAGAGGCGGGTTGCACACAACAAAACAACAACACACAACACAACCTCACGGCACACCGGTAACGAAAAACGCCCGAACAACAAAGAAGGCCTACGGGACGTCACGGACACGTGAGGGAGCTCCGGAACACGAAACGGACAACGGGAAGAAACGCCACGAACCGGAAACAACCCACAACACAGATGCAATGCAATGCACATGTCTACATGATATGAATGAATGCCACACACTCACACAACAAAACGACGAAAGCCCGAACAACAAAGAACCCGAAATGGAAATAGATGAAGCCGGAGATTTATTATAAGCCCAAAAGGGAAAGTATTACATCCGGGGCATTACAAACTCTCCTCTACTACAAAAAGATCTCGTCCCGAGATCTAGGACTGGAAAAAGGAAGGGTACTCGGAACGAAGATGATCTTCTCGTTCCCAGGTAGCTTCTCGGTCTGTGTGATGTGACCACTTGACTTTCAGAAACTTGATGGTCTTGTTGCGAGTCTTGCGTTCAGTTTCTTCGAGAATTGCAACTGGATGCTCTCGGTAGGAAAGGTCTTGTTGAAGATCAATCTCCTCAAACGGAATCATGCGCTCAGGCGCCTTGAAGCATTTGCGAAGCTGAGACACATGGAAGACATCATGAACATTTGCAAAGTTGGAAGGGAGCTCGAGCTGATAGGCTAGATCGCCTCTTTTGCCAAGAATTTTGAAAGGCCCGACGTATCTAGGAGCAAGCTTTCCTTTGATACCGAACCTTTGGGTTCCTTTCATCGGAGAAACTCGGAGATAGACATGATCACCGATGTCGAAAGCCAAATCACGATGCTTTCCGTCATAGTAGCTCTTCTGACGCGACTGAGCGGCCTTGAGATTCTCACGTATGACTTTGCACATTTCTTCGGCTTCAGAGATCAAATCATTGCCAAGAAGTTGGCGTTCGCCTGTTTCAGACCAGTTGAGAGGGGTACGGCACTTTCTGCCATAGAGAATTTCAAATGGTGCTTTGCCTGCACTTGCTTGAAAGCTGTTGTTGTAAGAGAATTCTGCAAATGGAAGACAGTCCTCCCATTTCATGCCGAAGGAGATAACACAGGCTCTAAGCATATCTTCAAGGATCTGATTCACACGCTCGACTTGACCACTAGTCTGAGGGTGAAAGGCAGTGCTGAACCTGATCTTCGTGCCCATGGCTGACTGAAAGGAGTCCCAGAACTTTGATGTGAACAAGCTGCCACGGTCTGAGGATATCACTTGAGGAATGCCATGTAGGGACACAATTCTGGAAGTGTACAGCTCTGCAAGTTGAGCTGCATTGATTGATTCTTTGACTGGAAGAAAGTGAGCGACTTTGGTAAGCTTGTCAATCACCACAAAGATAGCATCATTGCCTCGCTTGGATTTAGGAAAACCAGTGACGAAGTCCATTTCAATGTGGTCGAACTTCCACTCAGGAATAGGAAGAGGTTGGAGAAGACCGGCTGGACGTTGATGTTCTGCTTTCACTCTTCTGCATACATCACATTCATTCACGAATTGGGCAATTTCCCTTTTCATGCGTGTCCACCAGTAAGATTGCTTGAGGTCTTGATACATCTTGGAACTGCCAGGATGAATGGAAAGGAGAGAGTCGTGAGCTTCTTCCATTATGAGCTTCCTGAGATCACCTTTGGGAACAACGAGTCTGTCCTCGAAGAACAAGGTATCTCTCTCATCAACACGGAAGCACTTATATTTTGGAGTGCCCTTTGCAATCCCATGTTTAACCTTCTTCACCATGGTATCACTGAGCTGGGCCTCACGGACTTGATCTTCCAAGGTAGGAGCAATTTGGAGATTTGCAAGAAAACCCCAGGTAGCTTCTCGGTCTGTGTGATGTGACCACTTGACTTTCAGAAACTTGATGGTCTTGTTGCGAGTCTTGCGTTCAGTTTCTTCGAGAATTGCAACTGGATGCTCTCGGTAGGAAAGGTCTTGTTGAAGATCAATCTCCTCAAACGGAATCATGCGCTCAGGTGCCTTGAAGCATTTGCGAAGCTGAGACACATGGAAGACATCATGAACATTTGCAAAGTTGGAAGGGAGCTCGAGCTGATAGGCTAGATCGCCTCTTTTGCCAAGAATTTTGAAAGGACCGACGTATCTAGGAGCAAGCTTTCCTTTGATACCGAACCTTTGGGTTCCTTTCATCGGAGAAACTCGGAGATAGACATGATCACCGATGTCGAAAGCCAAATCACGATGCTTTCCGTCATAGTAACTCTTCTGACGCGACTGAGCGGCCTTGAGATTCTCACGTATGACTTTGCACATTTCTTCGGCTTCAGAGATCAAATCATTGCCAAGAAGTTGGCGTTCACCTGTTTCAGACCAATTGAGAGGGGTACGGCACTTTCTGCCATAGAGAATTTCAAACGGTGCTTTGCCTGCACTTGCTTGAAAGCTGTTGTTGTAAGAGAATTCTGCAAATGGAAGACAGTCTTCCCATTTCATGCCGAAGGAGATGACACATGCTCTGAGCATATCTTCAAGGATCTGATTCACACGCTCGACTTGACCACTAGTCTGAGGGTGAAAGGCAGTGCTGAACCTGATCTTCGTGCCCATGGCGGACTGAAAGGAGTCCCAGAACTTTGATGTGAACAAGCTGCCACGGTCTGAGGATATCACTTGAGGAATGCCATGTAGGGACACAATTCTGGAAGTGTACAGCTCTGCAAGTTGAGCTGCATTGATTGATTCTTTGACTGGAAGAAAGTGAGCAACTTTGGTAAGCTTGTCAATCACCACAAAGATAGCATCATTTCCTCGCTTGGATTTAGGAAAGCCAGTGACGAAGTCCATTTCAATGTGGTCGAACTTCCACTCAGGAATAGGAAGAGGTTGGAGAAGACCGGCTGGACGTTGATGTTCTGCTTTCACTCTTCTGCATACATCACATTCGTTCACGAATTGGGCAATTTCCCTTTTCATGCGTGTCCACCAGTAAGATTGCTTGAGGTCTTGATACATCTTGGAACTGCCAGGATGAATGGAAAGGAGAGAGTCATGAGCTTCTTCCATTATGAGCTTCCTGAGATCACCTTTGGGAACAACGAGTCTGTCCTCGAAGAACAAGGTATCTCTCTCATCAACACGGAAGCACTTATATTTTGTAGTGCCCTTTGCAATCCCATGTTTCACCTTCTTCACCATGGTATCACTGAGCTGGGCCTCACGGACTTGATCTTCCAAGGTAGGAGCAATTTGGAGATTTGCAAGAAAACCCTGCGGAACAACCTGAAGGTTGAGCTTCCTGAAAGCTTCACAAAGCTCAGGCTGGTGTGGCTTGATAAGAAGGCTGTTGCAATATGCCTTTCTGCTCAAAGCATCTGCAATCACATTCGCCTTGCCTGGAGTGTACTCAATGCTGGGGTTGTACTCTTGGATCATCTCGACCCAACGAGTCTGACGGAGGTTCAGATGCGGCTGCGTGAAGATGTACTTCAAGCTCTTGTGATCAGTGAAGATGTCGACCTTTCTGCCCAACAACAGATGTCTCCACGTAATCAGAGCATGTACCACAGCTGCTAGCTCGAGATCATGTGTGGGATAGTTCTTCTCAGCTGGCTTTAGCTGACGTGAAGTGTATGCCACAATTCTCTTCTCTTGCATAAGCACACCACCAAGACCTTGAAGAGAAGCGTCACAGAACACTTCATAGGGCTTGGATTCATCTGGAGGAATCAGAACTGGAGCTGAGACAAGCTTCTCTTTGAGGGTTTTGAAAGCCACTTCACACTCGGGAGACCAAAAATATTTGACACTCTTCTGGAGGAGGTTGGAAAGAGGCTTGGCAATCTTGGAGAAGTTCTCCACAAACCTTCTGCAATAGCTGGCAAGACCCAGAAAACTGCGGAGCTGCTTGACATTCTGAGGAGCTTCCCAGTTGACAATTGCTTCAACTTTCTCGGGATTAACCGCAATACCGTCAGCTGAGATAATGTGGCCCAGGTAGAGAACCTTATCGAGCCAAAACTCGCACTTTGAGAACTTGGCATAGAATTTGTGCTCTCGGAGTCGATCAAGAACCAGACGCAAGTGCTTTTCGTGATCTTCTTCATTCTTGGAAAACACCAAAATATCATCCAGATACACTAGCACAAACTCGCCTGTATAGGGGTTGAAGATGTAATGCATCATCCTTGAGAAGGTAGGAGGAGCATTGGCGAGGCCGAAGGACATGACGGTATACTCATATGAACCGTAGCTCGTTCTGAACGCCGTCTTGGGAATGTCTTCCTCGCGAATGCGAATTTGATGGTAACCCATTCGGAGGTCCAGCTTAGAGAATACTTTAGCTCCTTTGAGCTGCTCAAAGAGTTCATTGATGTTGGGGAGCGGATACTTGTTCTTAATCGTCTTCTTGTTCAGTGGCCGGTAGTCAACACAGAGACGCTCCGTGCCATCTTTCTTCTTGACAAATAAGACACCACAGCCCCACGGAGATGTACTCGGTCTGATGAGACCCATACGCTCCTGTTCATCCAACTGTTTCTTCAATTCCTTCAATTCATCTGAAGAGAGCTTGTATGGACGCCGACAAACAGGTTCGGTGCCCGGCTCGAGTTCAATGACAAACTCCACCTGACGGTGTGGAGGCATTCCTGGAAGTTCTTCTGGAAAGACGTCTTGATATTCATTCACCACTGGAATTTGCTCTATAGCATTAATTTCACCCTTATCATTAAGAGAGAAAAGCCGAATAGTATTATCCCTGGAGGCGAAGATAATCACATCTTCATCAGAATGAGTCAACTTGACTTCCTTTTGAGCACAATCAATGTGAGCATCATGCTGAGAAAGCCAATCCATTCCGAGAATGAGGTCGATGTCAGAATGACCAAGAACCACCGGAGAAGCCAAAAATCGATAATCACCCATGCGAATAGAAACATCCGGAGCATATAATCTAGAAGTCATGCATCTTCCCGGAGAAATCACTTGCAACTCCCTTGGCAAAGGCATAGTGCCCACATTATACTTGGATGCAAATGGGAATGACATGAAAGAATGTGAAGCACCCGAATCAAATAACACTTTAGCTGGAAAAGAGTTCACTGGAAGGTTACCCAGAATGACATCAGAAGAAGCCTCTGCTTGTGCTGCATTCATCAGATTAACCCTTGCAGACTTTGGATCATGCTTGACAATAGCTGAACTCATAGGTGGAGGAGGTGGAAGACGCTTCGGATTCGGACATCTGTTGGCATAGTGACCTTTCTGAGTGCATTTGTTGCAAGTCACTTCTGAGAGAGGACGGAACTGAGAGCCACTGGACTTGGAGCCTTGAGACTGAAACTGCTTCTTCGACTGGTTGCTTGGGTTGGGTGGGTGGGAGAAACCACGACCACTAGAGTTCTTGTTGTTGGAGTTGTTGAAGTTGCTGGAGTTGTTGTATGGAGCTCGAATCATTGGAGGAGGAGGAAGCCAGAATTTCTGTTGTTTCGCAGCCAACTGAGACGATGAGGTAGAGTGAACAGCATCTCGAATTCTCTTCTTAGAAGCCTCCATCTTAAGCTGAGCTGCTTCTTGTTTCAAAGCCATATTATAGAATTTATCGAATTCGTCTGGCTCGAACAAAGTGAGAGCAAGCTGAAGTTCATCTTTGAGACCTCCACGGAACTGATAGATTTTGCTCTTTGCATCAGGAATGTCTTGCTTTGCATAGCGAGCGAGGTTTTGGAACTTGACATTATACTGATAGACTGTCATGGAGCCCTGCTTGAGGTTGCGGAATTGCTCACGCATACCCTCGATAACACTTGTAGGAATGTGATGCGAGCGGAAATCCTTGCAGAAGTTCTCCCATGAGATCACTTGACCCGGCCTTGAGTCTTTGTACTGCTGCCACCAATCAGCTGCTTGATCTTTCAGTTGGAAGGCTGCAAACTTCACATAGTCATCTTCTTTCACGTTACTGCACTCAAAATGCTTCTTGATATCGGTCAGCCAATCCTCAGCATCAAGAGGGTCGACACAGTAACTGAAAGCTTTAGGATTGTTGGCCAAGAACTGGTTGAGGGTAGCATGGTGCTGCTGGAAGAAGTTGCCTTGGTTCATTGGAACACCCTGATTAGCTTGATTAGCTTGCATAGCTTGCATTTGCTGCATCATCTGCATCATCAACTGAGTGTTCTGAGCTGTAGTCTGCATAATTGCTCTCCAAGCCTCAGGCGGAGGAGGAGGAGAAGGAGGACGTTCCGGAACCTCTTCACCCTCTGGGTTGGCATTCGGAACCCTTTTCGGAGCCATCCTGTAAGAGATGACCACGAATCAGCAATTGATTGACAAAAGGAATAAGCTGAATCAATGGAATGAATTGCAACAAGTCTTCACAATAATCATTCGAACAATAAGAACGAATGAAATCATCCGAACAAGAGGAACGAATGAATTTCTTAGTTAAATGATAACATCAGTCTTCACGAGAAGCCACATAGGGATCAAAAGGATAAAAAAAAATAAAAACAACAAGGTACAGACGGGAACAAACACAAGAGAGGAGTTTCGTTCTAACATCTTTGTGCTGAAAGCATATGAACGCGTTACGAAAAGGTTTTGCAATCCCCGGATCAGCATAGCCAAGGACCCTTTAAGATGCAACTCCTGATAGTAACCTCGGTCATATAACCTCTTCACTCAATGTCGAACCCCGAACTCACTAACCTGCATTCGTTGGAAGAATGCCTACGATCTACTGGATAAAACCCACCTATAGTTTTCCGAAAGATTCCAGTTATGCAATCAGGTGTTGGGGATACACGGGAAGCACCGCGCAATCAACTCTAACCTACATCCAGGTGTATCCATCCTTCAACACATAACCAGTCTTTCTCGGAAACTGTGTACCTCGGACCTTCGAAAAGCATCCACTATAACAAGCTATGGCAATACTCCCGAACTACCTCCCCAGTACTGGGTGATGTCAGGGTTATCTTGCCACTGGCCGTATAGGGGAGATTTTCGATGTCGGCCGTCTTAAGTATTTAGTACTGTCGCGATATGCTTGTTACAGTGATACCCCGAAGCTCAACTCCTCGGTAACAGGAGGCATCGGGAACAATATCCTTGTCACAAGAACATCGAAACAATCCCAGAATACTCGCGGGATTCCTAAAAAAAATTTGTGCAAATTTTGAAGATAGGAGAGACAAGAGTAGACGTCAGGAGTCCTCACCAGAGAGAAAGGGGATGAGAAGCAAAGAATCCTACTCTCCGATATAATATAGGACTCAAAAGTTTTCAGTGTGTGCCTAGACTCAACCGTCAACGGTTCGATCAAACAGTGGGGGCTCCTAGGTCGGAGAAGGCTCTGAATACCAACTTGTAATGCCCAGGATGGAATTATACCTCCTACGTGTCGAGGCACGACTTAAAGGCATAAGTCCATCCTAGAATGATCTCAAGTTTGGTAATCTTTGCACAACTCATGTAAAAGGGGGAAAGTAAACTGAAAATAGTTGGCTTACAATCGCCACGTCACAGAATAACAGTACAAGTCTCAAACATCATACAATAAGATCACTACAACCCTCTAAGGGCAAAATTCAAATGTCAAAGTACCAAACTTAGATAAATAAAACAACCACAGGCGGATCGAATCCTAGTAAGAGTCTCCACTACTGATCGTCCGGGTAGCGAACGTAGTAACGACTACGCTCCTCGTCGTACTCCCAATCCAGCTCGGTGCCATCACCTGGATAGCTCACGGCTGGAACTGCATCTGGTGTGGTGAAGTAACTGTGAGCCACAGAGGACTCAGCAATCCCGTTCCCGGGTAACAGAACTATCAAAGCCTTTAGGTGAGGGAAAGGCTGAAGAAAGAAATGAGGTGAAGGAACAACAAAGAGTCTGCAGCAGCAACTAGCATCTAGCTTACGCAAGAGAGAGCGAGAAGAGAAGGCATACGGCGAGAAGTGATCACTAAGTGATCCTAGCTACAAGCTCTCAAACATAACCCCTCCGTGTTCAACTCCCGAATCCCTATTCGGAAATTGACAGTCACGGAACACACGCTGGTAGTGTATTAGTATCATTGTGTCAAGTTATCTACAACCGGAATTAACAAGCTCCCATCTGCCACATAACCGCGGGCACGGCTTTCGAAAGTTCAAACCCTGCAGGGGTGTTCCAACTTGACCCATTACAAGCCCACGATCCGCGGAGTCGCAACTCCAAAGTGGGAAGGCCCGAGTATCCTCGGAATCCCGTGCTCAAGTTAAACCGAACTAAGGTAAGGCTAATCCAGCAAATCCTCCCGGCGTGCCGACACCCTGATAGTAGCCGCGCGTATCTCGTCTCAGGCCACGACCGGATGGGTGATCCCACAGGTTTTTACCAAACCTTGAGTTTCCTCGAGGTGGCCCCGCGTAACCCCCGTTTCGGACCAACACTCATGTGGAGCACTGGCCCGGGGTTGTTGATTAAGAAAAGGGTTTATAACTCCCTATGCAAGTTTAGTTTGTTATTAGGCAAATAGTACCAATGTTGGGATTTGCTGGAAAAGACTTAGCACATAGCGGTTTATCGAGGGGGTCCCATACACCCCAACCGTGTTAGGAACGCATAATCAAGGAACATAAAACCGGCTTATACGGATCCTAACGGCATGAGTGGAACAAAACACCAAGCAAAAGGCTTAGCCTTCCACCCTTGCCAATATATATGTGATTTCAGTTAAAGCATTTATATAGTGTGATATAACCCAACCAAACTTCAACATGGAGCAAGCATCTTCACTTCACCTGCAACTAGCAACGCTATAAGAAGGGCTGAGCGAAGCGTACTTAGCCAAGCAACGGTTTGCATAGGTAGGTTGGTTAAACATGGCAATTGGTTACAAGTAGGAGGCTGACAAGAAGAACATGGGCATCGAGGCAAAACTATAGATCGAGACTACTAGCAATAGGCGAAGATAGTAAAGTTATCGGGGTTTGGTCATCTTGCCTGAAGAGAAGAAGTTCGGATCGAAAGAAGGGTCCTCTTGCTCAAACTCGTTGGAAACCTCGTGCTCAACCTCGTTGGAAAACTCGTGCTCAACTTCGTGCTCTAAACAAGACAAACACACCAAGCACCAATCAACACGATGCAATGCGCACTCGAAGAACATGTATGCATGATGGATGCACTAGAGATGCACAAGGAGCACGTAAAACATCACTCAAGCAAAACACCTCAAAACAAGATAACAACCTGATATTATTAATCTACACAGAAAAACACCCAAGTTTGATATAAAGATCGCTGAAATCGGAGTTACGGGCTAAAAGTTATGCCCGAAACAAGATTTGAGCGAAAACTGCAAATTACAGCAACATAGCATCTTGGGAGCTCAAAATAATTAATCTACAGCACCCAAAAAGCATGGCAAAGGACTTGAACATAAACTAGATATAATGTACAGCAACTAGGTCCAAAGTGCACCCCAAACGGAGTCACGGATCATTAGCAATGACCTTGGACATATTGAACTTTGAAATAAAATTCTGGCAGCAGAATTTTATTGAAAGTTTGGAGCAAAAGATAAGCATGCTACAGCACCTCAAATGGACATGTGAGGACATGGATGGAAAGACAACAATATATACTTCATGGAACAATCAAAATCCACCCCAAAACTATCATGCTTTGTCCTACAACATCACACGAACATGGCATCGGAACGTTACAGATTTCAGACTTAGTGAAATTTCACTAAGTCCTAAAACAGCAACATCATCATAGCAACAAAAAGAGCATGTTTAAGACACCTCGAAACTAAACATGGCAAAGGGTAAGCACCTCATCAAAATACATATGACGGTGATCCCGAAACACACAAGCATGCATCAATGTGGTGAACACACCGATTACAACGAGCTCAACAACATGGCATTTCATAATAAGTAAAAACACAACATATGAACATGGCATCTTGCAAGGATGATAACAAGGAAACAATAAATCTACCATGCAACCTATCACACACAACACGTAGTTCGTGGCAAGACGAACACGTGGACATGTCATTTGCATCGTTTGGACAAACGAGCTAAAAGTTATCCCATGTCAAAGGTGGCACAAAAATAACACATAGCAGCAGTTTATATCATCATACACTCTTGCAACAGCAAAACAAGCCCCTAGATGACCTCTAACATGCATGACTACAACAGGTAAAACGTAGAGGGCATCTCCACGAACATCTGGACATATCACACGCTCAAAACGGAGCAACCGGTGAAAAGTTACAGCAGGTCAAAGATCACATCTCAGATCAGGAATAAAAAGGACTTAGTGGGAAAAGAGTCAACCTAGATCTGAGATGAACAGTGCCGGGCCTCGGGGATGAACAGTGCGGCCCAGGAAGCTACAGTGCGGCGGATCTGACCCGGATCCGGCTACTGGGCCTGGCGGCGGTGGAAGACGAGCAGGCCCGCGGGAGCGGTCTGGCCCAGCCGCGGAGAGGCTGGCGGCCCGGCCGGCGCGGGGCGCGGCCCGGCGCGGAGAGGGAGCCGGTGGGCTGCGCGCTCGGCCCGCGGAGCTGGTAGGCGGCCAGCCCGAGCGGCGGCCTGGCTGGGAGCCCAGGAGAGGCGGCGGCGACGTACGGCTTGCGGCGGCCCCGAGCGAAGAGGCGAGCGCTGACGCGACCCGGTCGGGCCGGGGTTGACCTGGCGCGGGGGAAGACGAGGCCCAGCCGCGGAGAGGAGCTGGGCCGGCCAAGTGGTCCAGATCTTCCCTGGCGTCGGGCGTACGGGCCTCCGGGCGAAGAGAGGCGATCTCGCGGTGGTTCGGCCCTTCGCGAGCGAGGAGTAGCCTGGAGAGGCGGTCGAGGCGATCTGGCGAAGCGTTGACTTCGGCTTCGAGCCAGATCGAGGATTGCGGCGGCGCAAGCGCTCGAACCCAGGGATCCCTCGGGATCCAGAAAAATATCTGGGGATTGGAACTGAGATCTGAAATAAAAGAAAAAAAAAGGATAGAGGGAAGGAGGAAGAAGAAGGGGATGCCCAAATAGACTAGGGGTCTATTTATAGCAGTTTTAGACTAGGGTTTGGAGGTTAGGGATGTTTAGGAGCCCTCCGATCTGGATCCAACGGATCCGATCGCGGGATGATTTTAAAAGGCTCAGACGGAGAAAAGAGACTGCAGCAGGGGTATTTCCGGGACACGAAGTAAGGGCACTTCGGACCCACACGGACAACGGAGGGAAAAGTCAACGGAGTCCAAACGAGACGAGATTTGAGAGGCGGGTTGCACACAACAAAACAACAACACACAACACAACCTCACGGCACACCGGTAACGAAAAACGCCCGAACAACAAAGAAGGCCTACGGGACGTCACGGACACGTGAGGGAGCTCCGGAACACGAAACGGACAACGGGAAGAAACGCCACGAACCGGAAACAACCCACAACACAGATGCAATGCAATGCACATGTCTACATGATATGAATGAATGCCACACACTCACACAACAAAACGACGAAAGCCCGAACAACAAAGAACCCGAAATGGAAATAGATGAAGCCGGAGATTTATTATAAGCCCAAAAGGGAAAGTATTACATCCGGGGCATTACATAACATCAGTCTTCACGAGAAGCCACATAGGGATCAAAAGGATAAATAATAAAAACAACAAGGTACAGACGGGAACAAACACAAGAGAGGAGTTTCGTTCTAACATCTTTGTGCTGAAAGCATATGAACGCGTTACGAAAAGGTTTTGCAATCCCCGGATCAGCATAGCCAAGGACCCTTTAAGATGCAACTCCTGATAGTAACCTCGGTCATATAACCTCTTCACTCAATGTCGAACCCCGAACTCACTAACCTGCATTCGTTGGAAGAATGCCTACGATCTACTGGATAAAACCCACCTATAGTTTTCCGAAAGATTCCAGTTATGCAATCAGGTGTTGGGGATACACGGGAAGCACCGCGCAATCAACTCTAACCTACATCCAGGTGTATCCATCCTTCAACACATAACCAGTCTTTCTCGGAAACTGTGTACCTCGGACCTTCGAAAAGCATCCACTATAACAAGCTATGGCAATACTCCCGAACTACCTCCCCAGTACTGGGTGATGTCGGGGTTATCTTGCCACTGGTCGTATAGGGGAGATTTTCGATGTCGGCCGTCTTAAGTATTTAGTACTGTCGCGATATGCTTGTTACAATGATACCCCGAAGCTCAACTCCTCGATAACAGGAGGCATCGGAACAATATCCTTGTCACAAGAACATCGAAACAATCCCAGAATACTCGCGGGATTCCTAAAAAAAATTTGTGCAAATTTTGAAGATAGGAGAGACAAGAGTAGACGTCAGGAGTCCTCACCAGAGAGAAAGGGGATGAGAAGCAAAGAAATCCTACTCTCCGATATAATATAGGACTCAAAAAGTTTTCAGTGTGTGCCTAGACTCAACCGTCAACGGTTCGATCAAACAGTGGGGGCTCCTAGGTCGGAGAAGGCTCTGATACCAACTTGTAATGCCCAGGATGGAGTTATACCTCCTACGTGTCGAGGCACGACTTAAAGGCATAATTCCATCCTAGAATGATCTCAAGTCTGGTAATCTTTGCACAACTCATGTAAAAGAGGGGATAGAAAACTTAAAATAGTTGGCTTACAATCGCCACGTCACAGAATAACAGTACAAGTCTCAAACATCATACATTAAGAGCACTACAACCCTCTAAGGGCAAAAGCCAAATGTCAAAGTACCAAACTCAGATAAAACAACCACAGGCAGATCGAATCCTAGTAAGAGACTCCACTACTGATCGTCCGGGTAGCGCACGTAGTACCGACTACGCTCCTCGTCGTACTCCCAATCCAGCTCGGTGCCATCACCTGGATAGCTCACAGCTGGACCTGCATCTGGTGTGTGAAGTAACTGTGAGCCACAGAGGACTCAGCAATCCCGTTCCCGGGTAACAGAACTATTTAAGCCTTTAGGTGAGGGAAAAGGCTGAAGAAAGAACAAGTCTGCAGCAGCAACTAGCATCTAGCTTACGCAAGTGAGAGCGAGGAGAGAAGGCATCGGCGAGAAGTGATCACGAAGTGATCCTAGCTACAAGCTCACAATCATAACCCCTCCGTGTTCAACTCCCGAATCCCTATTCGGAAATTGACAGTCACGGAACACACGCAGGTAGTGTATTAGTATCATTGTGTCAAGTTATCTACAACCGGAATTAACAAGCTCCCATCTGCCACATAACCGCGGGCACGGCTTTCGAAAGTTCAAACCCTGCAGGGGTGTTCCAACTTGACCCATTACAAGCCCACGATCCGCGGAGTCGCAACTCCAAAGTGGGAAGACCCGAGTATCCTCGGAATCCCGTGCTCAAGATATACCGAGCTAAGGTAAGGCTAATCCAGCAAATCCTCCCGGCGTGCCGACACCCTGATAGTAGCCGCGCGTATCTCGTCTCAGGCCACGACCGGATGGGTGATCCCACAGGTTTTTACCAAACCTTGAGTTTCCTCGAGGTGGCCCCGCGTAACCCCCGTTTCGGACCAACACTCATGTGGAGCACTGGCCCGGGGTTGTTGATTAAGAAAAAGGGTTTATAACTCCCTATGCAAGTTTAGTTTGTTATTAGGCAAATAGTACCAATGTTGGGATTTGCTGGAAAAGACTTAGCACATAGCGGTTTATCGAGGGGGTCCCATACACCCCAACCGTGTTAGGAACGCATAATCAAGGAACATAAAACCGGCTTATACGGATCCTAACGGCATGAGTGGAACAAAACACCAAGCAAAAGGCTTAGCCTTCCACCCTTGCCAATATATAGGTGATTTCAATTAAAACATTTATATAGTGTGATATAACCCAACCAAACTTCATCATGAAGCAAGCATCTTCACTTCACCTGCAACTAGCAACGCTATAAGAAGGGCTGAGCGAAGCGTACTTAGCCAAGCAACGGTTTGCGTAGGTAGGGTGGTTAAACATGGCAATTGGTTACAAGTAGGAGGCTGACAAGAAGAACATGGGCATCGAGGCAAAACTAAAGATCGAGACTACTAGCAAAAGACAAAGATAGTAATGTTATCGGGGTTCGGTCATCTTGCCTGAAGAGAAGAAGTTCGGATCAAAAGAAGGGTCCTCTTGCTCAAACTCGTTGGAAACCTCGTGCTCAACCTCGTTGGAAAACTCGTGCTCAACTTCCGGGTCTAAACAAGACAAACACACCAGCACCAATCAACACAATGCAATGCGCACTCGAAAAACATGTATGCATGATGGATGCACTAGTGAAGCACATGGAGCACGGAAAACATCACTCAAGCAAAACACCTCAAAACAAGATAACAACCTGATATTATTAATCTACACAGAAAAACACCCAAGTTTGATATAAGATTCGCTGAAATCGGAGTTACGGGCTAAAAGTTATGCCCGAAACAAGATTTGAGCGAAAACTGCAAATTACAGCAACATAGCATCTTGGGAGCTCAAAATAAATAATCTACAGCACCCAAAAGGCATGGCAAAGGACTTGAACATAAACTAGATATAATGTACAGCAAGTAGGTCCAAAGTGCACCCCCAACGGAGTCACGGATCACTAGCAATGATCTTGGACATATTGAACTTTGAAATAAAATTCTGGCAGCAGAATTTTATTGAAAGTTTAGAGCAAAAGATAAACATGCTACAGCCACTCAAATGGACATGTGAGGACATGGATGGAAAGACAACAATGTATACTTCATGGAACAATCAAAATCCACCCCAAAACTATCATGCTTTGTCCTACAACATCACACGAACATGGCATCGGAACGTTACAGATTTCAGACTTAGTGAAATTTCACTAAGTCCCAAAACAGCAACATCATCATAGCAACAAAAAGAGCATGTTTAAGACACCTCGAAACTAAACATGGCAAAGGGTAAGCACCTCATCAAAGTACATATGACGGTGATCCCGAAACACACAAGCATGCATCAATGTGGTGAACACACCGATTACAACGAGCTCAACAAGATGGCATTTCATAACAAGTGAAAACACAACATTTGAACATGGCATCTTGCAACGATGATAACAAGGAAACAAAACATCTACCATGCAACCTATCACACTCAACACGTAGTTCGTGACGAGACGAACACGTGGACATGTCATTTGCATCGTTTGGACAAACGAGCTAAAAGATATCACATGTCAAAGGTGGCACAAAAATAACACATAGCAGCAGTTTATATCATCATACACTCTTGTAACAGCAAAACAAGCCCCTAGATGACTTCTAACATGCATGACTACAACAGGTAAATCGTAGAGGGCATCTCCACGAACATCTGGACATATCACACGCTCAAAACGGAGCAACAGGTAAAAAGATACAGCAGGTCAAAGTATGGATCTCAGAACAGGAAAAACAGGGGCTTAGGGAAAAAGTCAACCTAGATCCAGATCCGGAGCTACAGTGCGGATCCGGCCCGCGAGGAACAGTGGCGAGGCCCGGGTGAACAGTGGCGACGGAAACTGGGCCCGAACCGGCGCAGCGGCGGCCCACCGCGGGAGGAGGCAAAGGGGCCCGGCGGGAGGCGGCGGCCCGCGGGCGGCTGCGGGGGAGCGGTGGCCGGGCCGCTGGCTCGGCCCAGGAGGGCGAGCGCTGTGCGGCGGCGAACGCCTAGCGGGCCGTACGCGCGACGAAGTGGTCCAGGGGCGGCCACTCGATGCGGTCGAGCCCCCGCGCGAAGAGGCCGGCTCGGTGTGGACGATCGGCCAGCGGTCGATGCGGGCGTTGACTTCGCGCTGCGGTCGAGGGACCGGTCGGCGGCGGCTCGGCCAGTAGGATCTGCGGCTGCGGCGCGATTCCTTCGAAGGGAAAAACTGGATCCCCTCGGGATCCGGTGGAGGAGATGATTGGATCTGAGATCTGAAATTTAGGGAAGAAGAAGGGGAATGTCCAAATGGACTAGGGGTCTATATAGCAGTTTTAGACTAGGGTTTGGGACTAGGGAAGTTTAGGAGCCCTCCGATCTGGATCCAACGGATCCGATCGCAGGGATGATTAAAAGGACCAGACGGAGATAAAAGAATACCACAGGGGTATTCCCGGGACACGAAGCGAAGGCACTTCGGGCCCACACGGACAAAGGAGGGAAAAGTCAACGGAGTCCAAACGAGACGAGATTTGAGAGGCGGGTTGCACACAACAAAACAACAACACACAACACAACCTCACGGCACACCGGTAACGAAAAACGCCCGAACAACAAAGAAGGCCTACGGGACGTCACGGACACGTGAGGGAGCTCCGGAACACGAAACGGACAACGGGAAGAAACGCCACGAACCGGATGCAACCCACAACACAAACAAAATGCAATGCACATATCTACATGATATGAATGAATGCCACACACTCACACAACAAAACGACGAAAGCCCGAAAGACAAAGAACCCGAAATGGAAATAGATGAAGCCGGAGATTTATTATAAGCCCAAAAGGGAAAGTATTACATCCGGGGCATTACAGCGGCGCAATCGACCTCCCCGCTTGTTGTACCATCGAAGATCCCCCCATGTGAGTACCGGCGCCGATGATGATGTGCTAATAACCGACGATCATAGAAGGCAGGCTAGAGAGATCGGATGCACTATAGAACAACTCCTAGGGCTCGAGCCCATGGAAACTTTTAGAGTGGAGGAACTAAAATGGAAATATGTCCGCGGCAAACCTTTGGTCGAGCCTGATGAGGTCAAGAACCTCCCAACGAGAATGTATGAATTGCATGATTGGTACATGAAAATTACCAGGAGTTCCAATCGAGAGTCCCTCATGGTGAATGTCAAGGTAGAGCATTACTTCCATGAGAAAGCTTTGTCCGTTGAGTATTCAGAATTGTTTCAGTTATTCAATCAAGACGCACTCGACAAAGCTCTCGTCGGTTGCTATTGTCTGTAAGTGATTTCTTTCTGTAATTAAAGTCTTAATTGCTAGCTGTAGTGCTCATTGATCGATCATTACCTGTAATTATCCTCATTGTATTCTTTTCTGTGGTATTATGCAGGATGAAGATGTATGAAATGAAAAAAACTGGACGCTATGGCATTGGGTTCATTGAGCCAAATACCATTAATGAAAAGACATGGAGTTTCGAATATTGTAAAAAAGATGTAGAGGACAACATGCTAGAGTTCTTGCTGCGCCTCAATACCAATGAAGATATACTACTTCCTTACAACTTCCTGTGAGTGGCATTGTCTTGTACTACAAATTCTATTTTTGCTTACTAGCTAGCTAGCTAGATGTTAATAATTAAGTGTATAGGGTTTAGGGTAGTTGATGAGTAATATGCACATGTCCGCTTAATTAAGACATGCAAACGTGTGCGCATGCAGTTACCACTAGATCTTGTTAGTCATTAAAGTTGAAGATGGAACAGTTGAAGTACTGGACTCACTATGGAGAAAACAAAGTGACTACACCATCATGAAGGGGATAGTCAACGCGTAATTTCAATCATTATTAACTATATCTCAGCCTATTTAGTTCATCATTTCCTGATATCAACTATTTAATAACCCCTTTATTCCTTTTCTTTGCCGGTGGGCAGGGCTTGGCAAAAGTTCATCAAAGTGACTCCAGGCAAATGGCGACAAAAGCTATATTGGATGCGACCTAAGGTAAGTAATTAAGTAGTAATAGCTAGCTATCTCTTTAATTATTGTTTCAATACAATTAATTATCATGCTTGATTATTTATTATCTGACTAAATTTCATTCTCGTAAAGGCCCTGAAGCAGGCGTAGGGGACTGAACTACGTGCATACTAAGTTTGTGAGAACATTCGCATGATGGCGTCCGAAAGGACCAAATCTGAAAGACAGCTATGGGTACGTTTGCCAGAACACTACTCACAATTTTTACATCATTGTCGATATCTATCACACAACTAACACATGCATATTCATCTCCTTCTTTTGAAGTTCAATGAGATGCGGGACCAGCTCCTACCGGAGGATCGGATACGAGCAATTCAGGAGGAAATAGCAGGATTTTTGCTCGACCGGGTCATAAAGCCTGACGGAGAATACCATTACCCGCTACCGCCCCCATGAACCACTCCCAATTGTCATCGTACTCCGAAGGAACCAAGGCAAATGCCACTGGCTCTGAAGGAATGACATATATATGCATAACGTGTACAATATGTAGAATCGTAAAATACCAGCAAACGAAAAAGAACTAAATGGAAAACACAAAATTAAAGAAAAAAGAAATCATGAACCCAAAATGACCTAAAGCATTTAGTACCGGTTGATGTTACCAACAGGTACTAAAGGTCTCCCCGCCCCAAGCGCTGACTCGTGCCACGTGGTGGCCCTTTAGTGGCGGTTCGTGTTGAACCGGTACTAAGGGGGGGGGGACCTTTAGTCCCCACCCATTAGTGCCGGTTACAGAACCGGCACTAAAGGCCCTTCCTAACCGGTGGTAAAGCCCGGTTCTGCACTAGTGCATGCAAACAGAAACGTTTTCCCTGAAGTGACTGTGTGGGATGTATGTAAGAACGGAAACGTACTTCTTGGATTGACTGTGTGGGATGTACATACTAACATAAACGTATTCCTCGGATTTGTGTGGAATGTACATACGAGCGGAAATGTTTAGCCGGGACTGACTGTGTCGGATGTACTTACGACTGGAAACAATTTGGCATGTATAATTATATTATTATTTTAATACAAATGTACGTATAACCGTATTTGATCGCTCGCCCGTCGCATATGAGCTCATTTTGCCGAGCATGTGTGGCCGGAGGGCCTATCACCGACGATTTTTTGATCGTGTGGGAAGGATCCCCCCCCCCTATCGCACACACTCATTTTGCGACGGTTCCAAACACCGTCGCGGAAAAGGATTAAAAATCGTTTGTATAGCACCTCATTGTACCAGCGTATAACCATTGTAATTCAAGCAATGTGCCTATGGTAATTCAAGCACCATGCTACTGGTAAGTACAAATACCATGCCCCTGGTAATTTACAGCACGATAACCCTGGTAAATCAAGCATTATGCCCCTGATAAATTCAAGCATCATGCTCCTGGAAGAAGAACAAACACTATGCCCCCTGATAAATTTAAGCACAATAGACCCCTGGTAAATCAAGCACTATACCCCTGATAAGTTCAAGCATTATGACATGGTAAATTCAACACACTATGCTATTGTAGTTTCAAGCAAAACATATGCAAGATGGGAGCAAGACAAACTAGCTAACAAATGTAAACATCACGAACAAGAAGGATAAATTCTAAGTTTACCGCATGTAATTTCAATAGCAATTGCAACCTTGATAAACCCTAATCAATATCCGACATATGAACAACGAATGGGCAAAAACATGAAATTACTGTTCAAATCTGCACACATTTGTCCCCACCTACTGGACCAATTCGCATAAGCAAAATGAATCTCGTGCCCGCACAAACAACCAAATCCATCAAAATACCTCCGGACTAACCAGGGCCAGACGGCAAAATCCGTGGCCTTGTGCCAAACTCTAAAATGGGCCCAGTATGACTAAAAAAACTACATAAATATAACTATATAATAATGCAAAGATCATAATATCTTGCATAGCAATGGGAAATATGTGGAATTGTACCTTTTCTTGGGTTTTCACTTAAATAACATCATTCTTTTAATGTTCCTTGAAATAAAATCTTCAACAATGCGCTTTTGATAAACAAATTCATGTTTTTTAAACGAAGACACGAATTGGATCTTACAATGCTAGACTCCTAATAGATGAAAATAATAAGATTAGCTACAAAGTTTCAGGAAAACTATATATGGAAACGCGGTTGGCACTCACAGCTGAAGTAAGGGATCAAGGAATCACCGACTGTCTACGCAATGGCGCTTGAGAAATCGAAGATGGCGCGAACAGAGTATTTCCCTACCTTCATGCCGGCTTCTTCCTGCCTTCTGGTCCTATCTTCGTCGCTGGTTCGCTGCCTCGATGGGACGCTGGTCCTAACCGCCGCACGAAGGAACGAAGGGACGCTTCGACGGCAGTTGTAGGCGTACGCCATACCCTGAGGCGTGAGAGGCGGAGAGGAGTCGTCGCGATCGGGAGTAGCTGCAGGCGTGTAGGAGGCCCAGAGGACGGCGGCTAGCGAGAGCAGAGAATAGGCCCATCTATCACTATTGAAGCCTAGCACAACTGCATAAAATTTTGAGGCCCCAAAAACCTGGGGCCATGTGCAACCGCATAGGTTACACACCCCTAGGACCGGGCCTGGGACTAACCCAACAGCGCTTTGCCACCAAAACTTCACCACCACCAACCCGACCAAATTCGCACGAAATCAACCAAATCCATACATCCATCTCATAGCAAACCTTACACGTACCTAATCACACCACACAATCTTAATCTCATGAACTACCGGTCGAAACCGAGGCGACAATCACAAAAATATGTGGTGAATCGGAAGGGGGAAACACTATGCAAAACAGAGGGAATGGAGAATGGGAACCTCACTGTCAAATCGGCCACCGTCCGTCGAGGACCAGACCTCGCTGCCGCCCGAAACCACCGCGGGTGGAGGAGATGATGGGAGAATACGCGGGGGAGAGGGAGAGCAATCTCACAGTTATCAGAAACAGGCGAGATAAAGGATCAGTTTGGATCGCTTCCACAGCTCGAGGAGCCTGGCCTGGCGTGTGCCTGGAATCTGCCTGATGGCTGTTTGGTTGATGCCTGAGAGGAAAACCGGGTGCCTGGCCTGGACTCCCCTAGCAATAGGATTAGCCTGGACTAATTAAAAAATACCAATAAAATATAGTAGTATCTAGCCCAGGCAGGATGGTCAGCCTGGCCCAGGCGTAACTTTCTCCACGCCTGGCTGTGTTGCCTGAACCAAATAAGCATATTACTTACACTTGTGTCAGAAACTAGTACATTTACTTATATAATAATTTATCCAGGCAAGTTCACAAACCAAACAGCATACTACCATGCGTGCTTGGCCACGCAGAATTCATAAGTTTCCCAGGCTATTTCCAGGCTTTGCTTTGTCCCAGGCATAATGCCCAGGGCATGAACCAAACTAGCCCAAAATGAATGCGGGCGAAGGAGGTGAGGGGAGTGGAGATTGTGCGTATTGGGCAGTTCAACCTGGACTCACATGTCATCGAGGGAATCGCATCGCATCCAACGGCTACGCACATGCGGGCGCGACACCAGGTTCGTTCACATTAAAACTGCCTCACAACCGAAGAGTGTACGATCCAAAACGTATGGCGATCGCGTCGTTTGGATCTGTTACGGAAATCTAAACATTCGGATTGCGTTGTTTGAATCTGTTACAGTAATCATGGGGTTCGGATTATAGCTTTAAACTTCTTTACGAGGATCCCTGGGACGACATGTCACTGGCCCAATGGCACGATCAAGGGGATCAACCATTGTTAGAGCAAGTACAATAAGGTGACATAAGCGAGCTATAAGGAATAGAATATTATATCTTTGCTTATTTGGAAGAGAGAGAAGAGGAGAGATAAGAGAAGCGGGCTCTTGATGAGTAGCCGGCTGCAACACGAGAACCAAGACGTTTTGTGAAGATGTAAGGTGGGCCAACTACTAATAAAGTAGTACACATTTAGAATTTACTATTGTACATGCCGACTATAAGATTGGCTCTATATGACATGGCAACTCCTTATAGCCGACCGCTGGCTGTATTATTAACAATGCTCTTAGAAAGAAATCTTTTTGAACTTGCATCTCTACCCCTCTTCCCTAAACTACTCTAATTCAGTTCATAATAATAAGAGTATACCAAATCTGGTCATGAGTCATGACTGCTAAATTAATACCACAATCATAGCGCAGACTAACACATGATTTTGATTGGTTCATACGCCTCCGTACAAGGAATGCGTGCGCAGTCAAATGAAGCCGCCGAGGGAGAGGCTGAGGGTGGCCTGAAGGTCGAGCCGCCAGAGGTAGCCGCCAGCGTCTAGCCGCCACACGTCGCACGGGGCCACGAGGGAACCTCGGCGAGGGCATGCGTACGGGACGCGCACCCGACAGGTGAAACCGGCACAGGAGCCCCACGCCGGGACGGGGGCGCCATCCTTGGCGGCGAGCACCACCCGCACCTCGGAAGCAGCCGCGTCGGCGTCCTCCCTACCGGACACTGCCCGGTTGAAAGCCACGTTTGTCCACGTGACGCGGCCGCACTGGTCGGACACGAACGTGGGGGCCTCGTCGCCGCCGCAGGCCGCAGCGTACGGCGCCTCGCCGTGGCGCCAGATGCCTGTAACGTCCTCAACCGTCACCCAGGACACCACTTGCCGCAGCGCCCGCGGCGGCAGGACTAGTCTGGCAACGTGGGCAGGCGCCAGATTCGCCACCGGCGCCGCCCCACCGAACCCCTCCTCTGCCGGCAGCGCAGGCATGAGCGGCAGAGTTGCAGGCAGCGGTGGAGGTGGCGACGAGTCGACGGACGTCATCCCCGACGAGGAGGAGGACGGCGAGGACAAGGGCTTGGGCTTGTCCTGCACGTAGTCCAACTTTTGCGTCGTGGGTGCAGCCACAGTGGCCGGCTTCTTGGGCTTCCGTCCCCTCCTCCCTGGCCCTGCAACCGCCTTCCGCTTCCCCTTCCCAGCCGGCACGGGCGTAACCGGCGCAGGCGCCATCGCCGCCGGCTTTGGCGCGATGGGCCTAAACTTCAGCATGGCCATCCCCATGTGCCACCCCTGGCCGGCCCCGGCTGCGTACCTCGGCGCCAAGCAGCACCCGCCCTTCCTCTCCATCATACACCACGCGCCTCGGCGGAAGCAGAAGAAAACGACTGCGACTAGTCTCAGTTACGCTGAGTGTTTCCCGGCGCGGTGCGAGTAGACCACGGCGGCAAGCAGGTTGGTTTTATACAAGGACGCGCAAGGGACACGCGTCAGGGAGCACAGGTGTCGCGGGTGGGAGCGGGCTATGATTGGTCTCGCGACACCACCTGGCCCCCGACGGGCAGCGGCAGCACGTGAAAGGCCGCGACCCGATTGGGCGCGCTCGCCATGGCTGCCGTGGCACGCAAGCGGATTAAATATCTACTAGGAGTACCAGACTAGCCACTGAGAGAAGAGATTTGCAGTACTGGCGCGACGTGTCCCTTGCTTGCTGCCCCATATCCGTAGAACACAAGAGAGCGCAAAAGGCGTGATTCGCTTCAGCCACAAGTACAAGCACGCGTACCTGACTGAGACGTGGGCCTGACCGAGCTACGAGGTCCACGTGTCTGTGAGGCCAAGTTTGAGGTTTTGCGTGCGTTGTTGCTGCGGGTAAAGGTGGCAATGGTCGGGTGGGTAGAGTGGGGGTGAGGATTTTAGACCAATGGGAATGCTCCAGTGTGCAGCGCTTTAGAGCATGGTTAATAATATAGCCAGCTGCTGGCTATATGATATTGCCATGTCACATATAGCCAAACTTATAGCCAACAAGTACAATAGCTAGATATAAATATGTATTACTTTGTTGGTACATGGCCCACCCCATTCTCTCACAAAATACCTAGGAGCACGTGCTGCAGCCGGCTGTTAACTAGTAGCCCGCTTATATTCTCTCTCTTCTTCCCTCTCTTCCAAGTAAGCAAAAATATAATATTTAATGTCTTACAGCCCGTCTACATCACCTTATTGTACTTGCTCTTATTGGTGGAGAGGGAACACGTAGAGCGGTCAGAGGGACCGTCTGGAAGATCGATGGCTCGTGGACCCATCGCTGCTGCGTTATCATAGGGAAAGGAACCGGGCACCAAAACTACTAGCCCCACACAACATGGTCCAAGTCTCTAGACTAGTGAAAGTGAAGTTGTTGTACCGTGCGTTCTCCAGTAGTGAAAGTGAAGTTGTTGTACCGTGCGTTCTCCAGTTGATGCATCGGCCTACACTAGATACGCGCAAGCACATACTCCCTCCGTTTCGAATTACTCGTCGCAGAAATGAATGTATCTAGATGTATCGTGCGTTAGACATACTCTCCAGTTGATGCATCGGCCTACCCTAGGTCGGAATGCAGAAATGAATGTATCTATGCATTTCTGCGACGAGTAATTTGGAACGGAGGGAGTACGTTAAGGCCTGTCACGCAACACTTAAGACAAACTTAATTTTTACTCGGTTTTTCTTATAATCAGCAAAATAGGGATTGGGAAATAGTCCCTCTGTTCCTAAATATATGACGTTTTGGCATTTTAATTTGAACTGCTCGGACGTCATATATTTTGGAACGGAGGGAGTATTATTTCTCTATCAAGTTGAGATACAAAGCTTCCGGAAGGTGACTTCCAAAAGGGCGTACATGAGACGGCAAGGGTGTTCTATAACTTTTAATCAGTACAAAGTCCTCATTGTAACAGCAGGCAAACAGCCCATTCTATATAACGAGTTACGAACTTAAGAAGCACATTTAACAGCATACAAGATACAACTAAGACAACCACAAATCGCAAACCTGCCTTTTGTTAGCTAGTACCTTCTTTTCATGTGGTTATCTCAACCATCCTGTTCTCTATAAAATCTAGCAACAGAATGTAACAGTTGACAAACAACAGTCACTATTTTACAAGTCATTTCCAGAGCTTGACAAGCCTGTCATGACTAACTGAGGCAACCTTGCCTGTTGCGCTCGATGCTGCTAGGGCTGCAATTAAACCGTCATGAGCATTGTTCAAGGTCATGGCATTCTTCTCCCTGATGTCCCAAAGTTCCAAGGACTGCACGGCAGAGTATAGCAACACACACTATCAGCATGTTCACAAAATGGAGTTTCTGCACTCAAGCTCAAATGCCACCCTCATGAACAGTAAAAGTTGAAAAAGCATTCCTACTGTGCTGGGTGAAAAAAACAAAACCAATATTCCAAAAGGACTATTTTCTTGAAGCATTTTAGAGTGCTATTTTTTTATTATTGCACAGATCTCCACGAATGTGATTTCATCACCAAAAATGTGCATGCAGGAAGAAAACTAAGATCGAGCCCAAATTCAATTAATTTTCTATTTATCTTTTTTCCTTCATAGAGGGGCATTTGGGCTTGGGATTAAAAGGGCACTTTCGAGACTTACCTCGTAACAACCAATGACTAGCAAAGAAGGGTGAGCTGGATGGAAAACACATGTTTGAAACTTGTTTCCACTGCAGTTCAACTCATTCACAAATTCACCGTCCTGCCCAGAAGTAAATGACCATATTCTGACAGCATCTTCACTAACAGAAGCGAGATAGTCACCCGCAGAGTCCCAACAAACTGACTGAATGTCCTTTGCATGGCCCTGCATACATGAACAGAACTTCCCACTCAATAATCCACCACAACCACTGGACCACAAGATACTTGCAACTTCTTTTTTTAGATGGAAGAAACATAAAACTAAACATAATTAAGGTTCATAAAATCCCTAGAGGAAATACCATTTGAATCATAATCTTTGACGCCTTTGATATATATAGGAGATGATTATTAGCAAAGAGGAACTTATTCTGGGTGCACTGGTCTGATCTTGCAGTGTCTACCTAATGGACACTACCTTGCTCGGTTTGTTCCCAAGCAGGTCATATGGAAACTCTTGGACCAAGGAACACAATTTTACAAAAAGGTGTAAACATATTTCGGTTTCCTCAAACCTACTGATTAAAGCCTCCTAGTACCAAATGCATATAGTGAATCTTCTTTGTCCACTGCTATCTTAGAGAATTGGTTTGCTTTTACTACTGGAGAAACTAAAGACATGGCACAACATAACTTGCACAGTAATGAGTTCTCCAACAGATGATGAAAAACAGCCGCGGTGCCCAGACAAACTGTTGTTTGGGGCACGTTGGGCCAAAGAACCAGCTCCAGGAAATGATGCATCTCTAATTAGTGATGCAAAAAATTGTGGGCAGCCCAAAATTTCAGCCCCAAGTGCTGCCCAAAAACCTCTAGAGGCTGCCCAAACCAAAACGCAGCGGCGGGAACCTAACTGACACGCTCAAACTTCCCCGCGGACTGACCATCGCCCGGTTCCGACATATTCTTGCCGCCGGTCCCAGCCACGGACACACCCCACCGCTCGTTCTCGTCGGCCAAGGCACACACCCCACCGCTCGTTCTCGTCGGCCAAGGCAACCACCACGACCCCCGCTGCTGCCGCCGATTCTGGCCACTCCCCCCGCCCCATCCACCACTGGAGATGGTCACCGCCGCTCCACCGTTGGCCGCCAAGGTTGATAAGCGGCCGGGCGACCTCCAATCGAGCAGCCCGACCACCGCCGAGCTGCCGGACCCTTCGGAGCTCTCGGAGCTCGGACAGCGCGCCACCGCCGGAGTTGGCGGCGCCCCCGGCTCCTGGTCCCTCCCGTCTCCTGTCCTAGGCAACCCGGCGGCCGTCTCAGCACCGGCAACAGCCGCCGGTCGAAGTCAAGGTCGGCTCCCGGCAACACCATCAGATCAGCCTCCCTACCATTGGATCTCATGTTTTTCATTTGATTTCCAATGTGTTGTCATCTGGAAAAGCAACAACAGCCACAATGCCCAAAAAATCTTCTCTCCCACCCTATAATTATTTTTTTAGAGATGCTCTTATGAGAAGGATGTAAATGTGTTCTTAAATGTTCTCACAAATTTTGGAGCTGATCTTTTGGTGACAAACCTGTAAAGGGCTTCTACAAGCATGCTGTGTCTCCCCATCAAGTATGTAGATAGCCTTCTCTGATGCAGCTGCTAGATATTTTCCTTTGCGGGGTTGAAATCTCATCTGCGTGGCACCTCCCTGAGAAGATAACAATATGAGAGAAAACCATCAAAAATACTCAATAGTCTCTTATTATTTTATTATTAAATACTCCCTCCGTCCCAAAATAAGTGACTCAAAAGTGACTCAACTTTGTACTGTACTCCCTCCGTCCAGGTGCATAGGGCACCTAAGAAGGTGCAGCGCGACCTAGGCGCGTATGGATTGGACTAGTCAAAATTAATTAGTGCGGCTTTATATGTGTATTTAATGCACTATTTGGGGAGGTGCACTTGGGCATCCAACCACGGTGCATGGCTATTTGCATGCACATCTAGTAATTATGTGTTGGGGTTTGCATGGAGCGGCCGTTTGCAATGACTGGTCGTACGTGCCTTGTTATCTGGGTTGGACTCATAAGATTAATCACTCCACACCACGTTAGCTAATTGCAGTGACTTACATTATAGGAATTCCTAGATTTCGTTAGGTGCCTAATGCACCTGGACAGAGGGAGTATTAAATAAAGGATAGAGCTTTTCTTTTTTCTAGAGATTCTAGAGAAAGCGAGACAAAGTGAAACGAGAAATAATTGTTTGAGCAGAAAATTGTGCGGAAGTGAATATTAGAACTGAATAAGCAAATACCTTAAAAACCTTGACACAGGTCAGGCAGCTACCATTGTTAATGCTCCAACTGCGGACTTCCCCGTCGCTATCACAGGAGCAAATAACATCTTCTTTATTGGGATGAAAATCAAGTGACATCACAGATGCTGAATGACCCGTGAAAGTACGGAGCGAATAATCAGTCTGCACAGTCAAATCGGTTAGTCACAACAAACTAAGATTGCAGCAGTTTCTAATGCAATATCTTCGTATGAGAAATACATTGAAAGGAGGAAACAGATGCTAAGGAGTATACATTGTCAGCATCCCAAACCCGTACGGTTTTGTCGAAAGAAGATGTAGCAAGGCGGGACATGCTTGGGCTAAATCGAACATCAGTTATCAAAAATGAATGCTCTTCTAACGAGGATTTAGGCTTCAGGGGATCTGTACACCATAAAAGAACCTGCAGAGGAGCAGGCGATTGAAGGTTTTCTGACAATGGTAGAAGTATAGCTACTTCTGCATCAACAGCCACACCTTTTTATCATGACCACCAGTAGCAAGCAATTTGCCATCGGATGAGAAGTGGCAACAAACAACTTTATTTGCACTTGCACGTGCTTTTGCAACCTCAGCAAAGCCAAACCCTGCAACAAACAGATCTTGAGAAGATTGCAGCAGTTGGACGCCTTAAGAGTATACGATACTTCCTACTTTTGACACCCTTTTTTCCCACTTCTAAACTAAAATTGATAAAGCCACATGGTGAGTAGGAATAATTTCGAGTTTCTGGTCTGTTTCTTTTGAGAATGAGACCTCTAATGGGTTTTTGCTACCAAGAGAAGGTAATGGCCATGTTGATGGGGTCTATCTAAATAGAGAGGAACCTACAGGGCTGATTACTCGATCACGCCATTGTGATGACAATCACACCCATATTCTTTATTATTTCTAAATATAGAAACTGTCATCTGCCGGTATAATAAGGAGTGACCCTAACAACAGCGCCTTTAAATAGTAAACGACGCATTTTAAATCAGAATGGACTGAAAAGGATCTTTCCACACAAGAGTGGAAGGGATCCTTAATAAATACTCCCTCCGTCCACAAATACTTGTCGGAGGAATGGATGCATCTAGACGTATTTTAATTCTAGATACATCCATTTTTATGCATTTCTTCGACAAGTATTTCCGGACGGAGGGAGTAGTTCATAGCTCCAATCAAGCTTTCTCTGCTGTTTAGGATCGTTAGTGCTATATGGAGACACTTGTCTCAAATAAGAATGGTTGGCACATTCCCTTTCTGGTGGTAGTCATTGAGGATCTCAAAAACAGGGATCGCAAAAACTTGTCAATAATGACAACGCTGGGCGAAAAGGCTGAAGAAGAAAAACCTGTAGATTTGAATGTCACTTCCTTTGCTAAGATAGCTAGATTTGAATGTCCACAAGGTATAGCTGCAAGCAAGCAGGAGCTCCCTTACATGGAGCAAGGAATAAATTTGATGTCAAGACACTTCTTACGGAGAGAAATTGCATAATTACCTAAAGTGGCAATTATCATATCACATGTCCCTACCCTGCACACCTTTGCAAGTTATATCATAATCACATTTAATTTCAAGATTAGACGACAGCTTACAGACAGCTTGAGGATCTAACTAGTGTAAAGCCTGCGCTTTGCTGCGGGGCATTATTAGATGTTTTTAGCAAGTATATGAAATTTGAATATATTTTTAAGCAGTCACAAATTTCAATTGTTGTTTAAGTGCATAAACAAATGAAAATGTTAAAACTTTGGCACAGCTAAGGTAATTTCAGTGCTAGCATCTTTCGTGAAGTTACAAACTGAATTTCATGACGTATTAATCTAACAAAATCATTGTGCTTCTTTTGATTCTTTCCTAATGTCTTTTCACGAAGAGATATGATTTCACCAAGAGAAGCGTCTCTCCAGGAAGGGATATCTTTTCATCAATGGACGTGTCTTTCCATGAATAGATATATTTTAAACAAGGGACATGTCTTTCCATGAAGAGACATCTTTTCACCCACAGACGTGTCTTTCGACAAAGAGCCGTCCTTTCACCAGCAGATGTGTCTTTTAATCAAAGGACATGTTGTTCGTAGGCCCCAACCGCTAAGGTCTAACTGACTTGATTAACTCTCAATATAATCCGATGACTGTTCTTTTTAAAGTGATGTGGCTTAACGTGGATGCTGCATTAGGAGTCAGTTTTAGAATAAAGAGATGTGGAAAATACTCTCCCCCTTCCCATAAGGAACCAAGGCCCCATGACTTTATCAATGGTGACATTGTTGAGATGTAGCCACGGGGCACAACTACTTCTGTGCACCGCACCATGGGGACTTCGATGCCCACCACTTGGGAGGAGGAGGGGGGGGAGGTGTCGACGTTAGTGTATCTTGTAGTTCAGTGGTAGCGAGCTAGCAAGATGGTCAACAGTAGCAGGAGATCACATGATCAAGGACATGCAACAGCAAGCAAACCAAAAGAGGGGTGCTTTTAGGAAACAGCATTGTATTATGAAGCTTAGGATTAATAAAGGAATCTAGATTATTAGGAGCCCATATTGTTTTAGGAAAGGAAAAGGGCCTTAGCATCCAACTATGTGGGGATGCCATGTATCTATGTTTGAGGCAAGCAAGAACAAGCAATTTAATCTCTGCCAGTTATTCTCTCGACTCAACCTATGTCTACACAATACCTAGCAGCCACGCCATCTGGCTATCTTTAGCACTGTAGTTCTTAGAATAAGGATTGTGGACAATGGAGCGGAAATAGGCATGCGATCAGCAATGAGGGCTATTTGTCAGGCTATGTTACCTTGGTCACAGGTAACAGAATACACAGATTGTACTTGACAAGGACCAGTTATCAGCAGGACTAAAAAGCATACCTTTACTGGCATCCATGCAGCGTCCCAAGGTATCCCTGGGATCCATGTCATCCTGTGACAGAAAAGATTCAACATTTTCATCCAATCCTTCTTCCAGCAACCGGTCCACATCACCCTGTAATGAAGCATTTTTATTATTATACTGCCAAAAAATAGGAAAAATTTGATCAAACATATGAATACCAGTGGGTTCGCAGTAGATGTCAAGCTTCCGGTGCCATCAGAGCCAAACATTACCAAGGGTTTTGCTGAAACACCATTCTGCTGAAGTTGTGGTACTGGCATCGGATCTCCTGGTGTATGAGTGGAAGGTGTCGAGGGTGCAGAACCTGGAGATGGGCCAGCGGTATTTCCAGTTCCTGAACTATTGGCTCTACCCGAGGAAGAGCCAGGCTTCTTTCTTTTCTTCGTTGACTGAACAACAAATAGTATTGTTTGTGTAAATGAACTGAGATCTAGTGTATCAGTCACTTCACTAATCTAAAGCAGTGGGAAGCAAAAATGAAATAACAGTTTTTGAAAGTTAACCGGAGAGAGACCGGTAGCCTATAACCAAGAGGTTACTGCCGGTCTCCTATGGTCCAGTCCAGTTTGCTATATTTTCTTTACACATTTTCTTGTCGAAGTACTGTATTTCTCTGGTGTTATATGAACACTAATATCAAGTTACATCTTTACTAGTCTGAAAGCACCACTTTCTGGACTGATATATTTTTACAGTATTCTTTGCTCTGCACTACATCTTTACTAGTCTGAAAGCACCACTTTCTGGACTAATATATTTTTACCATTCCGGTGAGGTCTAGCTGGTTGGTCATTTTTTTGTCACTGCTGGGAAATAGATCTAAACCCGTCAACAACAACAAAAAATGGAAGATCAGGAGTAACAGTAAGGGTGTAACAGCTCAGTCAATTTAGTGCTATAGACAAATGAACTGTAGTGCAGAGCAAAGACCAAAGAATACAATTGTATGTTTTTATAAACCCTAAAAGATGGATCATGGAGCTAGACACAGTGGTGTAGGCATGGCCAGATCATGTACGACAGCAAACTTAGCTCAGTTGTTACTAATATTATATTGTGCGAAAATACATTATTTGGCAGGAAGATTTGAAAGAAAGTTATCAACACATATGTATACTATGAACAGGAGGACTTTAAGTTTAATGATTAATGCAAAATAACCATAAAAGGCATTTGTGTGCTGCAAGAGTTTACTTGATCGGTGGCCCCAAAAGAATTCGGCATGCCCCCATCAACAGGCATATTTCCAGATCCAGGCTTTTCTTGTTGGAGAAGCTGATTTGAGCTTTGAGACTGCTGACTGGAGACAGCCTGATGGTGCTGCTGTTGGCTATTGCTTTGTTGTTGTAATAGTTGTTGCTGTTGCTGCTGGTGGTGGTGTGCATTAGCAATTTTCTTCTACTAAACAGAAAATTCTACATAAGAACATGGCAGCAGAAAAAAAGGGCTAGAAGAATACCCCCCAAAGGCATCTCTACAAATTGAATCATCAAAGACAAATGTAACATAAATTAGGTCATCTTATATCAAAAGGGAAACATAATACATATATGAGTGGAATATAAACCATAAAAGTATAAATCCGGGAGCTAGAAAAAATTATAAACATGATGAGTTGTCTTTGCACTACTAAAAGATTTGCCTTACTATGCCAAGCACCTTGTGGAGAATTAGATGTTCAGGCAGTCAGGTAAAATGGCGAATATAAAATAACTCACATTCATTGTCTAGTCATTACAGAAAATGCCAAAATATGATAGCAGGCAACAAAATACGTTATAAACAAATTGAGACGATGACATTTCCCCATGGTGTTCTATCTTCTATGATCAAACCCCCCATCTATGGTGGAACAGGAGTTGCCTTACCTCATATAATAAGCACTTGAAAACAATTAAAAAATAAAGATAAAATTTCACCAACGAGAAAAATCAAACCTGTTAGTGGAGAAAATACAAGAAAATGAACACTCAGTTAAAAATGAAAAGGCGTACCTTTATTAGCATGTCTATGTCACCACCACTTTGACTAGGAGAGCCAATATTTGGGATGATATCTCCACCGCTGGTTGTCTGCCCATCCCGCCCAAGAACTACATTTCTGTTGTTAAACATCATCCTCAATCTTCTGCTGTCAACATCACTAGATGTTGGGGAAGCCATATTTTGCTGTGCCTGCAATGCAAGCTGCTGCTGTTGTTGTGGAGTCAGAAATTGGATCTGTTGTTGCAATTGATGTTGATTCTGCATGAATGACTTCTGTTGTAGAATTCCAGACCGAAGTTGCTCAAGTCCCTGCTGAAATAAACAAGCAGAATGCATGTCAAAACAAATTTAAAATTTAGCATCCTTACTAGCAGATGTCAAATCACATATTTGCTATTTGACATTATATTGGAAAAGAAATACTCCCTCCGTTCCATAATGTAGTGCGATATAGATTTTTTCAGAAATCGAACTTTGCAAACTTTGACTAAGTTTATAGAGTAAATTATTTATATCTACAATACCAAAAATATAAAATATGAAACTACATCTTATGATGAATCTAGTGGTATATGTTTGGCATTCTAGATGTAAATGTTTTTCACCACAAACTTGGTCAAAATTTGTGAGGTTTGACTTCTCAAAAAAATCCATATGCCCAACATTATGAGACAGTGAGAGTACAGAACTAGCCATGTGTTCCACAAATTGCTGGCAATGACATTGTCTGTGATACCACTATATTTTAACTGTACGTAAACCACACAAAATAGTACAGGGGTCAGAGAGAGCCATAGACAAGGTCCGGGTATGATAGCATAAAGGTGAGATCCGCTAGGGCAATATCAAATTGTGCAAACCAACAGAAGAAAGAACAGACGTGGTCATAATGTACCAGGTGAACACAAAACAGATCGACGCAAATTTAGATGCTTTCCTTGGTCAGTAAAGTACTACAAAAAATACTATGCTATTAACAAACTATGGCAAGTGTGTGTGTGTCCCATAAAATAATTGTCAGGTTTCGTCGATGTAGGGGAATTCAGTCTAAGCTGAATCAATACTGAATAGAAGGACATTAATCATAAGTGAAGTGTACGTAACTAGGATTCAAGTTGGGGCCTTGCAGTTTTTGACTGGTTACTGACGTAACTGGAAAAAAATCTCCTTTTCAATTTTAAAAAAGATGAATTAAATTCAGACACTTTATAAAGAAACCCCTTAGGCCTGAAATCTCCCGCAACAAATTTGAACCCTGAATACAACAGTGATGAAGAAGCACAAAATAAGTAAATGTTTAGTCATAAACTAAACCCTTACCGTGAGTGGCCATCCTTTGAGAGTCAAATTATTGGCAGCTTGATTAGATCCTGTTAAGAATGCATCTAAATTAGCCTCACAAAACTGGTCACTCAATTAAGATAAATACAAAATTGGAAATAAGAATAGTGGGGGAAAATGGGGAAAAAATGACGTTAGTGGAGAAAAGTAATTTATTGGAGCAGAATAATAATATTACCTTGTAGACCCATGAATGACCCCTCAGGACCAGTAGCTCTAGGTGTCAAAATGGGATTTATCTCTGTCTTGATACTCTGCGAAAAGAACACATAAATAGTTTTTTCTTGTTTTCACAGCTGAGTATAGTTAGGGCTGACAGATAATAGATAAATCAGGAAGACTCAAGGGACTAACCTGAGCATGCCCTGGAAGTTGGGGACTTCTACCCTGAATTTGTTGCATAGTGCCCGACAAACTACCAATGGAACCATGCAAAATTTGCCTATATAGGAGGCAAATGTTAACAAATTAAGAAAAAAATAAAAAAATAAAATACATCACTCGGTCTGACTAATAAAGAAACAGCATGTCCTTCCATATAGGGATGAAAACGGAGCGGAAACGGACGGAACTGGGTGCTACCACATTTGTTTTCGTATTTTTTTGCGGAAGCGGAAACGAATACAGAAACTCCGGAAATGAATATGGAAACAATTACTAGCGGGAACAAACATGGAGCAAATACGGAGTGGACACGAAACAAAAGCAGGTTGATCGGAACTTAAACACACTTTAACCATAACTTGATCAATTGTTAATATGGCTACAAAATAATATGATTAGGTTAGTGAATTAGCATGGTATTGTAGTAGTACAGGACAATTGCGTATAGGGTCTATTTGAGTATGTGCGCGGTAGTAGAAGTTGGGCCTCACATGAGCCATTCTGCGCATTGTGTCATTGTGTGTTGTTTGGTGGCTGAGCTACAAAACAGCCATAGGCCCATAGTAGGAACGGAAATTCTCCGTTTCCATCTCTGTTCCGTCGGAAAACACCGTTTCGTTTTTGTTTCCGTTTCCGCGTAAAAAATTATGCTTCCGTCTTCCATTTTGCAAATTTCCATTTCCATATTTTCTCTCCTTTTCAGATTTTCCTCCGGAAAAGCGAAAAGTTTGCACTCCGTTTTCATCCCTAATTCCATGGGGCGTACGCATCTACACTCCATACACATTGAAAACCTTACAATTGATGCACGTCCAGAATTATTAACATCTAGGCTCTAAGGAGAAGGCGGAAAGTTTCCACTTCGTTTTCATCCCTAATTCCATGGGGCGTACGCATCTACACTCCATACACATTGAAAACCTTACAACTGATGCACGTCCAGAATTATTAATATCTAGGCTCTAAGGAGAAGGCGGCAAGGATAGCCAGCCACACATTTAAATGATGATTTTGTAACTTTTAACAAGAATGCTAAAATGTCATCAGCTACTTCTGAATGCAGAACATTTTTTGTTAAAGCACTTCATAATTTACAAGTTAAGCAAGTACCCTGAGGATTGTCCACTTGCAGCTGCTTTCAGCAGTGATGTTTCATTTGGATCAAGTAGTTGCCCAGCATTTTCTCCATACCTTTGCTGCAACCGAAAGTTTCAATGTCATAACAAGTAATAACAAATGAACTTCTTTTTCTCTTGAGGAAAACATAAATGAAAACCTTTTAGAGGAGTCGACTAAAAAAATTCAGAACAATGAATGTAGCTACAGTGATACCTTCATAGATGCATCTTCCGAAGAGTCTCTCTGGGAAGGCAACTTTAACCTCTCTTCATACATTTTGGTCGCCATAACATTTGCGGTACTTTGGTTTTGTCGCATTAAAGGATTGTTTCCAGAAAGTCCACTAGAAGTACCATTAAGAAGATAAGAATCATCTCTACGCTGCTGCTGCTGTTGCTGCTGTTGTTGCTGCTGCTGTTGCTGTTGCTGCTGCTGATGTTGCTGCTGCTGCTGTTGTGCGGCTCTTTGTAACAACATTTGTTGCATTTGTATATGCTGCGGTTGCTGCTGCCGCTGTTGAGGTAACTGCTGCTGTTGCTCCCGGGCTTTCATGAGCTGCGTCTGAAAAGAGAGCAGCACATTCTAGCTGAGTTGGAACTACCAATCCAGGAGAAAAGATGCCTCAGAATCACAGCTATTGATGCAACACAAATAAAATTCTAATTTTCTAATGCAATTAATTATATCAATATGCAACAAAGTGCCCTTGACAAGCGAAAACATAGAAAAGAACAATGTACTATTAATATGTAAAATAAAACACATGTGAAGACAGTGGAATTTCCAAGCTATAGTGGATGTAACACATGTAACAAGAAGTTCAAGAAGTAAGAACTTGTTTAGTTCGTCAGAAGTAATGGAAAGGTAAACGTGGTGGAATAACAGTATCACACTGTTAATGTAATCGGAATGGAATGGAAGAAAGTTCAATCTTGTTTGGTTACCATGAAATATGACGTTAACTAATTGCAAAGCTAGGTCTGTTCTTTAACCTGTAGGATGCAGCTAGGAAGAACATCCACAAATGGGATTCAAACCACCAAACAATGAAGAATACAGATGGGTATTTTGAATCATTTACGTCCAGCAGCAATTTAAAAATAATTCAATGATTAGAAGGGATTTCATCTGCGGAAGAGAAACAAAAATAGCACGTGGGAGAAGAACAAAAATTGCATCAGCCCTCACAAGAAATAGCAGATTAGAAAAAAATAATCTAGACCGCATCAATCAAAACCCAAAAGATCTCCTCAGTGGCAGCCCAGCCGTCATTTCACGTCTCGGCCATGCCTTGACCAAAACAAAAGCGCCGCTAAGATCCGATTGCATGAGATGGGAGTCATGGAGAATGAACAGGTCTGACAGTTTGAGGGAAGGGGGGAATGATGCGACCGGTTTGTGGTGACGGTGGCACCTCCAGCCAGGGGAGATCGTGGAGAATACATCGTGGTCCCGTGGGGATAAAATCGTATGGGAGATTTTCCTTTTTTTCTTACAGGAGCTCAGATGCGATTACACCGGATCTCGGGCGGAAACAGAATTCCACTAGGCCGGGAACTGATACTGCGGCAACTGATTATGACCCAGTCAAAACAAACACCGGTGTAAATGGATCACCTCCTGAGTGTTATTTAACAGCAATAGAAAACGAATAAAATGAATTGTGGTAAACAAAAAGGACCCCCCAGGCCTTGCAAATAAAATTGGTTACTGACTCATGAACCAAACACCTCCTAAGTGTTACTCCCTCCGTCCCATAATATAAGAACGTTTTTGACACTAGTGTAGTGCCAAAAACGTTCTTATATTATGGGACAGAGGGAGTATTTAGCAGTAACAGCAAACAAATTGTATAGTAAACCAAAGGACCTCGCAGGCCCTGCAAACTAAAATTGGTGACATTTCACATCAGATTACAGGTCACATAGGATTTTTATTTCATTTGAAGTTTCTTCAGATCCCATATAATAAGGATAATAATATGAATAACTGTTTACCTCAATATATGACGCTGCAACATCTGAATGCTTCTCGTTTGTTCTTGCTATGAATATATCCCAAAAAACTGACCACCACTCAAAAAGAAACCCACCAGGTGCATCAATTGCTGCATGTAAGCACAGCCTAAAAAGTAAGCAATACTTTTCACGAACAAAATGTTTCAAGGGAAAGGTTGCAAAAACCAGGGCATAAGTAGCTAAACTTGCTGAGAAGCACATACCAACTGGATCTGAAGAAACCTTCCCTTCTGATTGGAAGGCCTTTGCAGTTGCTTGCAAATTTCTCTTCATAAAATAGTCGTATATGTAAACATCGAGCCTGTTTCAGCAAGCAGTTAAACATTAGTCCTTAGGGTGAAGGTTAGATGCACTTACAATTCTTCAACTACAAGTACAATACCATTCAAAAGACCTGCAACCAGTATGATGAATAACCAGCTTGGGCATAAAACATTAAGACTTGAATGGCACATTTATGCTGCATCAATGTATATTCATTTTGTTTCTTCAACTTCTATTTTATCACTAGCACATCGTCACCTAGAGTGATCTTAAGCACGACAAATGCTTAGGTTTGCTAGTGCACGTTTCCGTGAAACACTGAAAAATCATGAAAAGCAATAGTAGGTCTAATTCCCAGAAGCAGTATGAGATATTTCACCTCCTTCCTCATACAAGAAATGTTGAAACTCAGATGTGAGTTCAAATCTAGTCATCGATGCTTAAGGAATCAACTTATTCGCTGGTACTTCCCTCCATACTATCTTCCTGAAGAAGATTACCGCGGCCCATGAACCAAATCGAATTCCCTTGTCTTATATCCATAATGGATAGGTCAACTATTACTACCGGTATTTCAAATCTGATGGACAAGTTATCCTGCTGTTCTCAAATCCACAAATCAGTTCTCTGATATTTGAGAGATCACCACGACAGATTATCACTGAAGCGCTATATGGTCAAAACAGTAGGTCCTTCAACTGGTAAAACAAAGCTCAAACCAAACCCGCAAAAAA
>LR738711.1:558304202-558392949 GCA_902687465.1 Secale cereale
ACCCCAAAAAAAAAAAAAAAAAAAAAAACTCCTCAAACCCTAGCGGCCAAACGCGCCACCACCGCACCGCTGGTCTCCTCTCGGCTACTTCAGTTCAAACTTCGTAGCCCCTTCCGTGTTTTTTGCTCAAATAATCGCCACCCAGATTAAGCAACAACCAAGTAGAACCTAGCCAAGCCAACACATGCCGCGAATCAACAGAATGAATACGAAACAAAATCCTCACATCTTGTCAGCCTCCCAGTTCGTCTGCGACATGGCCACCGAAGCTCGCCGACCGGCCTCCCTTCCCCCGAAGCGCCGCCCACGAGAAAAGTTGGCTCTGGCTACGCCTGGGCCGCCGCGGCCACCGACGTCTAAGCAGCCGCGGGGCAGCGGGTGGACGGGCGAGTTGCTCGAGACGACGAGAGGCGGAAGGGAGGAACACGAGGCGAAACCCTAGAAGCAGCTCGGTTGGGAGGAAAGGGGAGGGGAGGCGGCGGCGAGAGATGTGAGAACAGATGGAGTTTGCAGTTGCAGAGGCGCGAGGAGGGTGTGCAGGGGAGAACTGGAGAGGAAGGGGAGAAGAAAAGAGAAGGTATAGAAACGCAACGGGACCCACGGATTTCCCACCTTCTTTTTTTATTAAAAAAAACTTTTAAGATGGCTTACCACATATGCCATGTGATGTTTCTACACTTTTGCTATACATGTAATTCTTTTTCAGATGACCCAGGGATGCTTGGGACTAGAACACGACAATGCTTAATGGACCATGTCTGTTTAGAAATCGGGCATTGATCTCGATGGATATGATGGTTTCATGAACCCTAGATTAGTGTTTTTGGAAAAAGAAAATATTGTATGGGCAAGAGTACTAAAGTTGCCAGATTATTATTGAACGATTGATGATCAATGGAATGGGTAGAAAGATGGGAAAGATCCTGAAAGTGCAAATCCAGCTCAACGCACGTTATGTTGGACCTTTGTTGGTGTGAAAGTAAATCTGGATGTAAACAAAAATTTGCAAAGATTTGTTTCGACCACTCACGTTGTGTCCAAGTTTGAATGAGGGGAATTCATTCTAAATGGTGAATGGAGAAATCGGGATGGTGGTCGTGGTTCTGGAAGGGGTAGCAAAAGAGGAATGGGAGGTGCTCCTTTTGGTAGAGGGTTTGGAAGAGGAGGTGTTTCAGATCAAAATTGGAATAGTGACAGAGAAGAAGATACAACCTATGAAGGTCAAGGTAGCTCGAGATGCAATGCAGCGTTTGGATACAAAGAACCTCAAAACTTTTAAAAGGACACACGAAAAACAATTAACATCATGAGGATATTAACATGATTGATATAGTTCCTTCAGCAAGGAAGAGGTTGGCTATGAACTCTAACTCGAGGGTCGGAGAAGCGCAAAGCTTGGCTGGAGCCTTAGTCCCAGTGGATGTGTCATCGGTGGTTGCAAAAGTGGACTTGTTTGGTGGGAACATGGATCAGAATCCGCTTCAACTCCTCAAGAAAAGTGCAAAGGGAAAGAAACAAAAGGGGCCTGATGGTCTGGCTCTTAATAGTACGGTTTCAAATGTCAATGCTCCAGGATTGGTGATACCACGTGAAGGGGAGGTCAGGGAGAAAAACAAAAAATGACCCTATGTCGGCGGCCTCCGGGGTGTGGGTTGTCCAGGAGTAATGAAAATCCTAAGCTATAGTTGTTGGGGGCTTTCAAGGAACCAGGCGGTAAGAGCATTGCTGGATATTTTACGGCTACAAGACTCGGATATTGTGTTTTTGTCTAGAACTCGTTTGGGTGATTGGGCCGAGGAAGTGCTCAGAAGACGTATGAAGATAGATCAGAAGGAAGTAGTGCGCAGTGATCGTAGGAGTGGCAGCTTACTCTTGCTTTAGACGAATGAGGCTATGGTTACCCTCTGATATAAAACAATATTGTATGGATGTGTATGTTGGAATAAAGGCAGCTCGGTGCATGTAGCTCTCGCTTGCGCAGGGTCCAAGGAAGGGTCCGACGGGTCGGAAAAAAATGTTTAGAGGATGATATGTGATAGAGGCGAGGGGCCCGATCTTTCGATGAGATGATAACTATCGATTTGGTGGAGACGACTTTGACGATCCGACTATAAACGTGCACGACGTTGCGCCTTAGCAATCGCTGAACCAATCTCCAGGGGTTACTGACTATGCCAGAAGCACGATCAGCCTGACCACGAAGGTCTCTTCCTGCATGCAATCGAAGAACAAGCAAGAATACGATGAAGCAATCTGAATATTGCAAATATAGAAGAAGTATTGATAAAGATGGGGATCCGTAGGCGGTCTTGGTCTGGTCGTTGGACACAAACGAAGTACACGAAGTTGCAATGGCTAACTTTTGACTAAACAAATCCCAAAGAAAAAGCTACTAGATGGATCTACTTATATAGGAGCAAGGGGTGACGGCCAAGGAGGTGGAAGGACGTCCCAAGGCAACCTAAAACTAACCCTAGGTCGTACAAGGCTCATGGGCCCAAGTGGAGGTGATGCAACACCTTTGGACTTGTAGTTTGACTCGGATTCTGCTGCAGCGTCAGATTGTTTCGTCGATATCTCAACTCTCCGGACGAATTTGAAGGTGAATCCAATTGGGTTGGAAAGTGTACGAAATCTAGTTTCCAACAAAAAAAGAAACACCCAATTCGGAGTCCGTATGAAGGAGTTCTTGGTGTTTTGAGTCAGGTATGTCTGTGCAGTCCGAATCTGGATGCAGAACGTGAGAGAGTTGGACTCTATCTTCTCTTGGCTCAAAAGTGACGTGAGATAACTTTTTGAACAACACCTAAACTTCTTTTTTTCCCTTATCTTCATATGTGGATTGTACAAATGTCCCATACACCTGGAATTAGACATGGCACAAAAGTCTGTGAAGTATTTTTGTCCTGGATGACATAAATAAATTGTTGCATAGCTTGCATTAGAAATCACCTCACAAATATACATGTATGCAATATTTTTGGTCGTATCCAAGGTAGTCATGTCCTCATCAATATGTTTGTAAGGAGAGACGGAATGGGAAAACAAACATGAAACATGGTCTTGTATTAGAGATCTACATGTAGCCGATAATCTTCCTTGGTTGGTAACTGGTGATATGACTGAAATGTTATTTCCTTTCAACAAACAAGGGGGAAACCCACGTCAGCGTCAATACATGCAAGCTTTTAAGGAGGCGATAGCAGATTGCGAACTATTAGTTTTTTAGTACACTTGAGATAAGTTCACATGGCATAGAGGTATTATTAAGGGAGCGACTTGATCGAATGATGGTTAATGAGTGGATGAATAAATTCCCAAGCGTAGCTCTCTCACACTTGGGTTACGCAAAGTCAGATCATAGGCCCTTGCTTATGAATACAGAAGCCCAAATAGCCCAAGAAGGATGTGGTGCAATTGTATTGCGGTTTGAGGCTAGATGGCTAAAGGAAGCTCGGTTTGAGGAAATGGTCCAAGCGGCATGGGAGATGGCGGGAAATAGATTTCAAACCAATAATTTGGTAGCCAATTTGGTTGTGGTTCGCGAACAGTTACATCGGTGAGATAGAAGGGTCCAGAGAAGCACAAAAGGCAAATTAAGGGGAGCTCGGCGAAGATTAGAAGTTGTCACACGGCAACCGTTGAATGATTCAAATCTTGCAAGGCAAAGAGGGGTAGTAGAGGAGATTGAGAAATTATTGCAGCAGGAGGTACGTTGGAATAAAGGCAGCTCGGTGCATGTAGCTCTCGCTTGCGCGGGGTCCAAGGAAGGGTCTGATGGGTCGAAAAAATGTTTGGAGGATGATATGTTTGTAAGGAGAGCCGGAATGGGAAAACAAACATGAAACATGGTCTTGTCTTAGAGATCTGCATGTAGTCGATAATCTTCCTTGGTTGGTAACTGGTGATATGACTGAAATGTTATTTCCTTTCAACAAACAAGGGGAAAACCCACGTCAGTGTCAATACAAGCAAGCTTTTAAGGAGGCGATAGCAGATTGCGAACTATTAGTTTTTTAGTACACTTGAGATAAGTTCACATGGCATAGAGGTCTTATTAAGGGAGCGACTTGATCGAATGATGGTTAATGAGTGGATGAATAAATTCCCAAAAGTAGCTCTCTCACACCTGGGTTACGCAAAGTCAGATCATAGGCCCTTGCTTATGAATACAGAAGTCCATATAGCCCAAGAAGGATGTGGTGCAATTGTATTGCGGTTCGAGGCTAAATGGCTAAAGGAAGCTCGGTTTGAGGAAATGGTCCAAGCGGCCTGGGAGATAGCGGGAAATAGATTTCAAACCAAAAATTTGGTAGGCAATTTGGTTGTGGTTCACGAATAGTTACATCGGTGAGACAGAAGGGTCCTAAGAAGCACAAAAGGCAAATTAAGGGGAGCTCGGTGATGATTAGAAGTTGTCACACGGCAACCATTGAATGATTCAAATCTTACAAGGCAAAGAGGGGTAGTAGAGGAGATTGAGAAATTATTGCAGCACGAGGAGATGTACCATCTCTAAATAAGATGCATAGACTGGATGAAGTTTAGTGACAGAGATACTTCTTTTTCCGTCAATCTGCCATAATGAGAAAACAGAGAGAAAATTGAAAGGCTTAGCGGCAATCCGGGTAATTTGCATGAAGGTAATGCCTATTTGAACCCACTTGTTTCAAGACATCTGAAATTGATGAGATAGATCCTGCATTATTCGACAAAATGGTGCCTGGGATGAATAAACATACAAATGGATCTCTGACAAAACCTTTGGGTGAAGAGGTAAGAAAAGCCTTATGTACTATAGGAGGCATGAAAGCACCAGGGGTTGATGGTTTGCATCCTATATTTATCAAAAAATGTTGGCACATCCTGGGCGATTCAATCATAGGAGAGGTTCTTGATGTTGTGAATAATAAATTGATTACTGAAGGTGGAACATGTAGTTATTGAGCTCATTCCGGAAGTTAAGAATCTAGAATTTGTCACACAATATAGGACAATTAGCCTATGTATATTATTTACAAAGATAATTTCAAAGATGATCACCCTTAGACTGAAGCGTGTCCTTGACGATATAGTTCCCCTGTGCAAAGTGCTTTTGTTCGAGTCAAGTTAATTACTAACGATATCTTATTAGCTTATGAATATATTACATTAAAGCATAAGAAGTCGGAGAAAACAGGATAGTGAAGCTAGACATGCATAAGGCATATGACAGAGTTGAATGGAGGTTCCTAGAAAATTATGTTAGATTTGGTTTTCACGGTGACTTTGTTGGTATGATTATGCCATGTAATACTTTGGTAAAGTATAAAGTTCGCTTCAATGACCAAGAAGACAAAAGATTTCATTCCTACAAGGGGGACCCTTATCACCTTATTTGTTTCTTTTGTGCATAGAAGGTTTGTCAAGTTTATTGGCTCGTAGAGAGAAGTTTGGTAGCATTATGGGAGTTAAGGTGTGCAAAAATGCATCATCAGTGTCACACTTACTTTTTGTTGATGACTCATTAATTATTATGAAGGATGACTTGAATAATGTTACCTCGTTGAGATAGATTTTTAATGAATATTGTGCAAACTCGGGACAATTGGTAAGTGATACGTCTCCAACGTAACTATTTTTTTTGTTCCATGTTGTTATATTATCAATCTTGCATGTTTTATATACATTTACAAGCAACTTTGTATCATTTTTGGAACCAACCTATTAACTTAGTGCCCAGTGTCAGTTCCTGTTTTTTGCTTGTTTTTTACTTTGCAGAATATCAGTACCAAATGAAGTCCAAATGCCATGAAACTTTTTGGAGATTTTTTTCCTGGTGATAAGAGACCTTGGAAGCTTCCGGATGAAGCCTGAAGATGGATGTGGGGCCCACTAGGCACCCGGGCACACCCTGGTGGGTAATGGGGCCCACATGCACCGTCTTGGCCTACCTCTGACTCTATAAATACTCTAAAAATCCCCAAACCCTAGGGGAGCAGATGAAATACTTTTTCCGCCGCCGCAAGTTCCAGAACCACGAGATCCAATCCGGAGGCCTTTTCCGGCACTCTATCGGAGGGGGTAACAATCATGGAGGGGTTCTTCACCATCCTTGTTGTCCCTCATATGATGCGTGAGTAGTTTACCACAAACCTACGAGTCGGTAGTTAGTATCTAGATGGCTTCTTCTCTCTTTTCGATCTTCAATACAATATTTTCCTTGATGTTCTTGGAGATTTATTTGATGTAATGACTTTTTGTGGTGTGTTTGTTGGGATCCGATGAATTGTGAGTTTATGATCAGATCTATCCATGAATATTATTTGAGTTTTCTATGAACTCTTTTATGCATGATTTGTGTAGCCTCATATTTCTTCTCCGATTTATTGGTTTGGTTTGGCCGACTAAATTGATTGTTCTTGCCATGGGAAGTGGTGCTTTGTGATGGGTTCGATCTTGTTGTGCTCAATCTCAGTGACAGAAGGAGACATGACACGCATGTATCATTGCTATTGAGGGTAATAATATGGGGTTTATTCATACATGAGTTTATCTTGTCTACATCATGTCATCTTGCTTAAGGCATTACTCCAGTCTTCTATGAACTTAATACACTAGATGCATGTTGGATAGCGGTTGATGTGTGGAGTAATGTTGGGGAACGTAGTATTTCAAAAAATTCCTACGATCACGCAAGATATATCTAGGAGAAGCATAGCAACGAGCGGGAGAGTGTGTCCACGTACCCTCGTAGACCGAAAGCGGAAGCGTTTAGTAACGCGGTTGATGTAGTCGAACATCTTCGCGATCCAACCGATCAAGCACCGAATGCACGGTACCTCCGCGATCTGCACACGTTCAGCTCGGTGACGTCCCTCGAACTCTTGATCCAGTTGAGGCCGAGGGAGATTTTCGTCAGCACGACGGCATGGTGATGGTGTTAATGAAGTTACCGACGCAGGGCTTCGCCTAAGCATCGCGACAATATGACTGAGGTGTGTAATAATGGAGGGGGACACCGCACACGGCTAAGAAATCAACTTGTGTGTCTATGGGGTGCCCCCTGGCCACGCATATAAAGGAGCAAGGGGAGGGGGTCGGCGGCCTCATAGGGTGCGCCCCAAGGGGGGAATCCTACTCCTACTAGGAGTAGGTTCCCCCTTTCCTAGTCCAACTAGGATGGGAATGAAAGAGGATGAGGGGAGAAGCAAAGGCACTAGGAGTAGGTTCCCCGAATCGGTTTGGGCCTAGGGGGGCGCGCCCCCACACCTCCCTTGTTGCCCTCTTTCTTTACTAAGGCCCATGAAGGCCCATTGACCCCCCCGGGGGGTTCCAGTAACTCCCCGGTACTCCGGTATTTATCCGTGACCCCCGGAACCCTTCCGGTGTTCGAATATAACCTTCCAATATATCAATCTTTATGTCTCGACCATTTTGAGACTCCTCTTCATGTCCTTAATCTCATCTGGGACTTCGAACAACCTTCGGTACATCAAAACACATAAACTCATAATACCGATCGTCATCGAACGTTAAGCGTGCGGACCCTACGGGTTCGAGAACTATGTAGACATGACTGAGACTCATCTCCGGTCAATAACCAATAGAGGAATGCTCATATTGGTTCCTACATATTCTACGAAGATCTTTATCGGTCAAACAGCATAACAACATACGTTGTTCCCTTTGTCATCGGTATGTTTACTTGCCTGAGATTTGATCGTCGGTATCATCATACCTAGTTCAATCTCATTATCAGCAAGTCTCTTTACTCGTTCCGTAATACATCATCTTGTAACTAACTCATTAGTCGTTTGCTTGCAAGGCTTATTACGGTGTGTATTACTGAGAGGGCCCAGAGATACCTCTCTGACACTCAGAGTGACAAATCCTATTCTCGATCTATGCCAACACCACAAACACCTTCGGAGACACCTGTAGAGCATCTTTATAATCACCCAGTTACGCTGTGACGTTTGATAGCACACAAGGTGTTCCTACGGTATTCAGGAGTTGCATAATCTCATGGTCATAGGAACATGTATAAGTCATGAAGAAAGCAATAGCAGTAAAACTAAACGATCATAGTGCTAAGCTAACGGATGGGTCTTGTACATCACATCATTCTCCTAATGATGTGACCCCGTTGATCAAATGACAACACATGTCTATGGTTAGGAAACACAACCATCTTTGATTAACGAGCTAGTCAAGTAGAGGCATACTAGGGACACTCTGTTTTGTCTATGTATTCACACATGTACTAAGTTTCCGATTAATACAATTCTAGCATGAATAATAAACATTTATCATGATATAAGGAAATATAAATAACAACTTTACTATTGCCTCTAGGGCATATTTCCTTCAGTCTCCCACTTGCACTAGAGTCAATAATCTAGTTCACATCGCCATGTGATTTAATACCGATAGTTCACATCGTTATGTGAATAACACCCATAGTTCACATCGCCATGTGACCAACACCCAAAGGGTTTACTAGAGTTAATAATCTAGTTCACATCGCCATGTGATTAACACCCAAAGAGTACTAAGGTGTGATCATGTTTTGCTTCGCGAGAGAAGTTTTAGTCAGCGGGTCTGTTACATTCAGATCAACATGTATTTCGCAAATTTCTATGTCTACAATGCTCTGCATGGAGCTACTCTAGCTAATTGCTCCCACTTTCAATACACATCCAGATTGATACTCAGAGTCATCTGGATTAGTGTCAAAGCTTACATCGGCGTTGAAAGTACATGTAGTCCCCATGTGTGGTTTTGGTAATTGATGACAATCCTAATGGAATAATGTTTGCATTAAGTTATACATTTGAAGGAAAGTTCTGATACGTCTCCAACGTATCTATAATTTTTTATTGTTCTATGGTATTATATATTCTATTTTGGATGTTTAATGGGCTTTATTATACACTTCTATATTATTTTTGGGACTAACCTACTAACCCAAGGCCGAGTGCAAATTGTTGTTTTTTGCCTATTTCAGAGTTTTCGCAGAAAAGGGATATCAAACGGAGTCCAAACGGAATTAAACCTTCGGGAGAGTTATTTTTGGAACCGTATCTACCCAGAAGACTTGGAGTACACGCGAGGGGACGAAGGAGGTGGCCACGGGGGTCCAGGGCGCGCCCCCCACCTTCGTGGGCCCCCTCTGGCTCCCCCGATGCCCTCCTTCCTCCTATATATATATATATATATCCATGTACCCCAAAAACATTGAGGCAACAGAGAAAACCCTAATTCCACCGCCGCAACCTTCTGTTCCCGTGAGATCCCGTCTTGGGGCCTGTTCTGGAGCTCCGCCGGAGGGGGGATCTACCACGGAGTGCTTCTACATCAACACCATAGCCTCACCAATGAGTTGTGAGTAGTTTACCACAAACCTTCGGGTCCATAGTTATTAGCTAGATGGCTTATTCTCTCTTTTTGGATCCCAATACAAAGTTCTCCTCGATCTTCGAGGAGATCTATTCGATGTAATCTTTTTGCGGTGAGTTTTGTCGAGATCCGATGAATTGTGGGTTTATGATCAAGATTATCTATGAACAATATTTGATTCTTTTCTGAAATCTTATATGTATGATTATAATATCCTTGCAAGTCTCTTTGAATTATTGGTTTGGTTTGGCCTACTAGATCTATAGTTCTTGCAATGGGAGAAGTGCTTGGCTTTGGGTTCAATCTTGCGATGTCCTTTCCCAGTGACAGCAGGGGCAGCAAGGCACGTATTGTATTGTTGCCATCGAGGAAAAAAAGATGGGGTTTATATCATATTGCTTGAGGTTATCCCTCTACATCATGTCATCTTGCTTAAAGCATTACTCTGTTCTTATGAACTTAATACTCTAGATGCATACTGGATAGCGGTCGATGTGTGGAGTAATAGTAGTAGATGCAGAATCGTTTCGGTCTACTTGTCATGGACGTGATGCCTATATATAATGATCATGCCTAGATATTCTCATAACTATGTGCTTTTCTATCAATTGCTCGACAGTAATTTGTTCACCCACCGTAGAATTCTTATATCATGAGAGAAGCCACTAGTGAAACCTATGGCCCCCGGGTCTATTCTCAACATATTAATCTTCCATCTACTTTACTTTGTTTTATTTACTTTCTGTTCTTATATCAAAAATACCAAAAATATTATACTATCCTATCTATCAGATCTCACTTTTGTAAGTGACCGTAAAGGGATTGACAACCCCTTATCGCGTTGGCTGCGAAGTTCTTATTTGTTTGTGCAGGTGCGAGGGACTCGCGAGTGGTCTCCTACTGGATTGATACATTAGTTCTCAAAAACTGAGGGAAATACTTACGCTACTGTGCTGCATCACCCTTTCCTCTTCGAGGGAATACAACGCAAGCTCTAGAAGTAGCAAGAATAATTTCTGGCGCCGTTGCCGGAGAGATCTACGCAAAAGTCATATACCAAGTACCTATCACAAACCCTTATCCTTCGCACTACATTATTTGCCTCTCGTTTTCCTCTCCCCCACTTCACCTTTTCCATTTTATTCGCCATTTTTCCTTTCGCCTTTCTGTTTGCGTGTGTTGCTATGTGCCCTCTATCAGCATGCATCTTCGTTTACTAAATTATGGATCCTCATCCACTTGCTAATGTTTTTAAGAGATCCAATTATGATGAACCAATTGCTAGTGAGCTGCGTGCACTAGATTATCTTTATGAGGTTTTGCTTGAAATTCATGAGTCCGAAAATTGTGGTGAAGTGTTGAAAGAAGAAAATTATGAAGTGATTCACGATAGCTCTTTTAATGAAAAGCATGATTGCAATGATACTATTGTAAATTCTATTAATGTCAATTGTGTTAATGATATGCAAAACCCTAAGCTTGGGGATGCTAGTATTGATATGTCCACTACTTGTTGCAATGATCATGATTGGGGTGATTCTTTTTATGATCTTGAAAATTTATTTAATCCCCATGATGAATGTAAGATTGATAATAATGTTTGCAATAATGTTAAAAGTGGGCTTGGAGAGGTCATGACTTTAGTTAATGATAATCCCACTATTTTGGAAGAGTGTCAACTTCATATGCATCTGGATCGTGTTGAGAATATGTTTTGTGGTAGCTATATTGTTGAATTTGCTTATGATCCTACATGCAATTATTATGAGAGAGGAAAATATGGTTGTAGAAATCTTCATGTTACTAAATTACCTCTCTTCAGGTTGAGATTGATCCTGTTTCTTTCTTGTTCCTTGCATATGTTAGATCTTGCTTGTCTTGCTAATTTGTTTTTCTATAAAATGCCTATGCATAGGAAGTATGTTAGACTTAGATGTAATTTTCACATGCTATATGATGCTCTTTTTGTACTTCAAGTCTTGTCTTTCATGTGAGCATCATTGAATTCTCAAGCCTATCTTAATGGCTATAAAGAAAGAATTTATTGGGAGGCAACTCAATTTTCTTTTCTTTGCTTTTGCTTCTGATTAGTAATAAATATTGCATCTAGCTTCTGTTTAGATGTGGTTTTGTGTTTTAATTAGTGTTTGCGCCAAGTAGAACCTTTGGGAAGACTTGTGTGAAGTTTATATGATCATGCTGTGATAAACATAAACTTTAGCGCTCACGAGATTGGCTGTAATTTTTTACTGGAGAGTGCTATTTAGTTGATTCTTTTTGCAGATGATTAATAGACAAATTCCCCACGTTTACCAATTTACTTCAATTTTTTGGAGTTACAGAAGTATTCGAAAGTTACAGATTACTACAGACTGTTCTGTTTTTGACAAATTATATTTTTCGTGTGTTGTTTGCTTATTTTGATGAATCTATGAGTAGTATCGGAGGGTATGAATCGTGGAGAAGTTGGAATATAGTAGATTTAACACCAATATAAACAAAGAATGAGTTCATTACAGTACCTTTGAGTGGTGGTTTGTTTTCTTATACTAACGGAGCTCACGAGATTTTTGGCTAAGTTTTGTGTTGTGAAGTTTTCAAGTTTTGAGTATGGCTTTGATGGACTATGGAACAAAGAGTGGCAAGAGCCTAAGCTTGGGGATGCCCAAGGCATCCCAAGGTAAAATTCAAGGACAACCAAAAGCCTAAGCTTGGGGATGCCCCGGGAAGGCATCCCCTCTTTCGTCTTCATCTATCGGTAACTACACTTGAGACTATATTTTTATTCACCACATGATATGTGTTTGGCTTGGAGCGTCATGTATGATTTGAGTCTTTGATTTTTAGTTTGTCACAATCATCCTTGTTGGACACACCTTTTGAGAGAGATAACTATGGTTTAGAATTTATTGGAATACTCTATGTGCTTCACTTATATCTTTTTGAGATAGATAGTTTTGCTCTAGTGCTTCACTTATATCCTTTAGAGCACGGTGGTGGTTTTATTTTGTAGAAATTGTTGATCTCTCATGCTTCACTTATATCCTTTTGAGAGTCTTTTAGAACAGCATGGTAATGTGCTTTGGTTATAAAACTAGTCCTAATATGATAGGCATTCAAGATGGGTATAGTAAAAACTTTCAAATAAAGTGCATTGAATACTATGAGAAGTTTGATACTTGATGATTGTTTTGAGATATGAGGATGGTGATATTAGATTCATGCTAGTAGAGTAGTTGTGAATTTGAGAAATACTTGTGTTGAGGTTTGCAAGTCCCGTAGCATGCACGTATGGTAACAGTTGTGTGACAAATTTGAAGCATGAGGTATTTCATTGAGTGTCATCCTTTGTGTGGGGGTCGGGATCGCGCGATGGTTAACTCCTACCAACCCTTCCCCTAGGAGCATGAACGTAGTACTTTGTTTTGATGACTTGTAGATTTTTGCAATAAGTATGTGAGTTCTTCATGACTAATGTTGAGTCCATGGATTATACGCACTCTCATCCTTCCACCATTGCTAGCCTCTCTTGTACCACACAACTTTCGCCGGTACCATACACCCACCATATACCTTCCTCAAAACAGCCACCATACCTACCTATCATGGCATTTCCATAGCCATTCCGAGATATATTGCCATGCAACTTTCCACTATTCCATTTGTTATGACACACTTCATCATTGTCATATTGTCATGCATGATCATGTAGTTGACATCGTATTCGTGGCTAGGCCACCATGCATAATTTTTCATACATGTCACTCTTGATACATTGCACATCCTGGTACACCGCCGGAGGCATTCATATAGAGTCATACTTTGTTCTAGTATCGAGTTGTAAATCAATATAAGTGTGATGATCATCATTATTAGAGCATTGTCCCAAAGAAGAAAAAAAAGAAAAAAAAAAGAAGGAACGGCCAAAGAAAAAAAATAAAGGCCCAAAAAAGGAAAAAAAGAAAATAAAAGAAAAGGGTCAATGCTACTATCTTTTTCCACACTTGTGTTTCAAAGTAGCACCATGATCTTCATGATAGAGAGTCTCTTGTTAGTCACTTTCATATACTAATGGGAATTTTCATTATAGAACTTGGCTTGTATATTCCAACGATGGGCTTCCTCAAATGCCCTAGGTCTTCGTGAGCAAGCAAGTTGGATGCACACCCACTTAGTTTCTTTTGTTGAGCTTTCATACATTTATAGCTCTAGTGCATCCGTTGCATGGCAATCCCTACTCACTCACATTGATATCTATTTATGGGCATCTCCATAGCCCATTGATACGCCTAGTTGATGTGAGACCATCTTCCTCCTTTTGTCTTCTCCACAACCACCACTCTATTCCACATAGTGCTATGTCCATGGCTCATGCTCATATATTGCGTGAAAGTTGAAAGAGTTTGAAAAAATTAAAGTATGAAACAAGTGCTTGGCTGAAACCGGGGTTGTGCATGATTGGAATATTTTGTGTGACGAAGATGGAGCATAGCCTAACTATATGATTTTGTAGGGATGAACTTTCTTTGGCCATGTTATTTTGAGAAGACATGATTGCTTTGTTAGTATGCTTGAAGTATTATTATTCTTATGTCAATATAGACTTTTATCTTGAATCTTTCAGATCTGAACATTCATGCCACAACAAAGAGAATTACATTGAGAATTATGTTAGTTAGCATTCCACATCAAAAATTCTATTTTTATCATTTACCTACTCGAGGACGAGCACGAATTAAGCTTGGGATGCTTGATACGTCTCCAACGTATCTATAATTTTTGATTGTTCCATGCTATTATATATTCTGGTTTGGATGTTTAATGGGCTTTATTATACACTTTTATATTATTTTTGGGACTAACCTACTAACCCAAGGCCCAGTGCAAATTGCTGTTTTTTTGCCTATTTCGGAGTTTCGTAGAAAAGGGATATCAAACGGAGTCCAAATGGAATGAAACCTTCGGGAGAGTTATTTTTGGAACCGTATCTACCCAGAAGACTTGGAGTACACGCGAGGGAACGAAGGAGGTGGCCATGAGGGTCCAGGGCGTGCCCCTCCCCCTGGGCGCGCCCCCACCCTTGTGGGCCCCCTCTAGCTCCCCCGATGCTCTCCTTCCTCCAATATATATATCCATGTACCCCCAAAACATCGAGGCAACAGTGAAAACCCTAATTCCACCACCGCAACCTTCTGTTCCCGTGAGATCCCATCTTGGGGCCTGTTCCGGAGCTCCGCCGGAGGGGGGATCTACCATGGAGTGCTTCTACATCAACACCATAGCCTCACCAAAGAGTTGTGAGTAGTTTACCACAGACCTTCGGGTCCATAGTTATTAGCTAGATGGCTTCTTCTCTCTTTTTGGATCTCAATACAAAGTTCTCCTCGATCTTCGAGGAGATCTATTCGATGTAATCTTTTTGCGGCGAGTTTGTCGAGATCTGATGAACTGTAGGTTTATGAGCAAGATTATCTATGAACAATATTTGATTCTTTTCTGAAATCTTTTATGTATGATTATAATATCCTTGTAAGTCTCTTCGAATTATTGGTTTGGTTTGGCCTACTAGATCTATAGTTCTTGCAATGGGAGAAGTGCTTGGCTTTGGGTTCAATCTTGCGGTGTGCTTTCCCAGTGACGGCAGGGGCAGCAAGGCACGTATTGTATTGTTGCCATCGAGGATAAAAAGATGGGGTTTATATCATATTTCTTGAGTTTATCCAAATACATCATGTCATCTTGCTTAAAGCATTACTCTATTCTTATGAACTTAATACTCTAGATGCATGCTGGATAGCAGTCGATGTGTGGAGTCATAGTAGTAGATGCAGAATCGTTTCGGTCTACTTGTCACGAATGTGATGCCTATATATAATGATCATGCCTAGATATTCTCATAACTATGCGCTTTTCTATCAATTGCTCGACAGTAATTTGTTCACCCACCGTAGAATTCTGATATCATGAGAGAAGCCACTAATGAAACCTATGGCCCCCGGGTCTATTCTCAACATATTAATCTTCCATATAATTTATTTTGTTTTATTTACTTTCTGTTCTTATATAAAAAATACCAAAAATATTATACTGTCCTATCTATCATATCTCACTTTCGTAAGTGACCGTAAAGGGATTGGCAACCCCTTATCGTGTTGGCTGCGAAGTTCTTATTTGTTTGTGCAGGTGCGAGGGACTCGCGCGTGCTCTCCTACTGGATTGATACCTTGGTTCTCAAAAACTGAGGAAAATACTTACACTACTGTGTTGCATCACCCTTTCCTCTTCGAGGGAATACAGCGCAAGCTCGAGAAGTAGTAAGTTCCATTTCCAATGCATGAAGAATATTTAATGAACTGAAGGATGTTTATTCCATGGTGATGCAAGAAAGAGATAGAATGAATTCGAAATGAATGGCATATACATATTGTTGTGCATGCATCATGGCTTATGGGTTGAACCATGATGGATCAAGATCTTGAGAGAATGATTAAAGAGAATAATTCTACATATGCTTGAAGATAGGATCATTATGAGCTCATATGTTCAGTCATGGATTATTATGTCTGGAATCAAGTAATTCAAGTGAAGAATTCAGTGTGACTCTCAAGATACTATGTTGGAGCATGAGAACGAGCAAATGTTGTCCAATATGATATTCAAGGAGAAACTTGATATGGTCATGGTGAATTGAGATATTGGTTATTATGTCCTGAAGAAATGAAGCATAGTGAATATATCAATAGGGCCTTCAAGACATCAATATTAATCATGGAGCAAAGATAAATGTTGACCAAGATGAAGATCAAAGATTGACCTCTAAGATGGACAACACACAAGCGCATAACATGTGCCACATGAGATCTTGTGGTATGATAAGAATTTATCTATTGCACTTTGTGTACTAACCCATACTATGTGTTGTCTATGTTATGTGGGTTAGGTAATTCTCATGTGCTTGGTGCTTATAAGAAAGCTTGGTGCTCATCAAAGTATGTCATCAAGTAATTAATGTTGATGGACAAGTAAAGATGAATGCAAAGCAAAGCTTCCCACATTGTGTATGGGGGAGCTACTTTAAGACTTCTCCAATGTCTTGCCTTCAACTTGAGCCATGAAGAAACATCAACATAAAGCTCAAGTGAAAGGCTCTAGTCAAAGGTATTAGTTCCTTTGGCTTTAGATGTGAGGATCTATGACCATCGAAAATGATATATGCTCAAGAATGACTTTCCGGAAGCTTTCTAGTATAGTTCGTTTATGATTCTTGAGTTATAGGGATCCCGCACTATTAAGGGGTTAGTGATAGATTTGCTCAAGTCAACATCTTATATTTCTACTTCCTCACATCATATTCCAACATAGGCATATTTCACTCCTATCCAATACAAATACAATATGCCTATACATCTACCAAAGTAAATCCATAGCCAAATAGGTTCCCAAATACATGATAAAAGCTTTGCATAATTTGCATCCTCCTTGTTGGTTCATCTTGGGTGGTTCTCTATGTGAGGACCTGGGATTTTTTCGTAGCTTCAAAACGAGCCCAAGATCATCAAAATCGGAGTCCGGATGTAAAAGTTATGCATGTTTCAGTTTTGGGGTTCCTGCTGTTTTGTATAGGCCGGGCGTCCGAGGCTTGGTCGGATGTGCGGGCTCACGGGACGCCCCAGATGTCCGGGATCCTCCCGGACATCCGGCCATCAATGTCCATAAACTATACCGAAATGTTGGTTGTGCCCGCCGGATGTCCGGGCCTCAAATTTGGCCAGATGTCCGGGCCCTGTACTCTGGACTCTATTTTCCACATACGTGTGTGTGATTCTCAGCCGCCGGATGTCCGGCCATTGCCCGGATGTCCGGCCCGGCGCCGCCACTTACACTAAAACATCTAGTTTTCTTGGCACACTATATATACCCCTCTACCCATCCGGTAGAGGGTTGACAACTTCATCCCAAATCACCCAAGAACACAAGTGGCTCCCTCTCACTTCTCCTACCAAATCTTAGATCCCGGAGAGATTAGTGAGAGTTCTTGAGAGTTTTTCCAATCAAGTGATAGATCCACTCTCTCTCCCTCTCTTGACCAAAGGAATTCGTGATTTGAGCAAGTCTTGAGCATTTCCCCTTTGTTCTTGTTACTCTTGGAGGTTGGAGACTCCTAGGTGGTAGGAGTGCTCCGGTGAGGAATCAACTTGTGATTTGTCCCCCGGAAAGTTTGTGAAGGTTTGAAGGTCGCCTCAAGGTCTACCACTAGTGGTTGAGAATCGCCTTCGTGATGATATCTCAAGGAGAATAGGGTGAGCCTTCGTCGCGTTGGCGTGCCTTTGTGGTAACATCCACCTCTCTAACGGTGACTAGCTTCCCTCCAAGGAAGTTAACATCGGGATACATCCTCGTCTTCGTGACTTTGGTTATCCCTAACCCTAACTCCTTACTTGTGGTTTACTTTGGTCACTTGACCGTGCATTCACTATATCTTGTTATCCTCATTATATTATGTTGGCCATTACCTTGAAGAGATTATTTAGGCCTACACTTTATATTCGCAATTCATAATTTCTACTATTGTTCTATCTTATGCTTAGTGTGAATTGCTAACTTGTAACATTCATTTCCATATCTTGTGACATAACTTGTGTAAGCTTGTAGTGCTTACTTGAGTGTGCTTGTATCATTCAATTCCATATACTGTGATACAATTTGTGTAAGCTTGTATTGCTTACTTGTGGTTGTGTGTATTATTCATTTCCATATCTCATGATATACATTGAGTAAGTTTGTGTGACTTATTTGTGCTTACTCATATCCTCAGTGTTCTCATCTTGTTTATCCTAAGTTTGGGTGCACTTAGTGAGCCTAGTATATTTAGGATTTGTGCTTGAAAAGTATCCACTTAGTTTATTTCCGCATTAGGATATAGCCAAATCCATAAAAGATTTTAAAACGCCTATTCACCCCCCTCTAGGCGACATCGTGGTCCTTTCAATTGGTATCAGAGCCCGGTCTCTCCTTATTAGGCTTCACCGCCTAGAAAGTAACGATGTCGACTAGTGAACTAGTGCACGATTACACATTTTGTTTTAATGGCACAAATTACATTATGTGGAGATTACGCTTGCTTTGTCACTTTCGGGCCATGGGTCCAAATGCTTTGTGGATTGTTGTTGTAGGGGATTCAAATCTAAAGGATGTACAATCTCCATCACTTGAGGATATGCATCTTGATAGTCAAGTTTTGAGTGCCATTCACCAAGCCATATCCTTCGAAGTGTTTAAGGAAATCTTGACTTGCAAGTCGGCTCATGAGGCTTGGACCAAACTTGAAGATATATATGGTGGGTCCAATCTTGATGAAGACAATATTCTTTTCGGGGAGTTAATGGAGGAGGTCTCCACATTTTTCAATCATGAAGAACTCTCTATTGCTTCCACCTCCAATTACTTGGACACTTCAATATCTTCCACTTGACCAACATGTGGCGTTCCACAAGGTAATGACATGGTGAGTGAAGAAATATCTTGTGATGATGGTGTTAAGCTCATTTATGATGATATGCTTGATCTCCCATGTTGCCATGATAGAAATGCTTTGGTTTCCTCTAGTTGTTCTATGACTAACCATGTAGAGGAAATCAATAAAGATGAGGCGTGCTTGATTGATGAAGAACCCTCTTCTCCAAAAGAATCATCATCAACCCCCTTTGTTAACATGTGCCTCATGGCAAGAGGTAATGACGAGGTATCATCTTCTCTTAGTGATAATGATGATATTTGTAATGAGGACGATGATGATGACTTGACTCAAATTCTCTATGAGATTGGGAAAATTCTTCATAGAGCTAAAAATAACACTTATAAAAGGTTCCAAGATGTTCTTGCTTGCTTTCAAAAACGTAATGACTTATTTCTTAATGATCAAGCGAACAGTGAACAACTTGAACATGAACTTGCTAAGGCTCATCAATGTCTTAGTGACTTGAGGTCTTTAAAAGAAAAGGTTGAAGTTTTTTTGATAGAAAGACTGTAAGGGAACCCCTACAGTATAATTGGTGCAACAACCCCGAATTGCAAGTACCGTGCCCTGAACCTGGGTGGGTGGGAAGACATCAGCCCCTTCCCACCACTAGGCTATGCCTTAGTCTGCAGAAAAGGTTGAAGTTACTCATTGTAAACTTAAAGAGGATTTTGAGCACCTTGACCTTGGCTACAATAATGTTAGAGGAGAGCTCACCAAACTCTCTAAGTCTCATGAGGAACTTCAAGCTACTCATGCGGAGTCTCTATTTTCTACATGCTACTCTCATATTGATAATTATGCTTGTGCTACTAACTCTACCTTGTATGAAGCACCGATGTTGAAAGAAAATGTTGAGCTAAAGACTCAACTTGATTTGCTAACTAGCAATTATGGGAAATTAGAAGAAAGTTATGAAAAGCTCTCGGGGACTCATGAGGATCTTCTAATCTCTCATGATGGGCTAAAGTTAGCTCATGAGGCTATGTTCACAAAGGTTAAATCGTGTGAGTCTCATGTGGATATTAGCACATCTTCTACTCAAAATTCCTTATTTCCGTGTGCTAGTCCTTGCAATTCCTCTCTACATGATGTTGATACACCTCATGATGAATTGCTTATCTTGTCTTGTTGCTCTAACCATGAAGTTTCTACTTCCGCTAGTCCTCTTGTTTCTAGCCCTAAAACTAACCATGTAGAGGAAATTAATGAGCTCAAGGCCCAAGTCACTAGTTTGAAGAAAGACTTGGAAAAGTGTGATGATGGATATAGTTTTCACTCCAACAAGAAGAAATTCATGAACAAGAAAAGGGGGCAAGACCAAGCCAAGGAAGAGTCCAACATTTCTTGCTTTAAGTGCAAAAAGGTTGGACATCACGTGAGATCTTGTCCATTGAAGAAAAGGGCTTATAAAAGGAAGCTTCATGGGAAGCGGTCTCAAGCTCAATCTCAAGTTCAACCTCAAGATGAAGAACGACCACTATCCATGATGAACCATGTTATTACTTCCCAAGTTGAGAAATTAAAGAAGAAGAGAAGGAGGAGTACATGTTGCTATATTTGCCATAAGAAGGGACACATAGCTTCATCATGTCCCAACGGTAACATCTCTAAGCCTCCAATTATCAATGATCATTATTCACTTAGGAAGGATATTGATGGTAATATGTTTGCCAAGTATGTTGGTGCCCAAGGTGGTTTGAAAGTGGATAAGACCATTTGGGTTACCAAGTCTATTGTTACTAACTTCTTAGGACCCAACGTGGTTGGGGACCATCGAGCTCAAACTTGATAAATAGGTGTGTAGAGGTCACCGGATACTTGGCTAGTTCATGAAGAAAAATGATTCTCACCATCCATTATGGTTCAAACCAAGTCAAGTGAATTATCATCATATTTGTCATTCCAATTCTCCCCGTGGCGGTAGCTTGTATTTATATTGTCTACATTGAAAGTTACTAGCCTCATGCATGTTTAGGTTTTGTACCTAGCATGTGGTTGTATATGTTTTATCTCCTAATATGCTTGATTTGTGTTATCTAGCATGTGTAGGGTGCAATGCACGTCATATATTTGTGTGTGTAGTCTCGAGCCTTCATTGAATCTTAGTTGCATCTTATTGGGCTCTTTTGAGATATTAATGGATCACCACATTATGGGGGAGTGATATGCTTTGTGCATACCAGAATCCTTGTTAAATGTGAACTATTATGGGATACCACTTAGAATATATTTGAGATTATCTTATATCTTTGTGGCATGAAATGTCTTATTTACATATGTCATTCTTGTGAGGTTTTGCCCATGGCTACCTTCAAAATCATATTCAGAAAATCGTTTGATTAAAGATATTCCAATTGTTGCTTTGCATGATGATCTATCTAATTGGAATGTTAACAAGATACTATCCAAGCATTGTGTTTATTTCTAAACTCTCATGTTATGCTTATGTTAGTATGGATGATCATGTACTTGTGTGGTTTCTACGCCGAATGCTAACTCGAAATGCCATTTTGTTCGAGTTCATCTTATTGGTTTGTATGGAGTTATGGGAGTTTGTTATCTCATTGTTTCTAGTATCCTATATCTACTTGAGTGAGATATTCCTATGAGTATGTGTGCAATGCATATCTTATATGCTCATTGGTTTTCCTTGGTTCATTTGTTGAACTTTGCGTGCTATCATATGTTGATTTGTCACTTTGATTTATTTTGGACATCATGAATGACTAGTGATGTTATTGGAAGTATTAATGGTTATGTGTTCATTTGCCCATTTTGTATCTCCCTGGATTTTGGTAGGCATGTGCATGCATAGTTACTATGTGTAAATTCGCATGCCTTGTTTGCTTTATTTGATCCCATATATATATATGGTAAATCCATCAAATTCTTAATAGCTAAGATATGCATGAAATTCAAATTCATATCTATATGCACATACTTAAGTGGTTTTACCCTATGTGTTGTAGTTGTGCTAACTACTTCAGACCCAATAAGTTTGGGGACCATAGTGTACTTAGAATATTTTTAGGTACATTTGAGAAGCATTGGGTGCTTGGCTTATTCATGAAGGTGGTGTGTAATGCCCAGGATGGAGTTATACCTCCTACGGGTCGAGGCCCGACTTAAAGGCATAAGTCCATCCTAGAATGATCTCAAGTTTGGTAATCTTTGCACAACTCATGTAAAAGAGGGATGGTAAACTTAAAATAGTCGGCTTACAATCGCCACGTCACAGAATAACAGTACAAGTCTCAAACATCATTCAATAAGATCACTACAACCCTCTAAGGGCAAAATCCAAATGTCAAAGTACCAAACTCAGATAAATAAAACAACCACAGGCGGATCGAATCCTAGTAAGAGTCTCCACTACTGATCGTCCGGGTAGCGCACGTAGTAACGACTACGCTCCTCGTCGTACTCCCAATCCAGCTCGGTGCCATCTCCTGGATAGCTCACGGCTGGACCTGCATCTGGTGTGTGAAGTAACTGTGAGCCACAGAGGACTCAGCAATCCCGTTCCCGGGTAACAGAACTATCAAAGCCTTTAGGTGAGGGGAAAGGCTGAAGGAAAAAAAAATGAGATGAAGGAGCAACAAAGAGTCTGCAGCAGCAACTAGCACTATCTTACGCAAGAGAGAGCGAGAAGAGAAGGCATACGGCGAGAAGTGATCACTAAGTGATCCTAGCTACAAGTTCACAAACATAACCCCTCCGTGTTCAACTCCCGAATCCCTATTCGGAAATTGACAGTCACGGAACTCACGCTGGTAGTGTATTAGTATCATTGTGTCAAGTTATCTACAACCGGAATTAACAAGCTCCCATCTGCCACATAACCGCGGGCACGGCTTTCGAAAGTTCAAACCCTGCAGGGGTGTTCCAACTTGACCCATTACAAGCCCACGATCCGCGGAGTCGCAACTCCAAAGTGGGAAGACCCGAGTATCCTCGGAATCCCGTGCTCAAGATATACCGAACTAAGGTAAGGCTAATCCAGCAAATCCTCCCGGCGTGCCGACACCCTGATAGTAGCCGCGCGTATCTCGTCTCAGGCCACGACCGGATGGGTGATGCTACGGGTTTTTACCAAACCTTGAGTTTCCTCGAGGTGGCCCCGCAGGACCCCCGTTTCGGACCAACACTCATGTGGAGCACTGGCCCGGGGTTGTTGATTAAGAAAGAGGGTTAATTACTCCCTTATGCATGTTTAGTTGGTTATTAGGCAAATAGTACCAATGTTGGGATTTGCTGGAAAATACTTAGCACATAGCGGTTTATCGAGGGGGTCCCATACACCCCAACCGTGTTAGGAACGCATAATCAAGGAACATAAATCCGGCTTATACGGATCCTAACGGCATGAGTGGAACAAAACACCAAGCAAAAGGCTTAGCCTTCCACCCTTGCCAATATATATGTGATTTCAGTTTAAGCATTTATATAGTGTGATATAACCCAACCAAACTTCAACATGGAGCAAGCATCTTCACTTCACCTGCAACTAGCAACGCTATAAGAAGGGCTGAGCGAAGCGTACTTTAGCCAAGCAACGGTTTGCATAGGTAGGGTGGTTAAACATGGCAATTGGTTACAAGTAGGAGGCTGACAAGAAGAACATGGGCATCGAGGCAAAACTATAGATCGAGACTACTAGCAATAGACAAAGATAGTAATGTTATCGGGGTTCGGTCATCTTGCCTGAAGAGAAGATGTTCGGATCAAAAGAAGGGTCCTCTTGCTCAAACTCGTTGGAAACCTCGTGATCAACCTCGTTGGAAAACTCGTGCTCAACTTCCGGGTCTAAACAAGACAAACACACCAAGCACCAATCAACACGATGCAATGCGCACTCGAAAAACATGTATGCATGATGGATGCACTAGTGATGCACATGGAGCACGTAAAACATCACTCAAGCAAAACACCTCAAAACAGGATAACAACCTGATATTATTAAACTACACAGAAAATCACCCAAGTTTGATATAAAGATCGCTAAAATCGGAGTTACGGGCTAAAAGTTATGCCCGAAACAAGATTTGAGCGAAAAACTGCAAATTACAGCAACATAGCATCTTGGGAGCACAAAATAATTAATCTACAGCACCCAAAAAGCATGGCAAAGGACTTGAACACAAACTAGATATAATGTACAGCAACTAGGTCCAAAGTGCGCCCCCAACGGAGTCACGGATCACTAGCAATGATCTTGGACATATTGAACTTTGAAATAAAATTCTGGCAGCAGAATTTTATTGAAAGTTTGGAGCAAAAGATAAGCATGCTACAGCACCTCAAATGGACATGTGAGGACATGGATGGAAAGACAACAATATATACTTCATGGAACAATCAAAATCCACCCCAAAACTATCATGCTTTGTCCTACAACATCACACGAACATGGCATCGGAACGTTACAGATTTCAGACTTAGTGAAATTTCACTAAGTCCCAAAACAGCAACATCATCATAGCAACAAAAAGAGCATGTTTAAGACACCTCGAAACTAAACATGGCAAAGGGTAAGCACCTCATCAAAATACATATGAAGGTGATCCCGAAACACACAAGCATGCATCAATGTGATGAACACACCGATTGCAACGAGCTCAACAACATGGCATTTCATAACAAGTAAAAACACAACATGTGAACATGGCATCTTGCAACGATGATAACAAGGAAACAAAACATCTACCATGCAACCTATCACACCCAACACGTAGTTCGTGTCAAGACGAACACGTGGACATGTCATTTGCATCGTTTGGACAAACGAGCTAAAAGATATCACATGTCAAAGGTGGCACAAAAATAACACATAGCAGCAGTTTATATCATCATGCACTCTTGCAACAGCAAAACAAGGCCCTAGATGATCTCTAACATGCATGACTACCACAGGTAAAACGTAGAGGACAACTCCACGAACATCTGGACATGCTACACGCGCAAAACGGAGCACCACAGAGAAAGTTACAGCAGTGCAAAGTTAGCAACACAGATAAGCAGATCTGGGGACTTAGAAGTTTAGAGTCAACCTTAACGGATCAGATCTGAAAACGGGGTGGGCCGGAGGAACAGTGGCGGCGGCCCGATCTGGGCCCGGATCTGGAACCCGCAGCGGCGGCGGCCCAGCTGGGAGGCGGCCTGCGGTGGCTGGGCCCGGGGCGAGAGGAGAAGGGCCCGCGCGCGGCGAGGCCTGGGAGGCGAGCGGCGGCCCGGCGCGCGGCGCGAGCTGCTGGCAGCCCGGAGGCGCCCAACTGGCGGGAGGAGGTGCTGGGCCTTCGGGCCCACGCGGGAGGCGACGCGGCTGGAGTCGGCGACGCGCGCTGAAGTGGCGGGGAAAGACGGCGTACGGGCCGGCCCGGTACGAGGCGAGCGCGCGGCCGGCTCGCTTCAGGCGATGCGGTCCCCCCTGGACCGCCCGGTACGAGGCCGACGCAGAGGACTCGCGCCAAGTGGCCCGATGCGGCGACGGGCCGCAGACGCTGGAACTGACCAGCGCACGGCGCGACGGCGTTGACTCCGCTCGCTGGGAACGAGGACGCGGTCGGCGGCTGGACGAAGGAAAACCGGATCCCCTCGGGATCTGGGAGGATAGCTGCGATCTGATTTTTTTTTGGATCTGAAAGAACTGGAAAAAAAAAGAAAGGGGAGGGGAGGAAGAGGAAGGGGATGCCCAAATAGACCTAGGGGTCTATATATAGCAATTAGACTAGGGTTTGGGAGACTAGGGTTGTTTAGGAGCCCTCCGATCTGGATCCAACGGATCCGATCGCGGGATGAATTTATAAGGACCAGACGGAGAAAAAGAAAACCACAGGGGTATTACCGGGACACGAAGTAAGGGCACTTCGGACCCACACGGACAACGGAGGGAAAAGTCAACGGAGTCCAAACGAGACGAGATTTGAGAGGCGGGTTGCACACAACAAAACAACAACACACAACACAACCTCGCGGCACACCGGTAACGAAAAACGCCCGAACAACAAAGAAGGCCTACGGGACGTCACGAACACGTGAGGGAGCTCCGGAACACGAAACGGACAACGGGAAGAAACGCCACGATCCGGAAACAACCCACAACACAAATGCAATGCAATGCACATGTCTACATGATATGAATGAATGCCACACACTCACACAACAAAACGACGAAAGCCCGAAAGACAAGAACCCGAAATGGAAATAGATGAAGCCGGAGATTTATTATATGCCCAAAAGGGAAAGTATTACATCCGGGGCATTACATGGTGGCACTATGAGCAAATTATAGCCAAGCTTGGACATTTTATTGATCTACGACTTCATACCAATGTTATCTCGGTAACAAGTATTTACTTCATATATATATATATATATATATATATATATATATATATATATATATATATATATAGAAATGGGGTCAACCTTGTCTATGTTGCATCATGGCATGAATTTCTTGACTCGGTCCTATGATACATGTTTCCTCTCTCAAAGCATCCCAACGATGATCTCTTGTTGCTAGTTGTGATGTCTTTGATGGTTGTGTGTTTGTAGTTCATTAATATACAATAAGATAATATTAAGCCATGTGCTATGCTTTCAAGCAAAGATCTCATTGGTATATTTTATGACTCCTGTTTGGACATCTTATTCTTTCCTTTTGTAACTAGTTCATGTGTACATCCTTCTTTGTGGATATATATCACCATGATTGTCATTTACCTAGAATCTTATACACGTGAGAGAAGTTACATCTCTAGTTGATATCCCTATTCTTTCATGTCCATCGTTTCATTCTCCTTTTATGTCTTTGGTGGCTCCATGGAAGCATTCGTTGTATGAGTGTGTGTCTTGCCTCTTTGCATCTTAGTCCACTCATGTTAGGTGAAGTTTGTTGTCCTCGTGCTTGTCTTGACAAGCCTATTATTTCCTATCTTCACCATGGGTTGTCACAATCTTAGATTTTTAATTTGCTATTAGTGAGATTGTGAAACCCATTTTCTTGATGTGTGTGTCACCTGCTTAAGTTCGTGCGTGTGGGAAGGACATGTCTGGCACCTTGTATCTCATTTACTCAAGACTATGTTGATGCTTAATTCTCATCCTTATAGTAGTCTTCTCAAGTGCTTTGATGTGACTCACACACATCATTTTGGTTGTGCCTATTGTTAGGTTGCCTCATTTACATGTTGCTCAACCATATGTTTGTTGCAATTGCTAGGCTTCTTTTCCTATCTATGCTTGCTTGCAATTGTTTTGTGTTTCTATTGATTTTGGGGGAGTGATGATCCTATTTTGTGCACTTGTATCCAAATGATAATAAAAATCTAAATAGTGCACAAATCATGGGGAGCTTATCTATTTTCCTTAGAACACTCCTGTGCTCAAATCATAATATTCTTTTATCCTTTTGGCTCGTCGGATCTTTTGATTTCTTGCATCACTTTTTGTTATGCAAAGGAGATCAATTTGAGAAATGTACTCTGTGCCATGTGCCTTGCTCCTATGCTAGGCTCAAAGTTGTATAATAATTTATTCACCTGTGGATATCATGTTCTTATCAATTACAACCTTCTTTTGTGCATACGGGTTACTTTGTGGATACATATCATGATTATTATTGGCCACTTAGAAATTTTTATACATAAGAAACTTCATATCTTTCCTTGATATCATTTATTCCTTGCCGTCCACTTTGTGTGGTGTGGCTTCGGTAAGAGGTTGTGTCGTGAGTGCTTGTATGCATTGCATATATCCTTGCACACTCATGTGTTTTGGATGTATTTTGGACCCATACTTGACATGATGATCACATTGGATATTCCTATTTTATCTTGTCCAAAATATGTTCTTTGTATCTTTTGAATGTTTTCCTCCTAGGTTTAATCTTATTTTCATATCATACTATCTTGTTGCATTCTAGATCCTAAATATGGGTTGAGCTCCTCAAAATTTTCATCATTGAATATGTGCATTTGATTTCACTCACATTTTCACGACATGCACACATTAAAGAGGAACTCATACTATATTAGTCCTCTAGATTTTTTCATACATTTTGGCATTTGTTGCCAATGGGGGAGAAGTTTAGAGGGTTTACGATAAGTATTTTTGTAAGTGCTTGTTGTCACTCATGCTTATCTACCCTGGTTATATATGTTTGTTGCATGAACGAATATATAGAGAAAACTCCACCTAGTGTATGTCAACCAATATATGCAAGGAAATTCAAAGTTCATTCACACATGCATATATTGTGGGGGAGCTTCCTCTATATATTATGGTTCCACTAACACCAAATACTTGTGTAGTGTTTCATTGTTAGTACACTGAGTGTGATAAACTCAAGTATCTTTGTGACACTTGATGCTATCAATACTATCCCAAGTATACAATTTATCCTCGGGTAAATTGCATACTTATGTTAAAATTCATTATATAAACCCTCTTGTTGAGATTGTCATCAATTACCAAACTGGGAGAGATTGAAAGTACATGTAGTCCCCATGTGTGGTTTTGGTAATTGATGACAATCTTAATGGACTAATGTTTGCATTAAGTTATACATTTGAAGGGAAGTTCCATTTCCAATGCATGAATAATATTGAATGAGATGAAGGATGTTTGTTCCATGGTGATGCAAGAAAGAGATAGAATGGATTCTAAATGAATGCCATATACATATTGTTGTGCATGCATCAAGGCTTATGTGTTGAACCATGATGGATCAAGATCTTGAGAGAATGATTAAAGAGAAGAATTCTACATATGCTTGAAGATAGGATCATTATGAGCTCATATGTTGAGTCATGGATTATTATGTCTTGAAGCAAGTAATTCAAGTGAAGAATTCATTGTGCCTCTCAAGATACTATGTTGGAGCACGAGAACTAGCAAATGTTGTCCAATATGGTATTCAAGGCAAAACTTGATATGGTCATGGTGAATTGAGATATTGGTTATTATGTCTTGAAGAAATGAAGCATAGTGAAGATATCAATAGGGCCTTCAAGACATCAATATTAATCATGGAACAAAGACAAATGTTGACCAAGATGAAGATCAAAGATTGACCTCTAAGATGGACAACACACAAGCGCATAACATGTGCCACATGAGATCTTGTGGTATGATAAGAATTTATCAATTGCGCTTTGTGTACTAACCCATACTATGTGTTGTCTATGTTATGTGGGTTAGGTAATTCTCATGAGCTTGGTGCCTATAAGAAAGCTTGGTGCTCATCAGAGTATGTCATCAAGTAATTAATGTTGATGGACAAGTAAAGATGAATGCAAAGCAAAGCTCCCCACATTGTGTATGGGGGAGCTACTTGAAGACTTCTCCAATGTCTTGCCTTCAACTTGAGCCATGAAGAAACATCAACATAAAGCTCAAGTGAAAGGCTCTAGTCAAAGTTATTAGTTCCTTTGGCTTTATATGTGAGGATCTATGACCATATAAAATGATATATGCTCAAGAATGACTTTCCGGAAGCTATCTAGTATAGTTCTTTTATGATTCTAGAGTTATAGGGATCCCGCACTATTAAGAGGGGATCAAAGGGGTTAGTGATATATTTGCTCAAGTCAACATCTTCTATTTATACTTCCTCACATCATATTCCAACATAGGCATATTTCACTCCTATCCAATACAAATACAATATGCCTATACATCTACCAAAGTGAATCCATAGCCAAATAGGTTCCCAAATACATGATAAAAGCTTTGCATAATTTGCATCCTCCTTTTTGGTTCATCTTGGGTGGTTCTCTATGTGAGGACCTGAGATTTTTCCATAGCTTCAAAACGAGCCCAAGATCATCAAAATCGGAGTCCGGATGTAAAAGTTATGCATGTTTCAGTTTTGGGGTTCCTACTGTTTTGTATAGGCCGGACATCCGGGGTTTGGTCGGATGTCCGGGCTCACGGGACGCCCTGGATGTCCAGGATCCTCTCGGACATCCGGCCGTCGATGTCCAGAAACTATACCGAAATGTTGGTTGTGCCCGCGGGATGTCCGGCACATGGTCGGATGTCCGGGGTCTCAAGTTTGGCCAGATGTCCGGGCCCAGTACTCTGGACTCTATTTTCCACATACGTGTGTGTGGTTCTCAGCCGCCGGATGTCCGGCCATTGCCTGGATGTCCGGCCCGGCGCTGCCACTTACACTAAAATAGCTAGTTTTCTTGGCACACTATATATACCCCTCTACCCATCCGGTAGAGGGTTGACCACTTCATCCCAAATCACCCCAAGAACACAAGTGGCTCCCTCTCACTTCTCCTGTACCAAATCATAGATCCCGGAGAGATTCATGAGAGTTCTTGAGAGTTTTTTCAATCAAGTGATAGATCCACTCCCTCTCCCTCTCTTGGCCAAAGTAATTCATGATTTGAGCAAGTCTTGAGCATTTCCCCTTTGTTCTTGTTACTCTTGGAGGTTGGAGACTCCTAGGCGGTAGGAGTGCTCCGGTGATGAATCAACTTGTGATTTGTCCCCCGGGAAGTTTGTGAAGGTTTGGTGGCCGCCTCAAGGTCTACCACTAGTGGTTGAGAATCGCCTTCATGGTGATATCTCAAGGAGAATATGTTGGGGAACGTAGTATTTTAAAATTTTCCTACGATCACGCAAGATCTATCTACCAGATGCATAGCAACGAGAGGGGAGAGTGAGTCTACGTACCCTCATAGACCGAAAGCGGAAGCGTTAGAACAACGCGGTTGATGTAGTCGTACGTCTTCACGGCCCGACCGATCAAGCACCGAAACTACGGCACCTCCGAGTTCTAGCACACGTTCAGCTCGATGACGTCCCTCGAACTCCGATCCAGCCGAGTGTCGAGGGAGAGTTCCGTCAGCACGACGACGTGGTGACGATCTTGATGTTCTACCATCGCAGGGCTTCGCCTAAGTACCGCTACAATATTTATCGAGGAGAACTATGGTGGAGGGGGGCACCGCACACGGCTAAGAGATCAAGAGATCAATTGTTGTGTCTAGAGGTGCCCCACTACCCCCGTATATAAAGGAGGGAGGGAGAGGCCGGCCCTAGAGGGGGCCCACCAAGTGTGGGGAGTCCTACTAGGACTCCCAAGTCCTAGTAGGATTCCCCTTTCCTTTCCGGAGTAGGAGAGAAGGAAAGAGGGGGAGAGGGAGAAGGAAAAGGGGGCTGCACCCCTTGTCCAATTCGGACCAGAAGGGGGGTGCACGCCTCCTTCCTTTTGGCCTCTCTCCTCTATTCCCGTAACTCCCCGGTACTCCGAAAATACCCGAATCACTCGGAACCTTTCCGATGTCCGAATATAGTCGTCCATGTAATGCCCAGGATGGGACTATACCTCCTACGTGTCGAGGCACGACTTAAAGGTATAAGCCCATCCTAGAATGATATCAAGTTTGGTATCTTTGCACGACTCATGTAAAAGAGGGATTAAATTGCAAAAGGAGATAGTTGGCTTACACTCGCCACTTCACACAATACATTACATAAGCATAACATCATTCAAAACATCACAACCCGACTACGGGTGAAGAACCAAAAGAAGATACCAAAACAACATAAAGCCACAGGTCAGGATCGAATCCTAGTAGAAACCACTACTGATCGTCGAACACGTCACAAGCACACGGACAAACTCTTCATCGAGCTCCTGGTGAAGAACTTGAACCAGCTTCTGCTTCAAACTCGGCTGAACCTGCATCTGGTGTTGTAGTAACTGTGAGCCACGAGGACTCAGCAATCCCATAACCATGGGTAACAAGACTAGCAAGGCTTTATGGGTAGGAAGAGGTAAAGTGGTGAGGCTGCAGCAGCGGCTAAGCATAATATGGTGGCTAACTTACGAGTACCAGAATAAGATGAGAAGCTACGCAAATGGTCGCAAAAGTAGTGATCGCTAAAGATCCTAACTACATACGGTCAAACATAACCCCACCGTGTTCTCTTCTCAAAGTGAAAAGAGACAGTCACGGTTACTCACACAGTTGTGTGTTTTACTTCGGATCCTCTGTCAAGTTTTCTACAACCGGACATTAACAAATTCCAATCTGCCACATAACCGCGGGCACGGCTTTCGAAAGATCATAACCCTGCAGGGGTGTTCCAACTTAGCCCATCACAAGCTCTCACGATTAGCTGAAGTGATAAATATAATATCATCACTCCTTATCTTAGGGAAAACCGATCAGGCTCGGCATCCCGGTAGCACAAGACATTTCGACAATGGTAAAACAAGTCCAGCAAGACCTCCCGGCGTGCCGACACCCTGATAGTAGCCGCGCGCATCTCGTCTCAGGCCATGTCCGGATGAGCGCTACGTACAGTACCGAAGACCCCAGATAACTGGGTGGTACCGCAAGTGACTCTAGTTTGGGACCAACACCATCAGCACTGGCCCCCCCTGCAATGTAGAATTAAGAATCTCCAAGGAGCGTCCCCCTTATGCAAATTAATTAATTAATTAAGTTATTATTATGAGGCAAATAAAACCAATGTTGGGCCTTGCTGGAGGGGTTTTATTCAAAGTCGAACTGTCAAGGGGTCCCCATCCACCCATCGTGTAAGGAACGCAAAATCAAGGAACATAATGCCGGTTTATCGGCGCCTAAGGTGGCATGAGTGGAACAAAACACCGAGCAAAAGGCCAAGCCTTCCACCCATGCCCAGTATATAGGTGTGTTAATAATAATTATAGATATTGTGATATATCCAACAACAAGTTCCCTCCTGGAACAGACTTCATCTTCACCTGCAACTAACAACGCTATAAGAGGGACTGAGCAAGCGAGGCTGAGCAAGCGGGTAACATAGCCAAACAGTGGTTTTGCTAGGAAGGTGTCAAGGTTAGAGGTTTCATGGCAACAAGGAGAGGCTGACATAAAAGATGGGTATCGCGACATGTAACGATGGCATCGAGACAACTAAGCATGGCAATGGTAGTAAAGGTATCCAAGGGTATGATCATCTTGCCTGGGATCCCGAAGGAAGAAGGACGAGTCCAAGAAGAAGACGAAGCAACACAGTCGAGCGAATCCTCACAACTCCGGAACGAAACCAAAGCTAACAAGAGAAGCAACCGGAAAGAAGCAAACAACACGGTAAACACACATATCATAAACATGGCATACGATGCACAAGCAAGCATGATGCATGTCCGGTTTAAATAAGCATGGCATGGCAAAGGTGCACAAACAACACTACAAGTTAAGTGGAGCTCAATATGCAACGAGTTGCATATTGACAAAACACCACAATTAATTATTTAGTTGACTCTCGTGATTTACAAGACAAGATTAAATGTTGTTAACATGGCAAGAGGTGAAGCATAAAAAAACTACACTAATAAGGCAATTTAAATGAGGCCGGAGAATAACAACAACATATCCGGAAAATCCCCATGAGCATGTTTAATAATTATAAAGCAAACAACAATTAAACATTTAATGTTGTTAACATGATGCGGATGACATGATCAAGTTTATGCAAGTTTTATTAAAAAGGTTAACATAAGAGGATATGAAGTGTTGTCACCGTGGGGGAAAGAAAAAGGTGCCACGGCAATGATCCGAAATGATGCAACGCAACACCTCGGTTCCGGTTTCTCGTTGAGAGACCGGTGCAAAAACAAAAGGTGGAGTGAACGAGTCAAACGAGATGAAGGTGGGGCGATCCCGTTACCGGGTTCCCACGAGTCGGTGACGAGGCAACCGAGGAACATGACAAGGACGAAACGGACACGGTGCACAAGGGGAACATTGCATACAACACAACAAGCATACATCACACGGGTCACGTCTCGGGTTATACCTTCGAAACACTCGTTTCGGGACGGTTCGAGATCGTCGAGGGACGTAGTGGTAGTAGTTGTACACGGTCGTAGAGGAAGAAGTCGTTCTCGCGAGTCGTGGTACACGTGTCGTAGAGGGAAGTAGTTGTTCTCGCAACTCGTAGAGGAAGTAGTGGTTCACGTCATCGTGTCGTGGTACTTGGCGAATTCCTCGTTTCCGGGCGACGGTAGTGGTACATGCCGTAGAGGGAAGTAGGTACACGGGCGACGGTAGACGTTCACATTCCGTAGTGGTACTTGGTGTCTCCGGGCGTCGGTAGTCGTACACGGGGCATTTTGTAGATGTTCACGGAGCTCGTTCGTAGATGTACTCATATCCGGAGGGGTACTTGTCGTGGCGTCGGACGTAGTGGTACTCGGCGCATCCGAAGAGGTACTTGTCGAGTCGGTCGCGGTACTTGTTCTCGGAGGCGTTTTCGTTCGTAGTTGTTCTTGTCTCCGAAGAGGTACTCGTTTCTTCTGTCAAAACAGTAGCACGGCAACACAACAAAAGAACAACAAAACAAAAGCACGAAACACAGCAGCACGGGGGCGGAACGGTGCTGGAGGTCCAGCAGGCGCGTCCTCGGCCGCGGGAGAAGGATGCAGCGAGGCAGGGGCGCGGTGGAGGCAGAGAGCTGCTGGAGGGGCGCCAGGCAGGGGCGTGGTCGCCGGAGCAGGACTCCAACAGCCTCACTGGTGTACGACGACGACGGCGGCGGCCGGCTCGAGGCGAGGGAAGGCTGGAGAGGACGAAGGGGCGCTCCTGGCCTGGCCGGAGGGAGACGTGGCGAGGCAGCAGGGCCTCTGGCCGCGGCGAGGACGGGACGCCTCGATGCAGGGCGTCGGGGGCTGCAGGGGCGCGGGCGCGCTGAAGGGAGGCAGGCCTGCGCGGCGTAGCCGGCGCTCCTGGCCGGACTCGTCGATGCGGGCGAGGAGGCGAGGAGGATCCAGGCGGGGCCGGCCCTGGCCCGACGGCGGCGGGGCGCGCTGCACCGGCGAGGCGCCGGCTGCTTCTGGGATTGAGCAAAGGGGCTTGGGGTGCTCGCGGGGGAGCCGCTCGAGGGGGAATCGGTCAGAGCACTGCGGGGTGCGAGGGAAGATCGAGGGAGATGAGGGAGGCCGATGGGGATGCGGGATCGAAGGAGGAGTGAGCGGACGAGGGAGAGGGAAGAAAGAGAGTCGAGGGTTGCGAGCGGGTTCGGGCGAAGGCGACGGTAGGACGAGCGGGAGAAGAGTGCGGCGGCGCGCAGAGGGAAAACGGGGAGAGAGAGGAAGGGATGCAGCGACCTAGGGTTACGGGGTAGGTGCGGGCTGCTGGCTAGCCTGATGGGCCAGGAGGCTGAGGTTTGGGCCAGGGAGGCCTAGGGGAGGAGAGAAGGGCGGCTGGGCCAGGGAAGGAGAGAGGGAAAGAAGGAGGCCTAGAGGCTGGCTGCACTTCTTTTATTAAACTCTAAGCAGAAAACAACTAAGAGAAAAAAAGAAAAGAAAGAGGAGGTTTTAGGGAAAAGTTGCACAAAGGAGTATTTTTCTCGGGCAGCATAAAAAGAGCACGGTCCGAGAAAAATAGAAAAGGCATGATCGGAAAATAATTCAAACATATTTGAATTTAATTCAAATAGTTTGAACTAAGACTTGAATATAGAAGTGTCCAAAATGTTCAAATTTTTGGAGGAACCTCGAAACAACGGAAAAGAATTATTGGCAAGATTTGAAGGTGAAACTCGAAGTGAAAAGACATGGGGAAATTATGCAAGTGTGTTATGGTGATTCCGAAGCAATGGAATAATTATTAATATAGCTCCATGATTATTAGGAGGCTTTTATATGTTATAAAGAGAAGACACCTTCCCTCAATTTAAATGGACCGAAGGTCCACACGATTTATTTGGTTGCAAAAATTAATGAGATGATGGCATGATGACATGATGCATTGCAAAAAATAAATAACACAAGCAAAAAGAACACACGGGCAGCCCGGAACATCTGGAATCTTCTGGAATCTTCTGGGACGTCAGTCTCGGGCGTCACAACTCTCCCACACTAACAGAGGATCTCGACCCGAGATCCTAGAGATATCACCGGGTAAAAACAGAAGAGGAAGAGGTAAACAAAGTTGCTTCTTTGACAGACGAGTGAAACCAAAGAACCTTGAGAGGTTAAACAAGTTGAAAGAAAGAATGCAACAGAGATGAACGACGATGAAAACTCCGTTAGAAAAGATGAACAAGGAACATAACCAGAACCTTGTAGGTTGAAAGACATGAAGCAAGAGCTTAGGAACCAAAAGAATATGAAACCGCAATGGTATAGCCAAGGAATAAGAATGACAGAATTTGGACAGCACTTCGTCTGAAAATGGAAGGAATTGAACATAAACTTGAGGAGATGGAATGATACTTGATGAAATGAATAACATATAGCTTCTGAAACAATTAAAAGAATGGCACAAGGTTAAGAAGGATTCAGACAGCACACCGGTATAAGAGAGGCAAAACTTGATGAGATGAGAGAACTTGAATGAAGAATACAACACTCCGGTTAAATGATAAGTAAGGGAAAGAACATGATCTCGATAAAAACGAGAAGATGGTTTGGAGAGAGCAACATCAGAAAGCCTCCGGAATGAAAGAATAGCATATAGATCCAAGAAAGAAAAGAATGGAGAAGAAAATGACAACTTCTCCCACCAAATTGAATTTGAAAGAGCATCCTTACGAAGAAGGGTTGAATGGGGTTGATGGAAAATCAACAACGAAAACGAATAAGCTTGATGTGGGCTTATGGAAAACATCTCAAAATTAAGAGGTGACAACCAGCCACTGAGGAGAACATTTGATTGGATTGAGATCAACAAGGATATGAAAAGCTTATTTCACCGGACTGATAAATGAAGAACTTGGGTCATTTATAAGCACCACAATAACAACAATCCTTAGGGAAGGCTTTTAGGTGAAATACAACCCAAGATTACTCCAACAAATAATTGAAGGGGTTGAAAAGGATCTCCTGAACAAAGAAAATGATGGGTTTAAATATCTCATTCCTGACAACTTGTGAATCATGAAACATGAAGGAATTAACAAGAATGACATAACACCATCTGAAAAGATCAGGTATAAAGGATTGCAATTGGAAAGCATGAAGAAGAATGCTTGAGCTCCAACAAGAATCTTGATGAAGACTTCGAGGATGAATTAAAAGATGATGAACCACCATGAGAACTCCGGTAATGAAAGCATGAGAAGTGGAAGATGAAAATAATAAGATTCAAGGCCTGCGGTGAATTAGATGGAGGTTTGGAATGGTATAATTGAAACAACATGGATCTCCGGAAAACAAGATGAAGAATTTAGAGCCGAGAATATGATGAAAAAGCTCCGGAAAACAGAGATTAACTCACCTTCAAGAATAAGAATAAGAATTATGTCATGCATCTCCTTCACCAATTTAAATTGATGACAACCAAAGGATTTGGCATACTACTTATTCTCGTTGCAAAGAATTAAAGAGAGATCTCGCACAAGCTTGGGTAAATCTTCAACGAAGCACCGGTAGGATTATGAAAAGAACAAATGAATTAAAACGATAACAACGGAAGAGTAAGCTTGAATGAACCACCATAAGAATATAGAGACGAACGAAGAGACATCAATGAAGAATATTTGGAGGACGAAGTTGAAAACTGAGAATGAAGAATCTTGTGAAATGATGGCCTTCGGAGGATCACAAAGAAAAGAATTCATGAAATGCTTCGGATGGGTATGAAAAGAATTCCTCTCAAACGGAACAATAATGAGGATGGCATGAAGCTAAACCACGAATCTTGAAGAAGACGGTTCAAGATTTAAAAGAAACACCTCTCCGGTCTTCAAATGTTGAGAAAGAAAAAAAGAAATGCCAAGAATAATTGTTGAGCACTCCGGAATGAAGAATTAAAAAGGTTGAACCAATGATGAACAAGAATTTGAAAGCGATCCTGAAGAAGGACTGTGACTGATGGAAATCATTCTTACGTCACACTTGAAAAGAATTTGAGTATAACTCCAGAAAATTAGAAGAGTCAGGTAAGATCCTGGGAAAAGACCTGTGGGTTAGGGCCCACTCAAAGAACATCACCGTTGGAAAAGATTGCTTAAGAGATATTGCACCGGTTGAATTAAATGGCTTGAATAAGATAACAATCCTCAAAATAATTTGAACGGATTAAGAATGAAATTATGAATCTTTTGAGATATCTTCAACACTCCGGATGTGAATAACAAGAGGAGAATGATTAATTGGTGCACCGGAATAAGAAAACATTGTGAAAAGACGAAAAGGATAAGATCATCACCGAAATCTTGAATTACAACCACCGGCAGAATTAGAGAACAAAAGAATGATGAACTTGAAGCTCTTGAGCATCTTCACGATAAATCGCCGGATAAGAACATTGAAGGAAAAGAATGAAGAAGTATCACGTGAATAAAATGGATACTTCATCTGAGAATTTCTGACTCCAAGAAGAAAAGGGTGGGAGGGCGGGGAAAACAAAGACAACTTGAGATGAATGAAACAGACAAATCGTCAGATTTCTCAACGGTGTCCGTATGGAATAATTTGAAGAGAAGGCACACCGGTTGAAAAGAATTTAACATGAAGATCTTGATGATCAAGAAGAACTAGCACTCCCATAGAAATATGAGAACACCGATTAGGAAAGGTATGGAATCAACATTTGACATCGAAGCAACTCGAATACCAGAATGAAAACAAAAACAAAGGATAGATGTGTTGCAGCATCATCTTCACAATATCATTCGAACAGAGGATTGAACGAATGAATTCCGCAGGTACATCAACTGACGAGAAGCCACTTGGAGAACAAAAAGTAAATAAAAAGGAACAAGGAACAGATGGAACAAACACAAGATAGAAGTTTCGTTCCGACATATTCGTGCTGAAAGCTCATGGAACGTGTTACAAAAGGGTTTTGCAATCCCCGGATCAGCATAGCCAAGGACCCTTTAAGATGCAACTCCCGATCAGAACAAGTCCATAAAACCACTTCACTCAATGTAGAACCCCAAACTTCATATCGAGCATCCGTTGGAAGAATGCCTAGAACTACTTGATGAACCCACCTATAGATTTCCGAAAGTTTCCAGTTATGCAATCAGGTGTTGGGGATACACGGGAAGCACTGCGCAATCAACTCTAAACCTACATCCAGGTGTATCCATCCTTCAACACATAACCAGTCTTTCTCGGAAACTGTTTACCTCGGACCTTCGAAAAGCATCCACTATAACAAGCTATGGCAATACTCTCGAACTACCTCCCCAGTACTGGGTGATGTCGGGGTTATCTTGCCACTGGCCGTATAGGAGAGATTTTCGATGTCAGCCGTCTTAAGTATTTAGTACTACCGCGATATGCTTGTGACAACAATACCCCGAAGCTCAACTCCTCGGTAACAGGAGGCATCGAGAACAATATCCTTGTCACAAGAACATCGAAACAATCCCATAATACTCGCGGGATCCTAAAAAAAAAATTTGTGCAATTTTTGAAAGTAGAAGAGAAAAGAGTAATCGTCAGGAGTCCTCACCAGAGAGAAAGGGGATGAGAAGCAAAGAAGTCCTACTCTCCGATATAATATAGGACTCAAAAATGTTTTCAGTGTGTGCCTAGACTCAACCGTCAACATTTCGATCAATCAGTGGGGGCTTCTAGGTCGGAGAAGGCTCTGATACCAACTTGTAATGCCCAGGATGGGACTATACCTCCTACGTGTCGAGGCACGACTTAAAGGTATAAGCCCATCCTAGAATGATCTCAAGTTTGGTATCTTTGCACGACTCATGTAAAAGAGGGATTAAATTGCAAAAGGAGATAGTTGGCTTACACTCGCCACTTCACACAATACATTACATAAGCATAACATCATTCAAAACATCACAACCCGACTACGGGTGAAGAACCAAAAGAAGATACCAAAACAACATAAAGCCACAGGCCAGGATCGAATCCTAGTAGAAACCACTACTGATCGTCGAACACGTCACAAGCACACGGACAAACTCTTCATCGAGCTCCTGGTGAAGAACTTGAACCAGCTTCTGCTTCAAACTCGGCTGAACCTGCATCTGGTGTTGTAGTAACTGTGAGCCACGAGGACTCAGCAATCCCATAACCATGGGTAACAAGACTAGCAAGGCTTTATGGGTAGGAAGAGGTAAAGTGGTGAGGCTGCAGCAGCGGCTAAGCATAATATGGTGGCTAACTTATGAGTACCAGAATAAGATGAGAAGCTACGCAAACGGTCGCAAAAGTAGTGATCGCTAAAGATCCTAACTACATACGGTCAAACATAACCCCACCGTGTTCTCTTCTCAAAGTGAAAAGAGACAGTCACGGTTACTCACACAGTTGTGTGTTTTACTTCGGATCCTCTGTCAAGTTTTCTACAACCGGACATTAACAAATTCCAATCTGCCACATAACCGCGGGCACGGCTTTCGAAAGATCATAACCCTGCAGGGGTGTTCCAACTTAGCCCATCACAAGCTCTCACGATTAGCTGAAGTGATAAATATAATATCATCACTCCTTATCTTAGGGAAAACCGATCAGGCTCGGCATCCCGGTAGCACAAGACATTTCGACAATGGTAAAACAAGTCCAGCAAGACCTCCCGGCGTGCCGACACCCTGATAGTAGCCGCGCGCATCTCGTCTCAGGCCACGTCCGGATGAGCGCTACGTACAGTACCGAAGACCCCAGATAACTGGGTGGTACCGCAAGTGATTCTAGTTTGGGACCAACACCATCAGCACTGGCCCCCCCTGCAATGTAGAATTAAGAATCTCCAAGGAGCGTCCCCCTTATGCAAATTAATTAATTAATTAAGTTATTATTATGAGGCAAATAAAACCAATGTTGGGCCTTGCTGGAGGAGTTTTATTCAAAGTCGAACTGTCAAGGGGTCCCCATCCACCCATCGTGTAAGGAACGCAAAATCAAGGAACATAATGCCGGTTTATCGGCGCCTAAGGTGGCATGAGTGGAACAAAACACCGAGCAAAAGGCCAAGCCTTCCACCCATGCCCAGTATATAGGTGTGTTAATAATAATTATAGATATTGTGATATATCCAACAACAAGTTCCCTCCTGGAACAGACTTCATCTTCACCTGCAACTAACAACGCTATAAGAGGGACTGAGCAAGCGAGGCTGAGCAAGCGGGTAACATAGCCAAACAGTGGTTTTGCTAGGAAGGTGTCAAGGTTAGAGGTTTCATGGCAACAAGGAGAGGCTGACATAAAAGATGGGTATCGCGACATGTAACGATAGCATCGAGACAACTAAGCATGGCAATGGTAGTAAAGGTATCCAAGGGTATGATCATCTTGCCTGGGATCCCGAAGGAAGAAGGACGAGTCCAAGAAGAAGACGAAGCAACACAGTCGAGCGAATCCTCACAACTCCGGAACGAAACCAAAGCTAACAAGAGAAGCAACCGGAAAGAAGCAAACAACACGGTAAACACACATATCATAAACATGGCATACGATGCACAAGCAAGCATGATGCATGTCCGGTTTAAATAAGCATGGCATGGCAAAGGTGCACAAACAACACTACAAGTTAAGTGGAGCTCAATATGCAACGAGTTGCATATTGACAAAACACCACAATTAATTATTTAGTTGACTCTCGTGATTTACAAGACAAGATTAAATGTTGTTAACATGGCAAGAGGTGAAGCATAAAAAAACTACACTAATAAGGCAATTTAAATGAGGCCGGAGAATAACAACAACATATCCGGAAAATCCCCATGAGCATGTTTAATAATTATAAAGCAAACAACAATTAAACATTTAATGTTGTTAACATGATGCGGATGACATGATCAAGTTTATGCAAGTTTTATTAAAAAGGTTAACATAAGAGGATATGAAGTGTTGTCACCGTGGGGGAAAGAAAAAGGTGCCACGGCAATGATCCGAAATGATGCAACGCAACACCTCGGTTCCGGTTTCTCGTTGAGAGACCGGTGCAAAAACAAAAGGTGGAGTGAACGAGTCAAACGAGATGAAGGTGGGGCGATCCCGTTACCGGGTTCCCACGAGTCGGTGACGAGGCAACCGAGGAACATGACAAGGACGAAACGGACACGGTGCACAAGGGGAACATTGCATACAACACAACAAGCATACATCACACGGGTCACGTCTCGGGTTATACCTTCGAAACACTCGTTTCGGGACGGTTCGAGATCGTCGAGGGACGTAGTGGTAGTAGTTGTACACGGCCGTAGAGGAAGAAGTCGTTCTCGCGAGTCGTGGTACACGTGTCGTAGAGGGAAGTAGTTGTTCTCGCAACTCGTAGAGGAAGTAGTGGTTCACATCATCGTGTCGTGGTACTTGGCGAATTCCTCGTTTCCGGGCGACGGTAGTGGTACATGCCGTAGAGGGAAGTAGGTACACGGGCGACGGTAGACGTTCACATTCCGTAGTGGTACTTGGTGTCTCCGGGCGTCGGTAGTCGTACACGGGGCGTTTTGTAGATGTTCACGGAGCTCGTTCGTAGATGTACTCATATCCGGAGGGGTACTTGTCGTGGCGTCGGACGTAGTGGTACTCGGCGCATCCGAAGAGGTACTTGTCGAGTCGGTCGCGGTACTTGTTCTCGGAGGCGTTTTCGTTCGTAGTTGTTCTTGTCTCCGAAGAGGTACTCGTTTCTTCTGTCAAAATAGTAGCACGGCAACACAACAAAAGAACAACAAAACAAAAGCACGAAACACAGCAGCACGGGGGCGGAACGGTGATGGAGGTCCAGCAGGCGCGTCCTCGGCCGCGGGAGAAGGATGCAGCGAGGCAGGGGCGCGGTGGAGGCAGAGAGCTGCTGGAGGGGCGCCAGGCAGGGGCGTGGTCGCCGGAGCAGGACTCCAACAGCCTCACTGGTGTACGACGACGACGGCGGCGGCCGGCTCGAGGCGAGGGAAGGCTGGAGAGGACGAAGGGGCGCTCCTGGCCTGGCCGGAGGGAGACGTGGCGAGGCAGCAGGGCCTCTGGCCGCGGCGAGGACGGGACGCCTCGATGCAGGGCGTCGGGGGCTGCAGGGGCGCGGGCGCGCTAAAGGGAGGCAGGCCTGCGCGGCGTAGCCGGCGCTCCTGGTCGGACTCGTCGATGCGGGCGAGGAGGCGAGGAGGATCCAGGCGGGTCCGGCCCTGGCCCGACGGCGGCGGGGCGCGCTGCACCGGCGAGGCGCCGGCTGCTTCTGGGATTGAGCAAAGGGGCTTGGGGTGCTCGCGGGGGAGCCGCTCGAGGGGGAATCGGTCAGAGCATTGCGGGGTGCGAGGGAAGATCGAGGGAGATGAGGGAGGCCGATGGGGATGCGGGATCGAAGGAGGAGTGAGCGGACGAGGGAGAGGGAAGAAAGAGAGTCGAGGGTTGCGAGCGGGTTCGGGCGAAGGCGACGGTAGGATGAGCGGGAGAAGAGTGCGGCGGCGCGCAGAGGGAAAACGGGGAGAGAGGAAGGGATGCAGTGGCCTAGGGTTACGGGGTAGGTGCGGGCTGCTGGCTAGCCTGATGGGCCAGGAGGCTGAGGTTTGGGCCAGGGAGGCCTAGGGGAGGAGAGAAGGGCGGCTGGGCCAGGGAAGGAGAGAGGGAAAGAAGGAGGCCTAGAGGCTGGCTGCACTTCTTTTATTAAACTCTAAGCAGAAAACAACTAAGAGAAAAAAAGAAAAGAAAGAGGAGGTTTTAGGGAAAAGTTGCACAAAGGAGTATTTTTCTCGGGCAGCATAAAAAGAGCACGGTCCGAGAAAAATAGAAAAGGCATGATCGGAAAATAATTCAAACATATTTGAATTTAATTCAAATAGTTTGAACTAAGACTTGAATATAGAAGTGTCCAAAATGTTCAAATTTTTGGAGGAACCTCGAAACAACGGAAAAGAATTATTGGCAAGATTTGAAGGTGAAACTCGAAGTGAAAAGACATGGGGAAATTATGCAAGTGTGTTATGGTGATTCCGAAGCAATGGAATAATTATTAATATAGCTCCATAATTATTAGGAGGCTTTTATATGTTATAAAGAGAAGACACCTTCCCTCGATTTAAATGGACCGAAGGTCCACACGATTTATTTGGTTGCAAAAATTAATGAGATGATGGCATGATGACATGATGCAATGCAAAAAATAAATAACACAAGCAAAAAGAACACACGGGCAGCCCGGAACATCTGGAATCTTGTGGAATCTTCTGGGACGTCAGTCTCGGGCGTCACAGTCCAATATATCGATTTTTACGTCTCGACCATTTTGAGACTCCTCGTCATGTCCCCGATCTCATCCGGGACTCCGAACTCCTTCGGTACATCAAAACTCATAAACTCATAATAAAACTATCATCGAAACCTTAAGCGTGCGGACCCTACGGGTTCGAGAACTATGTAGACATGACCGAGACACGTCTCCGGTCAATAACCAATAGCGGAACCTGGATGCTCATATTGGCTCCCACATATTCTACGAAGATCTTTATCGGTCAAACCGCATAACAACATACATTGTTCCCTTTGTCATCGGTATGTTACATGCCCGAGATTCGATCGTCGGTATCTCAATACCTAGTTCAATCTCGTTACCAACAAGTCTCTTTACTCGTTCCGTAATACATCATCCCGCAACTAACTCATTAGCTGCAATGCTTGCAAGGCTTATAGTGATGTGTATTACCGAGTGGGCCCAGAGATACCTCTCCGACAATCGGAGTGACAAATCCTAATCTTGAAATACGCCAACCCAACAAGTACCTTCGGAGACACCTGTAGAGTACCTTTATAATCACCCAGTTACGTTGTGACGTTTGGTAGCACACAATGTGTTCCTCCGGTATTCGGGAGTTGCATAATCTCATAGTCATAGGAACATGTATAAGTCATGAAGAAAGCAATAGCAATAAAACTTAAACGATCATAGTGCTAAGCTAACGGATGGGTCTTGTCCATCAGATCATTCTCCTAATGATGTGATCCCGTTGATCAAATGACAACTCATGTCTATGGCTAGGAAACATAACCATCTTTGATCAATGAGCTAGTCTAGTAGAGGCATACTAGGGACACTCTGTTTTGTCTATGTATTCACACATGTATTAAGTTTCCGGTTAATACAATTCTAGCATGAATAATAAACATTTATCGTGATATAAGGAAATAAATAATAACTTTATTATTGCCTCTAGGGCATATTTCCTTCAGTCTCCCACTTGCACTAGAGTCAATAATCTAGTTCACATCGCCATGTGATTTAACACCGATAGTTCACATCGTCATGTGATTAACACCCAAAGGGTTTACTAGAGTCAATAATCTAGTTCACATCGCTATGTGATTATCAGCCAAAGAGTACTAAGGTTTGATCATGTTTTGCTTCGTGAGAGAAGTTTAGTCAACGGGTCTGTCACATTCAGATCCGTATGTATTTCGCAAATGTCTATGTGTCTACAATGCTCTTCATGGAGCTACTCTAGCTAATTGCTCCCACTTTCAATACGCATCCAGATTGATACTTAGAGTCAGCTGGATTTAGTGTCAAAGCTTGCATCGGCGTAACCCTTTACGACGAACTCTTTATCACCTCCATAATCGAGAAACATTTCCTTAGTCATCCAGTTACTAAGGATAATTTTGACCGCTGTACAGTGATCTACTCCTGGATCACTATTGTACCCCCTTGACAAACTCATGGCAAGGTACGCAACATGTTTGGTACACAGCATGGCATACTTTATAGAACCTATGGCTGAGGCATAGGGAATGACTTTCATTCTCTCTATATTTTTCTGCCGTGGTCTGGCTTTGAGTCTTACTCAACTTCACACCTTACAAGTCAGGTAAGAACTCCTTCTTTGACTGATCCATTTTGAACTACTTCAAAATCATATCAAGGTATGTACTCATCGAAAGTCTTATCAAGCGTCTTGATCTATCTCTATAGATCTTGATGCCCAATATGTAAGCAGCTTCACCAAGGTCTTTCTTTGAAAAACTCCTTTCAAACACTCCTTTATGCTTTCTAGAAAATTCTACATCATTTCCGATCGACAATATGTCATTCACATATACTTATCAGAAAGGTTGTAGTGCTCCCACTCACTTCTTGTAAATACAGGCTTCACCGCAAGTCTGTATAAATCTATATGCTTTGATCAACTTATCAAAGCGTATATTCCAACTCCGAGATGCTTGCACCAGTCCATAGATGGATCGCTGGAGCTTGCACATTTTGTTAGCACCTTTAGGATTGACAAAACCTTCTGGTTGCATCATATACAAGTCTTCTTTATTAAATCCATTAAAGAATGCAGTTTTGTTATCCATTTGCCAGATTTCATAAAATGCGGCAATTGCTAACATGATTCGGACAGACTTAAGCATCGCTACGGGTGAGAAAGTCTCATCGTAGTCAACTCCTTGAACTTGTTGAAAAACTTTCGCAACAAGTCGAGCTTTGTAAAAGTAACATTACTGTCAGCGTCAGTCTTCCTCTTGAAGATCCATTTATTTTCGATGGCTTGCCGACCATCGGGCAAGTCAACCAAAGTCCACACTTTGTTCTCATACATGGATCCCATCTCAGATTTCATGGTCTCAAGCCATTTTGCGGAATCTGGGCTCATCATCGCTTCCTCATAGTTTGTAGGTTCATCATGGTCCAGTAACATGACTTCCAGAACCGGGTTGCCGTACCACTCTGGTGCGGAACGTACTCTGGTTGATCTACGAAGTTCAGCAGTAACTTGATCCGAAGTTTCATGATCATCATCATTAGCTTCCTCACTAATTGGTGTAGGGATCACTGGAACCAGTTTCTGTGATGTACTACTATCCAATTCGGGAGAAGGTACAATTACCTCATCAAGTTCCACTTTCCTCCCACTCACTTCTTTCGAGAGAAATTCCTTCTCTAGAAAGGATCCACTCTTAGCAACAAAGACCTTGCCTTCGGATCTGTGATAGAAGGTGTACCCAACAGTTTCTTTTGGGTATCCTATGAAGATTTACTTCTCCGATTTGGGTTTGAGCTTATCATGTTGAAACTTTTTCACATAAGCCTCGCAGTCCCAAACTTAAAGAAATGACAGCTTAGGTTTCTCGTAAAACCACAGTTCATACGGTGTCATCTCCACGGATTTAGATGGTGCCCTATTTAACGTGAATGTATCTGTCTCTAATGCATAACCCCAAAAGCGATAGTGGTAGATCGGTAAGAGACATCATCGATCGCACCATATCTAATAAAGTACGGTTATGACGTTCGGACACACCATTACACTATGGTGTTCCAGGTGGCGTGAGTAGTGAAACTATTTCACATTGTTTTTACTGAAGGCCAAACTCGCTAACTCAAATATTTTACCTCTACGATCATATCGTAGAAACTCTTATTTTCTTGTTACGATGATTCTCCACTTCACTCTGAAATTCTTTGAACTTTTCAAATGTTTTAGACTTGTGCTTCATTAAGTAGATATACCCATATCTGCTCAAATCATCAGTGAAGGTCAGAAAATAACGATACCCGCCGCGAGCTTCAACACTCATTGGTCCACATACATCTGTATGTATGATCTCCAACAAATCTGTTGCTCGCTCCATTGTTCCGGAGAACGGAGTTTTAGTCATCTTTCCCATGAGGCATGGTTCGCAAGCACCAAGTGATTCATAATCAAGTGATTCCAAAAGTCCATCACTATGGAGTTTCTTCATGCGCTTTACACCATTATGACCTAAACAGCAGTGCCACATATAAGTTGCACTATCATTATTAACCTTGCATCTTTTGGCTTCAATATTATGAATATGTGTATCACCGCGATCGAGATCCAACAAACTATTTTCATTGGGTGTATGACCATCGAAGGTTTTATTCATGTAAACAGAATAACAATTATTCTATGACTTTAAATGAATAACCGTATTGCAACAAATATGATCAAATCATATTCATGCTCAACGCAAATGCCAAATAACATTTATTTAGGTTTTACACTAATCCCGAAAGTATAGGGAGTGTGCGATGATGATCATATCAATCTTGGAACCACTTCCAACACACATCGTCACTTCACCTTTAACTAGTCTCTGTTCATTCTGCAATTCTCGTTTCGAGTTACTAATTTTAGCAACTGAACCGGTATCAAATACCCAGGGGTTGCTATGAACACTAGTAAAGTACACATCAATAATCTGTATATCAAAATATACCTTTGTTCACTTTGCCATCCTTCTTATCCGCCAAGTATCTAGGGCAGTTCCACTTCCAGTGATCATTTCCTTTGCAGTAGAAGCACTTAGTTTCAGGCTTGAGTTTTAGCTTTGGGTTTCTTCACGGGAGTGACAACTTGCTTGTCATTCTTCTTGAAGTTCCCCTTCTATCCATTTGCCCTTTACTTGAAACAAGTGGTCTTGTTAACCATCAACACTTGATGCTTTTTCATGATTTCTACCTTCGCCGACTTCAGCATTGCGAAGAGCTCGGGAATTCCTTTCGTCATCCCTTGCATATTATAGTTCATCACGAAGTTCTACTAACTTGGTGATAGTGACTAGAGAACTTTGTCAATTACTATCCTATCTGGAAGATTAACTCCCACTTGATTCAAGTAATTGTAGTACCCAGACAATCTGAGCACATGCTCACTGGTTGAGCTATTTTCCTCCATCTTGTAGGCAAAGTACTGTCAGAAGTCTTATACCTCTCGACACGGGCATGAGTATGAAATACTAATTTCAACTCTTGGAACATCTTATATGCTCCGTGGCGTTCAAAACGTTTTTGAAGTCCCGGTTCTAAGCCATAAAGCATGGTGCACTTAAACTATCAAGTAGTCATCATACCGAGCTTTTGTCAAAACGTTCATAACGTCTACATCTGCTCCTGCAATAGGTATGTCACCTAGCGGTGCATTAAGGACATAATTCTCTGTGCAGCAATGAGGATAATCCTCAGATCACGGAACAATTCCGCATCATTGCTACTAACATCTTTCAACTTAGTTTTCTCTAGGAACATATAAAAAATAAACGGGGAGCAACATCGCGAGCTATTGATCTACAACATAGATATGCTAATACTACGAGGACTAAGTTCATGATAAATTAAAGTTCAATTTAATCATATTACTTAAGAACTCCCACTTAGATAGACATCCCTCTAGTCATCTAAATGATCACGTGATCCAAATCAACTGAACCATGTCCGATCATCACGTGAGATGGAGTAGTTTCAATGGTGAACATTTTATGTTGATCATATCTACTATATGATTCACGCTCGACCTTTCGGTCTCCAGTGTTCCGAGGCCATATCTGCATATGCTAGGCTCGCCAAGTTTAACCCGAGTATTCTGCGTGTGCAAAACTGGCTTACACCCGTTGTATTTGAACGTAGAGCTTATCACACCCGATCATCACGTGGTGTCTCGGCACGACGAACTTTCGCAACGGTGCATACTCAGGGAGAACACTTATACCTTGAAATTTAGTAAGGGATCATCTTATAATGCTACCGTCGAACTAAGCAAAATAAGAAGCATAATAAGATAAACATCACATGCAATCAAAATATGTGACATGATATAGCCATCATCATCTTGTGCTTTTGATCTCCATCTCCAAAGCACCGTCATGATCACCTTCGTCACCGGCGCGACACCTTGATCTCCATCATAGCATCGTTGTCGTCTCGCCAACTATTGCTTCTACAACTATCGCCACCGCTTAGTGATAAAGTAAAACAATTACATGGCGATTGCATTTCATACAATAAAGCGACAACCATATGGCTCCTGCCAGTTGCCGATAACTTTACAAAACATGATCATTTCATACAAAACCGTATAACTCATCATGTCTTGACCATATCACATCACAAGATGCCCTGCAAAAACAAGTTAGACGTCCTCTACTTTGTTGTTGCAAGTTTTACGTGGCTGCTACGGGCTTAGCAAGAACCGTTCTTACCTACGCATACAAAACCACAACGATATTTCGTCAAGTATGTGCTGTTTTAACCTTCACAAGGACCGGGCGTAGCCACACTTGATTCAACTAAAGTTGGAGAAACTGACACCCGCCAGCCACCTGTGTGCGAAGCACGTCGGTAGAACCAGTCTCGCGTAAGCGTACGCGTAATGTCGGTCCGGGCCGCTTCATCCAACAATACCGCCGAATCAAAGTATGACATGCTGGTAAGCAGTATGACTAGTATCGTCCACAACTCACTTGTGTTCTACTCGTGCATATCATCTACGCATAGACCTGGCTCATGATGCCACTGTTGGGGAACGTAGTATTTTAAAATTTTCCTACGATCACGCATGATCTATCTACCAGATGCATAGCAACGAGAGGGGAGAGTGAGTCTACGTACCCTCGTAGACCGAAAGCGGAAGCGTTAGAACAACGCGGTTGATGTAGTCATACGTCTTTACGGCCCGACCGATCAAGCACCGAAACTACGGCACCTCCGAGTTCTAGCACACGTTCAGCTCGATGACGTCCCTCGAACTCCGATCCAGCCGAGTGTCGAGGGAGAGTTCCGTCAGCACGACGGCGTGGTGACAATCTTGATGTTCTACCGTCGCAAGGCTTCGCCTAAGCACCGCTACAATATTTATCGAGGAGAACTATGGTGGAGGGGGGCACCGCACACGGCTAAGAGATCAAGAGATCAATTGTTGTGTCTAGAGGTGCCCCCTACCCCCGTATATAAAGGAGGGAGGGAGAGGCCGGCCCTAGAGGGGGCCCACCAAGTGTGGGGAGTCCTACTAGGACTCCCCAGTCCTAGTAGGATTCCCCTTTCCTTTCCGGAGTAGGAGAGAAGGAAAGAGGGGGAGAGGGAGAAGGAAAAGGGGGCTGCACCCCTTGTCCAATTCGGACCAGAAGGGGGGTGCGCGCCTCCTTCCTTTTGGCCTCTCTCCTCTATTCCCGTAACTCCCTGGTACTCCGAAAATACCCGAATCACTCGGAACCTTTCCGATGTCCGAATATAGTCGTCCAATATATCGATTTTTACGTCTCGACCATTTTGAGACTCCTCGTCATGTCCCCGATCTCATCCGGGACTCCGAACTCCTTTGGTACATCAAAACTCATAAACTCATAATAAAACTATCATCGAAACCTTAAGCGTGCGGACCCTACGGGTTCGAGAACTATGTAGACATGACCGAGACACGTCTCCGGTCAATAACCAATAGCGGAACCTGGATGCTCATATTGGCTCCCACATATTCTACGAAGATCTTTATCGGTCAAACCGCATAACAACATACATTGTTCCCTTTGTCATCGGTATGTTACATGCCCGAGATTCGATCGTCGGTATCTCAATACCTAGTTCAATCTCGTTACCAACAAGTCTCTTTACTCGTTCCGTAATACATCATCCCGCAACTAACTCATTAGCTGCAATGCTTGCAAGGCTTATAGTGATGTGTATTACCGAGTGGGCCCAGAGATACCTCTCCGACAATGGAGTGACAAATCCTAATCTTGAAATACGCCAACCCAACAAGTACCTTCGGAGACACCTGTAGAGTACCTTTATAATCACCCAGTTACGTTGTGACGTTTGGTAGCACACAAAGTGTTCCTCCGGTATTCGAGAGTTGCATAATCTCATAGTCATAGGAACATGTATAAGTCATGAAGAAAGCAATAGCAGTAAAACTTAAACGATCATAGTGCTAAGCTAACGGATGGGTCTTGTCCATCAGATCATTCTCCTAATGATGTGATCCCGTTGATCAAATGACAACTCATGTCTATGGCTAGGAAACATAACCATCTTTGATCAATGAGCTAGTCTAGTAGAGGCATACTAGGGACACTCTGTTTTGTCTATGTATTCACACATGTATTAAGTTTCCGGTTAATACAATTCTAGCATGAATAATAAACATTTATCATGATATAAGGAAATAAATAATATCTTTATTATTGCCTCTAGGGCATATTTCCTTCAGAATAGGGTGAGCCTTCGTGGCATTGGTGTACCTTCGTGGTAACATCCACCTCTCTAACGGTGACTAGCTTCCCTCCAAGGAAGTGAACATCGGGATACATCCTCATCTTCGTGACTTTGGTTATCCCTAACCCTAACTCCTTACTTGTGGTTTACTTTGGTCACTTGACCGTGCATTCACTATATCTTGTTATCCTCATTATATTGTGTTGGCCATTACCTTGAAGAGATTATTTAGGCCTACACTTTATATTCGCAATTCATACTTTCTACTATTGTTCTATCTTATGCTTAGTGTGAATTGCTAACTTGTAACATTCATTTCCATATCTTGTGACATAACTTGTGTAAGCTTGTAGTGCTTACTTGAGTTTGCTTGTATCATTCAATTCCATATATTGTGATACAATTTGTGTAAGCTTGTATTGCTTACTTGTGGTTGTGTGCATTATTCATTTCCATATCTCGTGATATACATTGAGTAAGTTTGTGTGACTTACTTGTGCTTTCTCATATCCTCATTGTTCTCATCTTGATTATCCTAAGTTATGGGTGCACTTAGTGAGCCTAGTTTGTTTATGCACTAGGATATGGCCAAATCCATAAAAGATTTTAAAATGCCTATTCACCCCCCTCTAGGCGACATCGTGGTCCTTTCAGGCGTAACCTTTTACGACGAACTCTTTATCACCTCCATAATCGAGAAACATTTCCTTAGTCCTCCAGTTACTAAGGATAATTTTGACCACTATCCGGTGATCTACTCCTGGATCACTATTGTACCTCCTTACCAAACTCATGGCAAGGTACACAACAGATTTGGTACAAAGCATGGCATACTTTATAGAACCTATGGCTGAGGCATAGGGAATGACTTTCATTCTCTCTATATTTTTCTTCCGTGGTCGGGCTTTCAGTCTTAGTCTACTTCATACCTTGCAACTCAGGCAAGAACTCCTTCTTTGACTAATCCATTTTGAACTCCTTCAAAAACTTATCAAGGTATGTACTCATTGAAAATCTTATAAGCGTCTTGATCTATCTCTATAGATCTTGATGCCCAATAGGTAAGCAGCTTCACCGAGGTCTTTTATTGAAAAACTCCTTTTAAACAATCCTTTATGCTTTCCAGAAAATTCTACATCATTTCCGATCAACAATATGTCATTCACATATACTTATCAGAAATGTTGTAGTGCTCCCACTCACTTTCTTGTAAATACATGTTTCTCAAAAAGTTTGTATAGAACCATGTGCTTTGATCACCTCATCAAAGCGTATATTCCAACTCCGAGATGCTTGCACCAGTCCATAGATGTATCGCTGGAGCTTGCACACTTTGTTAGCTCCTTTAGGATCGACAAAACCTTCTGGTTGCATCATATACAACTCTTCTTTGAGATATCCATGCAGTTTTGACATCCATTTGCCAGATTTCATAATCATAAAATGCGGCAATTGCTAACATGATTCGGACAAACTTAAGCATCGCTACAGGTGAGAAGGTCTCATCGTATTCAACTCCTTGAACTTGTCAAAAGCCTTTTCACAACAAATCGAACTTTATAGATAGTAACATTACCATCGGCGTTAGTCTTCCTCTTAAAGATCCATTTATTTTTTTCAATGGCTTGCCGATCATCGGGCAAGTCAACCAAAGTCCACACTTTGTTCTCATACATGGATCCTATCTCAGATTTCATAGCTTCAAGCCATTTTGCGGAATCTGGGCTCATCATCGCTTCCTCATAGTTCGCAGGTTCATCATGGTTTAGTAACATGATTTCCAGAACAGGGTTACCATACCACTCTGGTGCGGAACGTGCTCTCGTTGACCTACGAGGTTTAGTAGCAACTTGATATGAAGTTTCATGATCATCATCATTAACTTCCTCACTAATTGGTGTAGGAATCACTGGGACTGATTTATGTGATGAATAACTTTCCAATTTGGAAGAAGGTACAAATACCTCATCAAGTTATACTTTCCTCGCACTCACTTCTTTCGAGAGAAACTCCTTCTTTAGAAAGGATCCATTCTTAGCAACGAATATCTTGCCTTCGGATATGTGATAGAAGGTGTACCCAACAATTTCTTTTGGGTATCCTATGAAGCATATGGTTTTATACTGGAGGCGCCCAAGATTGAGGGCCACCCTTAGCCGGCACCACTCGTCCAGCAGTTTAAGACCCTCAGCTTCAAGACAAGCATCGGCCCCATCAAGCTCTTTCCCAAGCCGGCCCAACGCGTTCATCGCCTCTCGGAGAAGCTCGCGTCGGGCGGCCCCGTGCCTGCGCACTGACTCGAGCAGGAAGCCAGGACCCTCTTCGGCGCCAAGAGGAGTTGAAGAAACCTGAGGAGACTCGTCTCCCCCCGGGGGCGAGACCGGGGTCTCCTCCGTCCTATTCGTTGCTCGGTCCCCGACCGGGACCTGGTGTAATGCCCAGTATGAGATTATACCTCCCACGTGTCGAGGCACGACTTAAAGGCATAAGCTCATACTAGAATGATCTCAAGTATGGTATCTTTGCACGACTCATGTAAAAGAGGGATGAAATTGCAAAAGAGTAGTTGGCTTACACTCGCCACGTCACACAATACATTACATAAGCAAATCATCATCCAAATAACATTACAGTCCGACTACGGATGAAGATCCAAATGAAAGATACCATAAATAAAACAACACGAGGTCCAATCGCCCCTAGTAGGAACCACTACTGATCGTCGAAAACGTCACATACATACGACCACTCTCTTCGTCGGACTCCCACCGAAGTTCTTGGACCAACTCCTGCGCTGATCTCAGCAGTACCTGCATCTGGTGTTGTAGTATCTGTGAGCCACGAGGACTCAGCAATCCCATAACCATGGGTATCAAGACTAGCAAAGCTTTATAGGTATGGAGAAGGGTAGTGGTGAGGTTGCAGCAGCGGCTAAGCATAATATGGTGGCTAACTAACGAATACAAGAATAAGATGAGCATCTACACAAACGGTCGCAAACTAGTAATGACCGCTAAAGATCCTGAACTACCTACGAGTCAAACATAACCCCACCGTGTTCTCTTCTCAAAGTGAAAAGAGACAGTCACGGTTACTCACACAGTTGTGTGTTTTACTTCGGATCCTCTGTCAAGTTTTCTACAACCGGACATTAACAAATTCCAATCTGCCACATAACCGTGGGCACGGCTTTCGAAAGATCATAACCCTGCAGGGGTGTCCCAACTTAGCCCATCACAAGCTCTCACGATCAGCAGAAGTAATAATAATATTACCCCTTATCTTAGGGAAGGCCCGATCAGACTCGGAATTCCCGGTGCACAAGACATTTCAACAATGGTAAAACAAGTCCAGCAAGACCTCCCGGAGTGCCGACACCCTGATAGTAGCCGCGCGTATCTCGTCTCAGGCCACGCCCGGATGGGTGATGCTACAGGTAAAACCAGCCCTCGAGTTTCCCCGAGGTGGCCCCGCAGGCTCCCCGTTTGGGACCAACACCATCAGCACTGGCCCTCCTGCTATGTAGAAAAGAATCTCAAGGGTGCGACCCCCTATGCAAATTTAATTAATTAAGTTGTTATTATGAGGCAAATTAAAACCAATGTTGGGCCTTGCTGGAGGAGTTTTATTCAAAGACGAACTGTCAAGGGGTCCCCATATACCCAACCGTGTAAGGAACACAAAATCAAGGAACATAATGCCGGTTTATCGGCTCCTAAGGTGGCATGAGTGGAACAAAACACCGAGCAAAAGGCCAAGCCTTCCACCCATGCCCAGTATATAGGTGTGTTAATATATATAAGACATATTGTGATATTCCCAAAGCATCAAGTTCCAACATGGAACAATCTTCATCTTCACCTGCAACTAACAACGCTATAAGAGGGGCTGAGCAAGTGGGTAACATAGCCAAACAACGGTTTGCTGGGAAGGTGTCAAAAGGTTAGAGGTTTCATGGCAACAAGGAGAGGGGCTGACAATAAATGATGGGTGGCGCGACATATGACGATAGCATTGAGACAACTAAGCATGGAAATGGTAGTAAAGGTATCCAAGGGTATGGTCATCTTGCCTGGGATTCCGCAAGGAAGAAGAACAAGTCCAAGAAGTAGTCAAACAAATCCTCACAACTCCGGAACGAACCCGAAGCTAACGAGAGAAGCATACCGGAAAGAAGCAAACAACATGGTAAGCACACATATCATAACCATGGCATGATGCACAAACAAATATGATGCATGTCCAGTTTAAATATGCATGGCATGGCAAAGTGCACAAACAACACTACAAGTTAAGTGGAGCTCAATATGCAACGAGTTGCATATTGACGAAACACCACATTTTATTTATTTAGTTGACTCTCGTTATCTACAAGACAAGATTAAATGTTTTTATTAAACATTGTAAAAGGTGAAGCATGAGCAAGACTACACTATCTAGTCATTTTAAATGAGGCCGGAAATAACAATAACAATTCCGGAAAACTCCTCATGACCAATTTAGCAATTATTAAAGCAACAACAATTTAACACTCCAAGGTTGTTATCATGATGCGGATGACATGATCAAGTTTATGCAATTTTTAGAAAAAGTTAACATGAACATGATAAGGAGTATTTGTCGCCACGACGGAAAGAAAAGAGGGTCGTGGCGGCGAAAACGGATACGGTGCCACGGCAACGTTCCGATAATCCAACACTCGTCGAGATGTCGGTGCAAAAGCACGGTGGCGTGAGCGTGTCGCAAGAGATAGGTGGGGTGATCCCGGTTTCCGGGTTCCCATGGGACAACGGCATGGCAACAAGAAGGAACATCTCAGGCAACGATTCGGGCACGGTACAAACATAAGGTGCAACTCATACCAACAAGCAACATTCATTCACGGCCGTCGTCTTGGGGTATACCTTCGAAGCGAGCGTTTTCAGAGGGGTTCGAGACGTCGAGGGAAGTAGTGGTACTCGCGGGTCGTGGTACACGTTTTGTAGCCGTTCACGTTATCGTGTCGTGGTACTCGCCGCATTCCAGACCGAAGGGGTACTTGGCGCATCCACGGGTCTTCGAGGGTAGTCGTACATTTCTGAAGAGGAACTTGGGGCAACGTTTGTAGTCGTTCGGTCGTACATGCTTGCCGATGTGGTACTTGGCGAATCCCTGTAGTCGTACATATCTTCATGCTGTAGTCGAACTTGGGGTCTTGGCGTATCCGTGCGTAGACGTACTTGCTGCTCCGTGTGATTGAACTCGAGGTGTTCTTGCCGTCGGACTTGGTGCGATGCAGAAGGAGCAGCTCCAGCGATGGCCATGCGACGAGGAGGAAAACGGGGCATGGCAGAACAACGCGATGGGGCAGCTCCTAGCGAGCGGACAGAGGTGCAGTGAGAGGAGCAGGCCGGAGGGGACAGGCCGCAGATTGCGAGGCCGAGGCAGGAGGCTCGGCACCGGCGACGGAGCTGACGCGCGGAGGAGGGCCGGCTTGAGCGGAGGAACAACGAGGCAGCGTCCGTGTTGGGGTTCGCCGGCGGTGGGGAAGAGGATCCTGCAGCGGTCTCTACTCATCAGCGTCGGAGGACAATGATGCAGAGCAGCCGCGGCAGAGCAGCTCGGGGACGGTGCGGGGAAGAGAGGAGGTCGGGGAGCAGCGGCGTGCCCCGTCGGCCTTGGTCGCCGGCGGCTGGCGAGGTCCCCTGCGCGGAGGCGGAGAGGCGCGAACGGGACCCCTGGGGTCGAGTAGAGGGGAGGCCCGACGAGCTCAGGAGGTGATGGGAGGAGGCACGATGGCGGGAGGCCGACGGGGAGGAGTGGGGATGAGAGGGAGGTCGAGGGGAGAGGGAGATCAGGCGCTGGGGCGATGGGATCGGGAAGAGCGGCGCTGGTGGGAACGAGAGGGAGAGGGGTTCGATCGAGGGAGAGAAGGGAGTGACGGTCGGCGTGCGACTAGGGTTACGCTAGGGAGTTGGGCCTTGGGCCAAAGGAGAGGCCGCGAAAGCTGGGCCTAGGGGGGCCGAGGTGGCCTGGGCCAGCTGTGGCTGGTCGCTGGGAGGCCGGCCCAGTTGGTCTATCTCTCTCCCTCTACCTAAAAATAAAAATAAAAAACAAAACATAGAAGAGAAAGAAAGAAAGGAAGGTTAGGGGAAGAATTTGGGCATGGGGGTTATTTCTCTGGACTCGCAAAAATGCGCAGGTCCCAAGAAAAATAGAAAAGGCAAGATGCAAGAGTTAAATTCAAACTCATTGAATTTAATTCAAATGGTTTGGATTAGGACATGGCTTAGAAAGTGTCCAAAATGTTGAGACTTTAGGGGGAGCCTCGATAAAAGGGAAGGAAATGTTGGCAAGGTGAGGCAAGGAATTGAGAAAGAAAAGGCATGGGAAAAAATGCAAGTGTGTTATGGTTACTTCCAACAAATGGAATATTTTTATAATAGCTCCATAAATATTAGGAGGATATGTTATAAAGAGAACCTTCCCTCGATTTAAATGGATCGAAGATCCACACAATTTATTTAGTTGAGATGCAAATATTAATGAGATGATGGCATGATGACATGATGCAATGCAAAAATAAATAGAGCAAGCACAACTGAAACACGCGGGAAAACCCGGAACATCTGGAATCTTCCGGAGCGTCGGTCTTCGGGCTCACACCTGGTGAGGCCGGGATCCACCACGTGAAGAAGACGCGGGGGCCAAGGCGGCCCCGCTGCGTTCGATGACCATGGGGGGTGCCCTTGGCATGCCCCCTAGTCCCCAGGAGGAGCCGTGAGGGAGGAATGGCAGGAATGTGGGATCAAGGCGCCAGGCCGGCGCATCTGACCTCGTGGATGGCCTCACGACCAAGGTGGTGCAACGACCGAAGGCACTCCGGGATGACGAAGAGCTCGGGGCCTCAGGGGCCGGCTTCTTAGTAGGCGTCGTCGTCTCAGTAGGAGGGACCCTGAGGAATCATGGTCAAGAAGGAAGGCAACACACAAGAAGTTACAAGGGCAAGCTACTCACTCGTCTATGGCGATGAACTTCCTCAGCTTCAGCAGTCGGGAGGCGGCGTCACCACCACCGAGGGCCCTCCTCCTCTTGCGAACAACTTCGAAGTTTGGCCGGAGCCGGCCGAAGCCCCAGAAACGATCGGCAACATCAGGCACAACGAGGGCATATCCGGACGAGGCGCCCTCGAAAGTGACAGCTCCAACCTCAGGATGATGCAAAGAGGACACGGGGGCTTTGGCCTCAGGACCATCCGGCGACACATGCACTCCAGCCACCCCTTCCGGTCGACTCCCTTGAGCTTCAGAGGGTGGCACTTCAGGAACATCAGGAGGTGCCAGTGCAGAGGCTGCAGTAGCACCAGCACTCGGTAGCAGTCGTCCCCCAACACCCACTTCTGGGATGACCACCTCAGCAGCAGCAGGCAAGGGAGCCACACAGACAGGGTTCTCGCGAGACCCGGCAAGGCCGGACGGACGGAGCCCCCACTCATCAAAGGAGGGCATCTGCCTCACGAACTCCACCTTATTCGAGCAGCAGTACAGGAGGCTACCCTCCCCCGGTAAGCGAGCTGGTGTCGGATCACCCGTCAGGACCTTGAGCACCGTGCGCCGTACCTCGCGAGGGAGGACCGACGCTTGGAGACTCATGCGGTCCCCATGACCAGAGAAGGCCCACATCGGCCGAGAGTGGTGCTGAAGCGGAGCAATGCGGCGTTGGACGAACTCCCTCGCCACCATGGGCACCATCACCCCGAGCCTCTACAGCCTGGCTAACCGGAGCTAAACAGGAGTCAGCTTCCTGTCGACGAGCTTCACGTGGCTCCAGCCGGAGCTTGGAGAGGCCGAAGCCCGTGGTGGAAGCAGCAGGGGGCTGCGCACCCCGACGTCGACGAACACCCATCACTTCCTGAAGCTACCAACAATCGTCGCAAGGTCGAAGTCAATGTCCGCGCCGGCCGTCGCCGTGATGGCCTAGAAGGACACACATCCGGAGCATTGGAGCGCATCCGTCAGATGCAGCGAGAAGAAGTGGCGGAGCAGGGCCAAGGAGGGAGCAATGCCCACCATGGCCTCGCAGACGAAGGCAAAAATAGCAAGGAGGACGATGGACTGGGGATCAAGATGTAGCGCGTTGATTTGATAGTGCGAAAGCACCGCGTTGAAGAAGTCAGAGAAGGGAAGAATCAGACCAGCCTAAAGGGCATGAAGATGAAGGGGGACCTCAGTGGCTGACCTGTCGATCCAGGCACGGGAAGCGGGCCAAGCCACCGTCGCCCCCACTCATTGGAGACGACGGCAAGTGCCGAGCGCACCTTATCCATCATCTCTTTGTTGATTACCTCTGACCGCTCGATGGCGGGCTCGAAGACTAGCGGCAGGGGAGCCGAAGCGCAAGGCTCCGCCCCCTCTTCCCTTCTTCGACTGGAGGCCATGTTGATGATGGAAGTTGGTGCTGAAACAATCTGGGTGAGGAGATTCAGAGGACAAGGAAACCGCAGGGCACGCCGCTGGTAAAGGAGGCGGAGCTGAGCGAGTAACAGTAGCCGTCTGGCCGGGCGAAAATCGAGGCTATATGGGGAGGTGGAGATGCCCACGTCCCGTCAATCGCCACGCGTTAGTCAGGGCTGCAGGCTTGTGGGGCCCGCGGTGCTCCGCACTTGGCCCTTGGCTTCGCCGTGAAGCCAAGCCCGAGCGCACCTTGGGTCCGGGGTCTACTGTCGGCGTTCTGGGAATGGGGGTACCCATACTTGCCTGCGTGCGGCCCAGGGCGTGGCTCATCAGGCGGCCTAGTACGGCCCAACATCTTCAGCGACCACTCAAGACCCTCGCGAGGGGCCAAGCCTCGCGAGGCGGATGACACAAGGCATCCCCTGGGGCGGCCTCACCAGGCCGGCTCGCGAGGATCGGAGATATCGAGGCAAGGGGCACCTCACGAGGTCCTCGTGACGTGAGCAGTGATGACCAAGGCCAGACGGGCACCAGCGGGCGCAGAGTGCCAGTTTCCCCTTTGGTGCTAAAGGAGCAGGTGCAGACGAAGAGTCCCGAGGCGTGAGGCAAAGGTTTCCGTATCGGTGTAACGAGACCAAGACTAGTAGGACGGCCGGATGGAGGTCATCATGGAGCCCACGGAGGCGTCACCACCAGAGCCTTTGGCAGGAGAAGACCACCTTTTGTCAAGATAGCTTGTACTAGTTGTCCCCCTTCAAATTTGGCCATTGTGGGATTCCTTCCCGCTCAATATTTGGGAAGAGGACCCGGGCCACTATAAATAGTACTAGCCACCACCATTGGGATCATCTCATCAGAGAGGGGGTTGATCTCACCTAGAGTTGATCAGATCATCGAGACCACCCACACACCCACAAGCTGACCCGAGCCCAAGAACACCTCTCCTCAGGAGGCAGTTAATCCGTGTACTAGTCCTTCATCGGCCTACAAGGCAATCCACAACACCACACTGCATTAGAGTATTACACCACAACGGTGGCTCGAACCAGTATAAATATTGTGTCCCTTGTTCTTCGGATCTGATGAGCTAGGCCTAGGGTTGCTGAGTAGACGAGCTAGGGCAGAAGGAGAGATCTTCATGCCCACCCCAGAGTTCGAACCTTAAGGGTTTTGCCAGAACCCGAGATCCGACATTTGGCGCGCCAGGTAGGGGTGCGCCGGATCTGTTCTTTCGTCCTCCGCACCGTCACCGCCCCACGATTCTGATGGCTGATGTTCAGGGGGCTCATGCCGACCGCTGGGCGACCTGGCTTGCGCGGGCAGCACCGCCCAACCACGGAGACCTCAACCCCGCGCTCCAAGCTGCTCCACCACCATCCGGCGCCGCTGGCCGTGGGCGACGCGGGCCGGCGGCCACCGCCTCGGCGTCCCGAGGCACGCGCTCCACGGCGCGCTTTGCAAACCACGCCGCGGCAGCAGCACCTTACACCCGACGGGACCACATGAACATGAGGGCTGCGCTCATCGTGGTGCAGGAACTGTTACAATGCAGGCTGGCCGAGGGCGGATGAGACATTCTGCTGGAGCGCGTCGCCGAACTACTGGGTTGCGCTTGCGGAGGCGCGCCGCCGTTCTGCTCCTCACCCCCACCCCAGGTCACAGGTGGGGCGCTGGTGAGGACCCGACCGGCGCTGGCGTCCTCTGGAGCGATTGGAAGACCCGGTGACACCAGCAGGCGCGCTGGTGCCATCCTTACGACTGCAGCAACTTAGTCACCAGCAAGAACGAACGCCGATGGCCTTTCGCGAGGGTACGCCGGGGTTCAACCCAGCGGACGCCAGGGCCAGATGCTACTGCCGGGGGCTCAAGGCGCGGGGCACGTAGGCGGTGCCCTTGGTGGGGCTGCCGATGAAGCCTACATGCCCCGCATGGTGGACCTGTCGTACGTATTCGGGGAGGGCCCCAATGCTTTCCACAGGCTGGGATGGAACGCCGAGACTCACGAGTAATAAGATTACCACGAGTCACCCGGGGACACCGTGGACCCCTTCAGCGACGATGACAGAGCACAACAAGTTTCACAGCAGCAGGCGTACGCTAACAATGGACTGCGGGTGAATTAGACCACGACGATGGTCGAAGACCCGAGAGCGACCGCTCCGCCCTCAACCGGAGCAGAACGCTGGGGGCTGCGCATAGAAGGCCTAGAGCCGCGGCCTCCCCAGCGACACGAGGAGCAGGGAAGTATGCGAAAGTAGGTCCTTTGTCGGGGCGAGCCTCGCCAAGCTTCCCCCCAGGCAGAGGGCCCGTGGTCGCCGAGGGCGCCGCTGACGTCGCCTTTCTACCTCCTTGGTCCTGTCCTGGTTTCCGGTTGCCCTAACGGAGGTTGAGGGTGGCGCAAGGTGGGGCCCTCATATGGCGATATGAACTAAGGCTCACGCCTATGAAGATCTCCGCCCGTGACACTGATAACCCACAAGTGTAGGGGATCGCAACAGTTTTCATGGGTAAAGTATTCAACCCAAATTTGTTGATTCGACACAAGGGGAGCCAAAGAATACTCTTAAGTATTAGCAGCTGAGTTGTCAATTCAACCACACCTGTAAACTTAATATCTGCAGCAAGATAGTTTAGTAGCAAAGTAATATGATAGTGGTGGTAGCAGCAATAAAAGTAACGATAATGTTTTTGTAGTTTTTGTGATAGTAGCAACGAAAAAGTAAATAAGCAACTAGCAATATAGGTAAAGCTCGTAGGCATTGGATCGGTGATGGGAAATTATCTCGGATGCAATTCATCATGTAGAAGTTATAACCTAGGGTGACACAGAACTAGCTCTAGTTCATCAATGCAATGTAGGCATGTATTCCAAATATAGTCATACGTGCTTATGGAAAAGAACTTGCATGACATCTTTTATCCTACCCTCCCGTGGCAGCGGGGTCCTATTGGAAACTAAGGGATATTAAGGCCTCCTTTTAATAGAGTACCGGATCAAAGCATTAACACATAGTGAATACATGAACTCCTCAAACTAAGGTCATCACTGGGAGTGGTCCTGATTATTGTCACTTCGGGGTTGCCGGATCATAACACATAGTAGGTGACTATAGACTTGCAAGATAGGATCAAGAAGACACATATATTCATGGAAACATAATAGGTTCAGATCTGAAATCATGGCACTCGGGCCCTAGTGACAAGCATTAAGCATAGCAAAGTCATAGCAACATCAATCCCAGAACATAGTGGATACTAGGGATCAAACCCTAACAAAACTAACTTGATTACATGATAGATCCCATCCTACCCATCACCGTCCAGCAAGCCTACGATGGAATTACTCACACACGGTGGTGAGCATCATGGAATTGGTGATGGAGGAAGGTTGATGACGACGATGGCGATGATCTCCACTCTCCGGAGCCCCGAACGGACTCCTGATCAGCCCTCCCGAGAGAGATTAGGGCTTGGCGGTGGCTCCGTCTCGTGAAACGCGATAATTCGTTCTCTCTTATTTTTTCTCTCCCCAAAACGGAAGATATAGGATCTGGGGGTACGTCGGTGGAACATCGGGGGCCCCACTAGGTAGGGGGGGCGCGCCCTGGGATGGGGGAGCGCCCCCATCCTCGTGGATAGGGTGTGGCCCCCCTAGTGAGGGTCTTCATGCAGATATTTTTATATTTTTCGAAATAATTCTCCGTTGATTTTGAGGCGATTCCAAGAACTTTTTATTTCTGCACAAAAACAACACCATGGCAGTTCCGCTGAAAACAACGTAAGTCCAGGTTAGTTCCATTCAAATTGCAAGTTAGAGTCCAAAACAAGGGCAAAAGGTGTCAGGATCCCGATCCTAAGGCACACAGGTCTAGCCTGTAACACATCATATCACTTTGCGGCCTCACGCACGGTATCCCCACGGGTGCCACCTTACCTGGCCCGGGACCATTTGCGCATTTTGGCACACGTATATGATAGTGTCGCTAGCATCCATATGACAGAGAACCCGGGCCGACATGACTAGTTATAAACCAAAAGTGGCGCTAAATTATAGAGACATGCATACATGACCCAGCAACGAACGTGTCGGTCATCAACATATGAACCCAAGTCGTAGCAAGCTACAAGGACTTAAAGGAACAACGCGTGACATTTCCCCTAAGGGACAGACACAGGAACGAAGAAGGACACATGCCGGCCAGCCTAAGTGTTCCGGAGCAGTAGCAAGCTACCAAGGCTCAGTGGAAGACGAGCGAGGGTGTCAGCCACGACCTGACTAACTACACAAGTCCCTAGTCCAGGTTTATCGCCTATTTGGATTCCATCCGTGGGGAGATCCTGCCGGGGTGTCGCTCACGGCCCCAAACGATGTGTACAGGGTTCCCGAGTCACCAAACGGGCGCTCGGTACACCCGGCCACGTACCTGCCGCGTCACAGCCCACCCCGAGGGTCAGCGCTGCGCATGACCTCCAGTAAACTACAAACACCAGAAACTAGTTGCAACTCCTGGACAGAGGACAAGGGCAGTTAATAAGTCGAGAGAGCTTGGAGCGCCCGGAGCCCAATGCATGGTAGTAGCTGTTCATGGATCAACCAACACAGAACTCAGTTCCTGAGGACGGTTTTAATGAGACAACCCACCATGTACTCCTACATGGCCTCTCATCGCTACCTTTACCAAATCGTGTTCACACACTTAGCTCACACACAGTAGGACATGTTCATCACCATTCCAATTCATCCACGATGAATCAAACCTGACACAACTCTAAGCAATAGCAGGCATAACCAGAAAGCATGAATGAGTAGGCACAACATGGCTCAAACAACTCCTACTCATGCTAGTGGGTTTCAACTATTTACTGTGGCAGTGACAGGTCATGCAGAGGGAAAGGGGTTCAACTACCACAGCAGGTAACAGTTGAAGCGTTGTTGTTCTAATGCAGTAAAAGAGAGCAAGAGCGAGAGAGTGGGATTGTATCGGAATGTTCAATGGAGTTTTGCTTGCCTGGCACTTCTGAAGAGAGTACTGTGTCTTCATCAGTGTAATCGATCACATATCGTCGGAACGTCGTCTACTGAGAGGGGACAAACACCGGCAATAGAGAAAGAACACAATCAATGCAATGCAACAATATGATGCATGATCATGACATGGCAACATGCTGTGATTTGAGCTAATGCAACTAGCAGTGATTTAAATGAAGTTGATTTGAACCAAAGTTTCAAATTCAAACTCCATATGTGGTTATTTAAATGCCATATATTTGATTTGACCCGATCAGCAGGCATAAGTTGCTCAAACATGCATGATAACGCCATAAATAGATTCTTCATATTTTTCTGATCATTTTTAATATATAAATTATTTTCATCTGAGCTACGGTTGATTTTATATGATTTTTAGAAGTTTAAAGAATTTTCTGAAAATAAATAAATCAATTAGATTTATATAAATTCCAGAGAAGGCTTTACCGCGTCAGCATGACGTCTGTGTGACGTCAGCAAGTCAACAGGGCGGCCAGGGTCAAACCTGACGTGTGGGACCCACACGTCAGTGACACAGGGACTAATCCCGGTCTAACCCTGTGCTGACTGAGGTTTGACCAGGGACTGGGCCCACTCTCAATGGCTAACTAAACTAACTAAACTTAGTTAACACTAACTTAGGTTAAGGTAATTAGGTTTAAGCCTAAACTAGGTTAATTAGCCATGCGGGACCCGCATGTCAGCGACCCAGGGAGGTCAAACTTCCGGTCAAAGGCCCAAACAGGTCGGCGGCTCGTCGCCGGCGTCTTCAAACACGGCGGAGGAGGGCGGGATTTGCCTACGTTCGACCAAATAGACCGCCGTTTGGTCCTATGCGTAGCTGGTTGTCGCGCACATCTAGTAGGGCAAGCGGGAGGAGCCGGGGTGGAGCGAGCTCGCCGGAACAAAGCTCGCGGCGGCGGCCGGCGTTCGGGTGGGCGCGGCGATGAGGCTGCGCTGGTCTTCGCGGCGCGTGCTTGGCACCTACGGAACCTACGAGAGGTGGTGAGTGTTTTGGACAAGACGGCCGGACCAAAAGATGGCCGAGGGCACGTCGGCGGCGAGGCCAGGCGGCGGCGCGTGCGGTTGCCGATGGTGCAGTAGCTACGACGAGCGAGAGGGAGAACGGGGTGGGGGAAGACAGTTAGGGGCTCACGGCGGTTGCAGTGGCCGTAGAAGCGGGCTCGGGGAGGCACCGCAGGCGAAGAATCGACGGCGACCTCCGGCGGCCAGATGCGGCAGTGATGAGCTCGAGGGTGTCAATTCCGGCCATCCGAGGGCGCGTGCTTCAGCTTGGAGCTTCAAGGCATCGTGGCAGAGCTTAAGGACAGGCTGGCTAGGCGAGGGAGACTCGGTGGGCGCGATGGCAGCGAGCGGCGGCAACGAGCTCCACTCGGGCTGTGCGTTAGAGAGAGCAGAGGAGAGGGGATGGGTCGAGGGAGAGTGAAAGAGAGCCAGGGAGTTCGGTGATGTAGCGTGGCGCCTCCAGCCAGTCTCCAGCGTCGGCGGAAGCAGGAGGTGGCTCGGACGCGTGCGTGCACGCCGCGGGCACACGCCCCTGTCCTCCTGGCGGGAGGAGAGGGATGACTGGCGCCGGCCAGCTGGGCTGGGCCGGCACAGTGCGAGGCCGGGTAAGCGGCCCAGGTGTGCTTCCTCTCTCTCTTTCTCTTTTCTATTTCTTTTTTTGCTGTTCTTTGTTTTCTAGTTTAGTAAATACTAATCCATTTAAATAAAAGCTGAAAATATTTATGGGCACCTCAGAGATTAAATACAACAGCCCAAAATACTTTCAAGATTATTTGGACATTAAAAAAAATATTTATAGCATTTAAACGTCCAAATGCAAATACCTTATGATTTAAATCAAAGATCCAAAATGGCTTCCAAAATTATGAAACCATTTTTGGCAGAGGTTTTAGCCAAGACCAAAAATGATGAACATTTTGTGAAGGGCATTTTGGGTACATTGAAAAGTATTTTAGTAACCCTAGTTGGATTCAAGGGGGTGCAGGGGGTTTCTGCCATCCCCATTTCAAGTTTCCTTTGAAAACAAACATGATGACATGATGATCATGCAGAAACAAACAAAGACTAATCTAGGGCTGTGACAACTCACCCCCACTAAACAAGAATCTCGTCCCGAGATTCAAGACGTGAGGTAAGAAATCATAGGGGACACAAACTAACACAATCTCCTCGATCCAATTGCACCTCATAAGAATGTTGATTGCCTGCATCATGTTTATCTTGACATCCTTACCTTCGAGGTCTTTGTCTAACACGGTGACGACGAAAGAAACTCTGCGGTAATGATCTTGTGAAAGATCAAGCAACTCAAGATCAACTCATGGAGTGAGACGTTGAAACATCTCTTGAGCTGAGACACGGAACACTCATCCAGAGGGATGGAGTGAAACAAATGATGAAGGTTCACTTGGTAGGCAATAATTCCACACTTAAAGAAGATGGTGATCGATGTCACCAGACGGGGCACCTTAGAGAAGGTGACTCGTAGAGTTATTCCCTTAAGTGGCAAAAAGAATTACTTTTGATATAGAGATCATTGTAACCCTCTATACCAACCTAAAGAAAAACTCAAGCGATCATTTGAAGGAGTCCAAAAGAATGACATACTCCGATTAGAATGGATGATGTGGACTACCTTGTTGAAGACAATGCAATGAGTTATTTTTGCCTATCACCGGAAATGGATGGGACCCATGGCAAGTCCACTTCTGAAGATAATCCTGAACAGCAGTGGCTGAGAAGGGCAACCCATGGAAAATTAGCACATTGGCGGTGCAAGCTGGGAACAAAATGCAAAAGCTGGGAATGATTCTGGTAACTGGGAAGAAACCCAACAGTAGAGAGAGTGAAACTACTCTTTGAGAGGTTATAGCATAACTAAGAACACTGGGAGCAATCCCGGTTAGTGCCAGTGATAACACCTAGTGCTTGTGCGTGCTCTCGAGAACTTGAGCATTCCCATATTCATCAAGGTTTTACCATTATCCGTGCCAATGGTGCTGACAACACAACATACGACCATGATGAATAGCGATGGACGATGCCGATGCAAAGAAAGATAACACTTTCTCAGATTTCACCTTAGCGATGTCAAGGGGCAAAATCTAGATGATCGACCGAGCGACATTTAGCACTCCGCTTCTAATGTTCTCCTTGATGCGCTAGCACAACCCATTTATTAAAATGGTTTGGTACCTAGAACGTCCAGTAGAAGGTCGGACTTCAGGAGCACAAAAATCCATAAGGAACAACTAGGGAGTAAATCCTACAAAGTCCTTATGGGGAGGTGGCCAACTTCTTCAATCCAGATACTACAACAATAGATCTTCCGGCTGGGTGTGTTGGCCACGACATCCACTTTACCGGTTATCGAGAGACCAACATTATAGTTCTTGGAAAATTCTCCAACCATCACATCTGCCTGAGATTCAGTTCTGGTTGGTGTGAGGATATTCCAGACTCATCAAGTCTAGAAGAAAAATGAAAGTGTGCAACACAAATCGATGAGATGACGTTGCGAGATTCTCGAGAGATGAACTACGATAGCAAGCTCCAAAACATGAGCTGGCTCTGCTACACACACGTTAGCATGTTGTCCCAGACAAGCATGACCACATAGTAGTCTTACAACAAAACACTATCGAGTTCTGGTAGGGAACCATCATCGAGGATGTCGAAGTCCTTACATAAGTCCGGATTAGCTCTTAAGAAGGAACTTCTTCTCCTTGAACAAATCAATCAGTGGCTTGGTGTGCTAGGGGCACCTATAGAATGGAGGCGGCCAACCTATCATACCATAGAGTACTTCGCACATGCGTGACTGACTTGGGACGATTCCAGAGGAAGCAAAACAACTTTCTCTCGAATTCACGGCGGCAACTTACATTGAGTGCGCATGAATTCGAGGAAGTCACTTCTTCCATCGGAACATATGCTTCATGAACGGGACATGAAGATAATGCTTATAAAAGTTTCCAACACTAGCTAGATGTTCAACACGAATCATGGAGGAGATAAAAAATGTTGTTGATGGCTCAACAACAATTCATCCAGGTTTCCAAAAAAATGGAATTCCATAATTAAGAGAACAAGTGATAGTATTGGTCAGACCAAAGGATATAATGGAGTATGCTCGAGGAGGAACCACAAGTAAGACAACATTATGAACATCGTTGGTTCTGATTTGATTTGAGAATAGCCCACACTCAAATCAAAGTTTTGATAAGATAATAGATCCAACAACTGATCACAGGGACCAATCAATGTAGATATCATTTTTCTTCAACGCACACACAAAAGATATCCCTTGAAGGGAACAAGTCAGGCAAGCTTTTATCTTCCAACTCTCCAAGTTGTTGTTTAGCTTAACAAAGTAGTTCAGGGTATCCAACACAGATTCTTGGAGAAGGGGTGGTTTATAAGAAAATCAACTTGATCACGAACTCAACATAGCGGTCAGGGAACAACCTGGTAATACTTCCGAGAAGATATTCGGAAATCATGAACCACCGATATGTTGCTAAGCCCGAGAACAATCTTTCTTTTCAAGGCAAGACGATATGATCAAAAGAGCGAGAGATTGACACAATCCTAACTCATTGATCGGAGAGTGCACCAGAAATAAGGACTAGGTAGCACGATCATTCTTAGGATGATGATTCCGTATCCAACATACCGAGAATGAGATTATCGTCCATTAACTACTGCAGCAACAGAGTTGCTAGGAGTATTGATTACACACATCACGATTCACTTGTCAGTATTCCGGTTACAACAACACGGAGACCGCGGAATGAACGATGATGGTGAGAAGTATCACTGTATCAAGAGTTCATAGGAGGTGGTGCAATTCCCATGACATTCGTGACATAAGGATGGTAATACTCCCAGATAGAACAGATTAGAAGCTGGATTAGCATTCTTCATCTGCGAAGTACAACTTCTTTGACCCAATCCTGGATATGGATGAGGTATTGGAGTTTGTTTCTCCTAGTCATTCTAAAATAGAATGGATTGACAGATCACATGAGTAAAAGGCATCGATGAACACGAATGCACAACTACTCCTGACTATCAACTGATAGACGGTGGTCATAATACAACTAAAAGGGACAACTCAAAGGAACATATAACTTTCCGAGTTGTGGATGCATAGACTAGCATGTCGAACTTTCAACATACTTCTTTCGGATAGTCCATGCAGAAAGGTAGAACTGGCAGATTCACAATATGAATGGAGTACTACTCGAGAGCACTCTGGTTGTGATCTTTTGGTTCAGAAGAACTTCTGCCATGACGGTTCATGGTATTGGAAGAACGTTAACCATGGACCTCGAGGACTATCACAAGGTTACTAATATCCTAAAGGAACGAGCAAATACTGTCAACAGGAGGCAAGTGGAGTGAATCTTGGGTTCAAGAACCCAGGAGTAGAATGCCTACTAACTAAATGGCATCACGAGATGCTTTCGAGAATAAAGATCAGAACTCATCACACCGGGAATATAAAACATGGCTAGATTACTAGGCAACTCCCTAAAACACCTAGGGTCATAATAATAGCTCCAGCATATATGTCGACGAAACGGAGTACCTCCACACACTGGTTAGTGTGGTTAATCTGGCCCAAAGGAGCATCGGGAACAGGAAGAAGGGATTTGCAAATGCATCAGACTATTTAGAAACATAGGATGACTCGGACAACATAACGGTTGTAAATGCTCAAAAAGATTTTGAGATCCAAGCAAAAGGGTAGCATAACCACTCAACATCACAATGTCAAGGTTCTGAGATCAACAGTTGAACACACAGAAGTAGTAGAGACTAAACTGAGGGTTGAATCCACCATTAACGTGATCCTAATAAATAGAACGAGAATCCTAGTTTCTTAATCCCCGTAGAAAATGAGAAGATGACTCAGATCAGAAGGTCATGGGGTAAAGGAGTAAAAAGAGCCTTACGTTCCCTTCCACAATCAATTCCCCTATATAACTAAAGAGTTTCTAGACACGACTTCGACCAGTTTGGCTTACTAATCCTACAGGCAATCAGGCTCTGATACCAAAGCTGTCAGGACCCCGATCCTAAGTCACACAGGTCTAGCCTGTAACACATCATATCACTTTGCGGCCTCACGCACGGTATCCCCACGGGTGCCACCTTACCTGGCCCGGGACCGTTTGTGCATTTTGGCACACGTATATGATAGTGTCGCTAGCATCCATATGACAGAGAACCCGGGCCGACATGACTAGTTATAAACCAAAAGTGGTGCTAAATTACAGAGACAGGCATACATGACCCAGTAACGAACGTGTCGGTCATCAACGTATGAACCCAAGTCGTAGCAAGATACAAGGACTTAAAGGAACAACGCGTGACATTTCCCCTAAGGGACAGACACAGGAACGAAGAAGGACACATGCCGGCCAGCCTAAGTGTTCTGGAGCAGTAGCAAGCTACCAAGGCTCAGTGGAAGCACTAGGAGACATTTCCCTGTAAGATAGGCTACCAAGGGTAAACAACTAGGTGTCGGATTCCACACATAGCGATACACATTACACGTACGCATAACATGCAAGTATGTGTTGTACAACATGGCATCACAACATAACTCAACAACTCATATAGATAAAGGCCCAGAAGAGCCAACATAGCATTTATTACAAACAAAGGTCACATGACCCAACATACAGAGCATACAGGCAACGGAAGCATAACATGTCTGAGTACAGACAACTACAAATGAAAAAGGCCGAGAAGCCTGACTATCTACAAGATCCTCCCAAGGGTACATGATCGTAGCTGAGGTAACAAGCTAAACATCGAAGTCCATGCGGAACCACTAGTGAGACTGAAGTCTCTCTACAAAACATAAATTAAGCAAACATGAGTACAAAGGTACTCAACAAGACTTACATCAGAACTAACTACATATGCATCAGTATCAACAAAGGGAGTGGTGGAGTTTGACTGCGGCAAGCCAGCTTTGACTCGGTGGCTATCCTAAACTACGACTGCAAGTAACTCTTTTGAGGTGACGCACATGAGTCCACAAGTTCACGAATCAATACACCACTATGGATCCGCTCCCGTCTCCCTACGAGAAGGCCATCCATAGCACTCACGCTTATCTTGCGTGTTTATAGTATCCACTTCCACTTGTCTATGAACTGTACAGGTAACCCAGAAGTCCATTACCGCGGACACGGCTATTCGAATAGATCATATAGAACCCTGCAGGGGTGTACTTCTTCACACACGCTTCCACCACTTATCGCCGTTTACTCGACATGTACTCGGCAACCTTCAAGCGAAAGCCCAGCGAGGGTGTCGGCCTGTAACACATCATATCACTTTGCGGCCTCACGCACGGTATCCCCACGGGTGCCACCTTACCTGGCCCGGGACCGTTTGCGCGTTTTGGCACACGTATATGATAGTGTTGCTAGCATCCATATGACAGAGAACCCGAGCCGACATGACTAGTTATAAACCAAAAGTGGCGCTAAATTACAGAGACAGGCATACATGACCCAGCAACGAACGTGTCGGTCATCAACGTGTGAATCCAAGTCGTAGCAAGCTACAAGGACTTAAAGGAACAACGCGTGACATTTCCCCTAAGGGACAGACACAAGAACGAAGAAGGACACCGGCCAGCCTAAGTGTTCCGGAGCAGTAGCAAGCTACCAAGGCTCAGTGGAAACCCAGCGAGGGTGTCAGCCACGACCTGACTAACTACACAAGTCCCTAGTCCAGGTTTATCGCCTATTTGGGTTCCATCTGTGGGGAGATCCGGCTGGGGTGTCGCTCACGGCCCCAAACGATGTGTACAGGGTTCCCGAGTCACCAAACGGGCGCTCGGTACACCCGGCCACGTACCTGCCGCGTCACAGCCCACCCCGAGGGTCAGCGTTGTGCACGACCTCCAGTAAACTACAAGCACCAGAAACTAGTTGCAACTCCTGGACAGAGGACAAGGGCAGTTAATAAGTCGAGAGAGCTTGGAGCGCCCGGAGCCCAATGCGTGGTAGTAGCTGTTCATGGATCAACCAACACAGAACTCAATTCTTGAGCACGGTTTCAATGAGACAACCCACCATGTACTCCTACATGGCCTCTCATCGCTACCTTTACCAAATCGTGTTCACACACATAGCTCACACACAGTAGGACATGTTCATCACCATTCCAATTCATCCCCGATGAATCAGACCCGACACAACTCTAAGCAATAGCAGGCATAACCAGAAAGCATGAATGAGTAGGCACAACATGGCTCAAACAACTCCTACTCATGCTAGTGGGTTTCAACAATTTAATGTGGCAATGACAGGTCATGCAGAGGGAAAGGGGTTCAACTACCGCAGCAGGTAACAGTTGAAGCGTTGTTGTTCTAATGCAGTAAAAGAGAGCAAGAGCGAGAGAGTGGGATTGTATCGGCATGTTCAATGGAGTTTTGCTTGCCTGGCGCTTCTAAAGAGAGTACCGTGTCTTCATCAGTGTCATCGATCACATATCGTCGGAACGTCGTCTACTGAGAGGGGGCAAACACCGGCAACAGAGAAAGAACACAATCAATGCAATGCAACAATATGAGGCATGATCATGACATGGCAACATGCTGTGATTTGAGCTAATGCAACTAGCAGTGATTTAAATGAAGTTGATTTGAACCAAAGTTTCAAATTCAAACTCCATATGTGATTATTCAAATGCCATATATTTGATTTGACCTGATCAGCAGGCATAAGTTGCTCAAACATGCATGATAATGCCATAAATAGATTCTTCATATTTTTCTGATCATTTTTCATATATAAATTATTTTCATCTGAGCTACGGTTGATTCTATATGATTTTTAGAAGTTTAAAGCATTTTCTAAAAATAAATAAATCATTTAGATTTATATAAATTCCAGAGAAGGCTTTACTGCATCAGCATGACGTCCGTGTGACGTCAGCAAGTCAACAGGGCGGCCAGGGTTAAACCTGACGTGTGGGACCCACACGTTAGTGACACAGGGACTAATCCCGGTCTAACCCTGTGCTGACTGAGGTTTGACCAGGGACTGGGCCCACTGTCAGTGGCTAACTAAACTAACTAAACTTAGTTAACACTAACTTAGGTTAAGGTAATTAGGTGTAAGCCTAAACTAGGTTAATTAGCCATGCGGGACCCGCATGTCAGCGACCCAGGGAGGTCAAACTTCCAGTCAAAGGCCCAAACAGGTCGGCGGCTCGTCGCCGGCGTCTTCAAACACGGCGGAGGAGGGAGGGATTTGCCTACGGTCGACCAAATTGACCGCTGTTTGGTCCTATGCGTAGCTGGGGGTCGCGCGCATCTGGTAGGGCAAGCGGGAGGAGCCGGGGTGGAGCGGGCTCGCCGGAACAAAGCTCACGGCGGCGGCCGGCGTTCGGGTGCGCGCGGCGATGAGGCTGCGATGGTCTTCGCGGCGCGTGCCTGGCACCTACGGAACCTACGGGAGGCGGTGAGTGTTTTGGACAAGACGTCCGGACCAAAATATGGCCGTGGGCACGTCGGCGGCGAGGCCAGGCGGCGGCGCGTGCGGTTGCCGATGGTGCAGTAGCTACGGTGAGCGAGAGGGAGAACGGGGTGGGGGAAGACAGTCAGGGGCTCATGGAGGTTGCAGTGGTCGTCGAAGCGGGCTCGGGGAGGCACTGGAGGCGAAGAATCGACGGCGACCTACGGTGGCCAGATGCGGCGGTGATGAGCTCGAGGGCGTCAATTCTGGCCATCCGAGGGCGTGTGCTTCAGCTTGGAGCTTCAAGGCATCGTGGCGGAGCTTAAGGACAAGCTGGCTAGGCGAGGGAGACTCGGTGGGCACGGCGGCAACGAGCGGCGGCGACGAGCTCCTCTCGGGCTGTGCGTTAGAGAGAGCAGAGGAGAGGGGATGGGTCGAGGGAGAGTGAGAGAGAGCCAGGGAGTTCAGGGAGGTAGCGTGGCGCTTCGAGCCAGCCTCCAGCGTCGGCGGAAGCAGGAGGTGGCTCGGACGCGTGCGTGCACGCCGCGGGCACACGCCCCTGTTCTCCTGGCGGGAGGAGAGGGATGACTGGCGCCGGCCAGCTGGGCTGGGCCGGCACAGTGCCAGGCCGGGTAAGCGGCCCAAGTGTGCTTCCTCTCTCTCTCTTTTCTGTTTGTCTTTTTTTGCTGTTGTTTGTTTTCTAGTTTAGTAAAATACTAATCCATTTAAATAAAAGCTGAAAATATTTATGGGCACCTCAGAGATTAAATCCAATAGCCCAAAAATACTTTCAAGATTATTTGGACATTTAAAAAAAATATTTATAGCATTTAAACGTCCAAATGCAAATAACATATGATTTAAATCAAAGATCCAAAATGGCTTCCAAAATTATGAAACTATTTTTGGCAGAGGTTTTAGCCAAGACAAAAAATGATGAACATTTTGTGAAGGGCATTTTGGGTACATTGAAAAGTATTTTAGTAACCCTAGTTGGATTCAAGGGGGTGCAGGGGGTTTCTCCCATCCCCATTTCAAGTTTCCTTTGAAAACAAACATGATGACATGATGATCATGCAGAAACAAACAAAGACTAATCTAGGGCTGTGACAAAAGGGTTTGGAAAAGTAGATACGTTGGAGACGTATCAATAATGAGTGGGGCTGTATACGCCCCGGAGTCTCCAGAGAGCCGCCCTCAGGCCTCGGGGCTCCCTCCCACGTCCTAGTGGCAGCACTTAGCTGTGCGCTGGTGAGAAGACTGAAGACTAGATAGGAGCCGGACGCGGCTATTTGCTTTCCTCGCCTTCCTTTTTGTAATTGGATTCACCGTGTCTTTCTAATTGAATTTGAAGTCTTGCTCGTTGCCAAAATGGGGGGGGGGGGTTTCTTTGATTTCTGCTGGATTTAGCCGCCTCTGGCTGTCTCGAAGATCTTCCCCTGGGCCCTCGGGCCCTGGGGCTGGAAGGCCAATCCCACTTGGCGTACCATCGTAACCTCGGCTGGACCCTCTCGGGGCAATAACCTCTGCCGCGGCTAGCAGAACGCCACTGGACCTGTTCCCCGGAGCAGGGCAACGCATTACTCAGGAGACTTGTGGCGCAGACCGCCAATAATCCACCCCAGGAGGGAGGCAAGCCCACGGCCTCGTGACCCTCACGAAGACAGGTATGATCTGGGTGAGGCACTACCACAACTCAGCTCGAAAGGCTTGAGGACGCACGCCCCAGGTTCAGATTTGATCGCCAAACAAAAAGGAAGAAAGTGAAACACCAATTTACACACATAGGGGGCTCCCCCCATCAAAACGCACTCACACCCTACGTGCCCCCTTGAGTCTATGCGTGCAGGGTCAGGACAAAAGAACACAAGCTCAACCGGACACATCACTCGCCACACCGTCTGAGTCGTTCTCGTATGCGCTGTCGGCGCTGTCGCTGGACACGTCTCAACCGCGTCGCCTTCCTCCGCCACGACCACGGCCTCATCATCATCGGTGGCAAAGGCCTAGACCAGGGCGTCCACGTGGTCATCCACCCAGTGTGCCAGGTTGTCTCGAACATCCCGAGGCATGGGGGCAATGGCGATGTCGATATCAAAGTCAGGATCAATGCTCTGAAGGTAGCTGAAAACCCGGGAGAATGCGTGCCCCAGAAGGCTCCGGCTCTTCTCCTCAACAAGGCGGCGGGCCCTCACGGCTCGATTCTCCAGGCGCGTCACAACCTCGGTGAAGAAAACAAGGTGATCGGCATAATCCTCCACATGGGGGTCAGAGGCGTTCTCCTCGCAGATGGCCCCCAACGCCCGGTTCGCCCTCGCCCGAAGAGCCCGCGGCATGGGGCCATGCTCGTGCTGTAGCACGAGTCGACGGCCGGCCTCATCCTCGCCCTGCCGCGCAAGGGCCGCGGCCTCATCAACCTGTCGTCGGAGCATGGCCAATTCTGCCTGCGCGGAGACCAGCTCAGCCCGGGCTACCGCGGCGGCCCTCTCGCGCAGCTCTGTGTCTCTCAGCCTCGTCCTGAGGGCGGCAGTCCTCCCGTCGGCCTCCGCTCGCTGGAACTCCAACTTCAAGTTATACCCCTCGACGAGGGCCGCGCGGGCCTGTGCCACCCTTCGGTCGATTTCCTCCTGGACCTCGGCTTCGCGAGCAGAGACGGCGTCCTCGGCCAGGGTCACGTGGCGTTCCCTCGCCTCCAGCCGCTCAAGCTCGAGGCTGCGCTCCGCGGCCTCTAGCATCAGCGCCTCCTCGCGCCTCAAGACCTCCGCCTCCTCGAGGGGCATCCCCCGCATTGACGCCAGGGCGGGCCTACGCACCTCAGCGTGCTCCTCCAAGTCGGCATTCAAGACCTGAAGATCTAGGAGGTGCCTCTCTGCAGCCTCACGATGGGCGTCGGCTTCCCGGGCCTCCTCCATGGCTTGGGCGCAGGCCTCTCGCGAGGCTGCTATGGACGCATCTGCCTTCGCATTAGCTCTCTCATACTGGAGGCGCCCAAGATTGATGGCCACCCTTAGCCCGCGCCACTCGTCCAACAGTTGAAGACCCCCAGCTTCAAGACAAGTGTCGGCCCCATCAAGCTCTTTCCCAAGCCGGCCCAACGCGTTCATCGCCTCCCGGAGAAGCTCGCAATGGGCGGCCTCGCGCCTGCTCACTGACTCGAGCAGGAAGCCAGGGCCCTTTTCGGTGCCAAGAGCAGTTGAAGAAGCCTGAGGAGACTCGTCTCCCCCCGGGGACGAGACCAGGGTCTCCTCCGTCCTAGTCGTCGCTAGGGCCCCGACCGGGACCTGGAGAGGCCGGGATCCACCACGTGAAGAAGGCACAGGGGCCAAGGCGGCCCTGCTGTGTTCGACAACCATGGGGGGAGCCCTTGACATGCCCCCAGTCCCCAGGAGGAGCCGTGAGGGAGGAACGGGAGCAATGCGGGATCAAGGCGCCAGGCCGGCACATCCGACCTCGTGGATGGCCTCACAGCCAAGGTGGCGCAACGACCAAAGGCGCTCCGGGATGACGAAGAGCTCGGGGCCTTAGGGGCCGGCTTCTCAGTAGGCATCATCGTCTCAGCAGGAGGGACCCTAAGGAATTATGGTCAAGAAGGAAGGCAACACACAAGAAGTTACAAGGGCAAGCTACTCACTCGTCTATGGCGATTAACTTCCTCAGCTTCAGCGGTCGGGAGGCGGTGTCACCACCACCGGGGCCCTCCTCCTCTTGCAAAGAACTTCGAAGTTTGGCCGGAGCCGGTCGAAGCCCCAGAAACGATCGGCAACATCAGGCGCAACCAGGGCATATCCAGACGAGGCGCCCTCGGAGGCGCCAACTCCCTCCTCAGGATGATGCGAAGAGGCCACGTGGGCTTTGGCCTCAGGAGCATCCGGCGACACTTGCACTCCAGCCACCTCTTCCGGGCGACTCCCTTGAGCTTCGGAGGGCGGCACTTCAGGAACCTTAGGAGGTGCCAGTGCAGAGGCTGTAGTACAACCAGCACTCGGCAGCAGTCGTCCCCCAGCACCCACTTCTGGGATGACCACCTCAGCAGCAATGGGCAAGGGAGCCACACGGACAGGGTTCTCGCGAGACTCGGCAAGGCCGGACGGATGGAGCCCCCATTCATCAAAGGAGGGTATCTGCCTCACGAACTACACCTTGTTTGAGCAGTAGTATAGGAGGCTACCCTCCTCCGGTAAGCGAGCTGTTGTCGGATCACCCGTCAGGACCTTGAGCATCATGCACCGTACCTCGCAAGGGAGGACTGATGCTTGGAGACTCATGCGGTCCCTATGACCAGAGAAGGCCCACATCGGCCGAGAGTGGCGCTGAAGCGGAGCAATGCAGCATTGGACGAACTCCCTCGCCACCATGGGCACTGTCACCCCGAGCCTCTGCAACCTGGCTAACCGGAGCTAAACAGGAGCCAGCTTCCGGTCGACGAGCTTCACGTGGCTCCAGCCTGAGCTTGGAGCGGCCGGAGCCCGTGGTGGAAGCTGCAGGGGGCTGTGCACCCCGACGTCGACGAACACCCATCGCTTCCTGAAGCCACCAGCAATCGTCGCAAGGTCGGAGTCAATGCCCACGCCGGCCATCGCCGCGATGGCCTGGAAGGACACGCATCCGGAGCATTGGAGCGCATCCATCAGATGCAGCAGGAAGAAGTGGCGGAGCAGGGCCACGGAGGGAGCAATGCCCACCATGGCCTCGCACACGAAGGCAAAAATAGCAAGGAGGACGATGGACTGGGGATCAAGATGCAGCGCGCTGATCTGATAGTGCGAAAGCACCGCGTTGAAGAAGTCAGAGAAGGGAGGAATCAGACCAGCCCAAAGGGCGCGAAGATGAAGGGGGGCCTTAGTGGCCGACCCGTCGATCCCGGCGTGGGAAGCGGGCCAAGCCACCGTCGCCCCCCACTCATTGGAGACGGCGATGAGTGCCGGGCGCACCTTATCCATCATCCCTTCGTTGATTACCTTCGACCGCTCGATGGCGGGCCCGAAGACCGGCGACAGGGGATCCGAAGCGCGAGGCTCCGCCCCCTCTTCCCTTCTTCGACTGGAGGCCATGTTGATGATGGAAGTTGGTGCTGAGTCAATCTGTAGGAGGAGATTTAGAGGACAAGGAAACCGCAGGGCATGCCGCTGGCAAAGGAGGCGGAGCTGAGCGAGTAACAGTGGCCGTCTGGCTGGGCGAAAATCGAGGCTATATGGGTAAGTGGAGACGCCCACGTCCCGTCAATCGCCACGCGTCAGTCAGGGCCACATGCTTGTGGGGCCCGCGGAGCTCCGCACTTGGCCCTTGGCTTTGCCGCAAAGCCAAGACCGAGTGCACCTTGGGCCCGGGTGCTACTGTCGGCATTCTGGGAATGGGGGTACCTAGACTTGCCTGCCTACAGCCCAGGGCGTGGCTCATCAGGCAGCCCGGTACGGCCTAGCATCTTCAGCGACCACTCTAGACCCTCGCGAGGGGCCAAGCCTCGCTAGGCGGATGACACAAGGCATCCCCTGGGGCGGCCTCTCCAGGCTGGCTCGCGAGGATCAAAGACATCGAGGCAAGGGGCACCTCACGAGGTCCTCGTGATGTGAGCAGTGAGGACCAAGGCCAGGCGGGCGCCAGCGGGCGCAGAGTGTCAGTTTTCCCTTTGGTACTAAAGGAGCAGGTGCAGACGAAGAGTCCTGAGGCTTCAGGCAAAGGTTTCCATATCGGTGCAACGAGACCAAGACCAGCAGGACGGCAGGATGGAGGTCATCGCGGAGCCCATGGCAGCGTCACCACCAGAGCCTTTGGCAGGTGAAAACCACCTTTTATCAGGATAGCTTGTACTAGCTGTCCCCCTTCAAATTTGGCCGTTGTGGGATTCCTTCCCGCTCAATATTTGGGAAGAGGACCCGGGCCACTATAAATAGTACTAGCCACCACCATTGGGATCATCTCATCAGAGAGGGGGTTGATCTCACCTAGAGTTGATCAGATCATCGAGACCACCTACACACCCACAAGCTCACCCGAGCCCAAGAACACCTCTCCTCAGGAGGCAGTTCATCCGTGTACTAGTTCTTCATCAGCCTACAAGGCAATCCACCACACCACACTGGATTAGGGTATTACACCACAACGGTGGCCCGAACCAGTATAAATCTTGTGTCCCTTTTTCTTCGGATCTGACGAGCTAGGCCTAGGGTTGTTGAGTAGAAGAGCTAGGGCAGAAGGAGAGATCTTCGTGTGCACCCCATAGTTCGAACCTTAAGGGTTTTGTCGGAACCCGAGATCCGACACCCGCTGCGAGCATCAACACTCATTGGTCCGCATACATCAGTATGTATTGTTTCCACTAAGTCACTTGCTCGCTCCATTGTTCCGGAGAACAGAGTTTTAGTCATCTTTGCCATGAGGCATGGTTCACAAGCATCAAATGATTCATAATCAAGTGATTCCAAAAGTCCGCCAGCATGGAGTTTCTTCATGCGCTTTACAACAATATAACCTAAACGGCAGTGCCACAAGTATGTTGCACTATCGTTATCAACTCTGCATCTTTTGGCTTCAATATTATGAATATGTGTATTTACTACGATCGAGATTCAATAAACCATTCACCTTGGGTGTATGACCATAGAAGGTTTTATTCATGTAAACAGAATAACATTTTCTCTCTCACTTAAATGAATAACCGTATTGCAATAAAGACGATCCAATCTTATTCATGCTTAACGCAAACGCCAAATAACATTTATTTAAGTTTAACACTAATCCCGAAAGTACAGGAAGTGTGCGATGATGATCATATCAATATTGGAACTACTTCCAACACACATCGTCACCTCGCCCTCAACTAGTCTCCGTTTATTCTGCAACTCATGTTTCGAGTTACTAATCTTAGCAAACGAACAAGTATCAAATACTAGGGGCTACTATGAACACTATTGAGGTACACATTATCAATATGTATACTTTGCCATCCTTCTTATCCGCCAAATATTCGTGGAACTTCCGCTTCCAGTGACCATTTCCTTTGCAGTTAGAAGCACTTAGTTTTAGGCTTAGGTCCAGCTTTGGGCTTCTTCACGGGAGTGAAAACTTGCTTGCCATTCTTCTTGAAGTTCCCTTTCTTCCCCTTGCCCTTTTCTTGAAACTAGTGGTCTTGTTAACCATCAACAATTGATGCTCTTTCTTGATTTCCACCTTCGTTGATTTTAGCATCACGAAGAGCTCGGGAATCGTTTTCGTCATCCCATGCATATTATAGTCCATGATGAAGTTCTAGTAACTTGGTGATAGTGACTAGAGAACTCTGTCAATCATTATCTTATCTGGAAGATTAACTCCCACTTGATTCAAGCGATTGTAGTGCTCAGACATTCTGAGTACATGCTCATTGCTTAAGCTATTCTCCTCCATCTTGTAGGCAAAGTACTTGTGTGAGGTCTCATACCTCTCGACACGGGCATGAGCCTGAAATACTATTTTCAACTCTTGGAACATCTCATATGCTCCATGGCGTTCAAAATGTTTTTGAAGTCCTGGTTATAAGCCGTAAAGCATGGCGCACTAAACTATCAAGTAGTCATCATACCGAGCTTGTCAAACGTTCATAATGTCTGCATCTGCTCCTGCAATAGGTTTGTCACCTAGCGGTGCATCAAGGACATAATACTTCTGTGCAGCAATGAGGATAATCCTCAGATCACGGACCTAGTCCGCATCATTACTACTATCATCTTTCAACTTATATTTCACTAGGAACATATCGAAAATAAACGGGGAGCTACATCGTGAGCCATTGATCTACAACTTAATTTGCAAATACTATCAGGACTAAGTTCATGATAAATTAAAGTTCAATTAATCATATAACTAAAGAAATCCCACTTAGATAGATATCCCTCAAGTCATCTAAATGATCACGTGATCCATATCAACTAAACCATGTCCGATCATCACGTGAGATGGAGTAGTTTTCAACGGTGAACATCTTATGTTGATCATATCTACTATATGATTCACGCTTGACCTTTTGGTCTCTAGTGTTTTGAGGCCATGTCTGAACATGCTAGGCTCGTCAAGTTTAACCCGAGTATTCTGCATGTGCAAAACTATCATTTGAACGTAGAGCTTATCACACCCGATCATCACATGGTGTCTCGGCACGACAAACTATCGCAACAGTGCATACTCGGGGAGAACACTTGTACCTTGAAATTTTAGTGAGGGATCATCTTAAAATGCTACCGTCGTTCTAAGCAAAATAAGATGCATAAAAAGATAAACATCACATGCAATCAAAATATGTGACATGATATGGCCATCATCATCTTGTGCTTTTGATCTCCATGTCCAAAGCATCGTCATGATCTCCATCGTCATCGGCTTGACACCTTGATCTCCATCGTAGCGTCGTGGTCGTCTCACCAACTATTGCTATTACTACTGTCGCTAACTCATAGTGATAAAGTCAAGCAATTAAATGGCTTTCGCAATTCATACAATAAAGAGACAACCATAAGACTCTTATCGGTTGCCCATAATTTACAAAACATGATAATCTCATACAATAACGTATAACCCATCACGTCTTGACCATAGCACATCACAACACGCCCTGCAAAAACAAGTTAGACGTCCTCTACTTTGTTGTTGCAAGTTTTACGTGGCTGCTACGGGCTTAGCAAGAACCGTTCTTACCTATGCATCAAAACCACAACTATTTTTCCTCAAATGTGTTGTTTTAACCTTCACAAGGACCGGGTGTAGTCACACTCGATTCAACTAAAGTGAGAGAGATAGACACCCACCGATCACCTTTAAGCAATGAGTGCTTGTAACGGTGAAACCAGTCTCACGTAAGCGTACGCGTAATGTTGGTCCGGGCCGCTTCATCTCATAATGTCGCGGAATCAACGTATGACATGCTAGTAAGCAGTATGACTGTTATCGCCCACAACTCATTGTGTTCTACTCGTGCATATCATCTACGCATAGACCTGGCTCATGATGCCACTGTTGGGGAACGTAGTATTTCAAAAAAAAATCTACGATCACGCAAGATCTATCTAGGAGAAGCATAGAAACGAGTGGGAGAGTGTGTACACATACCCTCGTAGACCGAAAGCGGAAGCGTTTAGTAACACGGTTGATGTAGTCGAACGTCTTCGCAATCCAACCGATCAAGCACCGAATGCACGGCACCTTCGCGATCTGCACACGTTCAGCTAGGTGACGTCCCTCAAACTCTTGATCCAGTTGAGGCCGAGGGAGAGTTTCGTCGGCACGACGGGATGGTGACGGTGTTAATGAAGTTACCGACGCATGGCTTCGCCTAAGCACCGCAACAATACGACCGAGGTGTGTAGCAGTGGAGGGGGGCACCGCACATGGCTAAGAAATCAACTTGTGTGTCTATGGGGTGCCCCTGGCCACGTATATAAAGGAGCAACGGGAGGGGGCCGACGGCCTCATAGGGTGCGCCCCAAGGGGGGAATCCTACTCCTACTAGGAGTAGGTTCCCCCTTTCCTAGTGCAACTAGGAGGGGAAGGAAAGAGGAGGAGGGGAGAAGGAAAGAGGGGGCCGCCCACCAAGCCCTAAACCAAATCAGTTTGGGCCTAGGGGCACGCCCCACACCTCCCTTGCTGCCCTCTTTCTCCACTAAGGCCCATGAAGGCCCATTGACCCCCCCGGGGGGTTCCGGTAACTTCCCGGTACTCCGGTATTTATCCGCTGACCCCCGGAACCTTTCCGGTGTCTGAATATAACCTTCCAATATATCAATCTTTATGTCTTGACCATTTCGAGACTCCTCGTCATGTCCTTGATCTCATCCGGGACTCCGAACAACCTTCAGTACATCAAAACACATAAACTCATAATACCGATCTTCATCGAACGTTAAGCGTGCGAACCCTACGGGTTCGAGAACTATGTAGACATGACCGAGACGCATCTCCAGTCAATAACCAATAGCGGAACCTGGATGCTCATATTGGTTCCTACATATTCTACGAATATCTTTATCGGTCAAACCGCATAACAACATACGTTGTTCCCTTTGTAATCGATATGTTACTTGCCCGAGATTCGATCGTCTGTATCATCATACCTAGTTCAATCTCGTTATCGGCAAGTCTCTTTACTCGTTCCGTAATACGTCATCTCGTGACTAACTCATTAGTCGTTTGCTTGCAAGGCTTATTATGATGTGTATTACCGAGAGGGCCCAAGGATACCTCTCCGACACTTGGAGTGACAAATCCTATTCTCGATCTATGCCAACACCACAAACACCTTTGGAGACACCTATAGAGCATCTTTATAATCACCCAGTTACGTTGTGACGTTTGATAGTACACAAGGTGTTCCTACGGTATTCAGGAGTTGCATAATCTCATAGTCATAGGAACATGTATAAGTCTTGAAGAAAGCAATAGAAGTAAAAGTAAACGATCATAGTGCTAAGCTAACGGATGGGTATTGTCCATCACATCATTCTCCTATTGATGTGATCCCGTTGATCAAATGACAATACATGTCTATGGTTAGGAAACACAACCATCTTTGATTAACGAGCTAGTCAAGTAGAGGCATACTAGGGACACTCTGTTTTGTCTATGTATTCACACATGTACTAAGTTTCCGGTTAATAAAATTCTAGCATGAATAATAAACATTTATCACGATATAAGGAAATATAAATAACAACTTTTTTATTGCCCCTATGGCTTATTTCCTTCAATAGTAGTAGATGCAGGCAGGAGCCGGTCTACTAATATTGGACATGATGCCTATATGCATAATCATTACCTTCGATATCATCATAATTATTTGCTTTTCTATCAATTGCCTAGGAGTAATTTGTTTACCCACCATATGTTATTTTCTCGAGAGAAGCCTCTAGTGAAATCTACGGCCCCCGGGTCTATTTTCTATCATATTAAAAAACCCAAAATACCTTAATGCAATTTTATTTTATTTCGTATTTTAGTTAGATCTATTTATCAAAACCCATACGATTTAATCTTGCTCATAACCGTTGAGGGATTAACAACCCCTCTACGCATTGGGTTGCAAGTATTTGTTGTTTGTGTGCAGCTGATGTTTACATAGTGTTGCTTGGTTCTCCTACTGGATTGATAACCTTGGTTTCATAACTGCGGGAAATACTTATATCTACTGTACTGCATCATCCCCTCCTCTTCAGGGAAATCTCAATGCAGCTCACAAGTAGCAAGAAGAGTTTCTGGCGCCGTTGCCGGGGAGACATCATCAACATCTATCAAGTACCTACGCATAAACTCGCATCTCCTTGCAATTACTTTATTTGCAATTTACCTCTTGTTTTCATCTCCCCACTTCTAAACATTTTCAGAAAAATACAAAAATATTTGCCTTTTTAATGTACCTTATTTTCCGTTTTTGTCTTGGTTATATTGTCATGATGACTAGCATAATTATCCCTCCTTTTTCACCGGACTTTGAAGCTCTTTACTTTAAACAAAAACAAGGAGAAAATCTTAAAGATGCTTGGTATAGGCTTTTGGAATCTTATAGTACTTTGTCCATAAAAGGAGATGCAAAAAATTGCTTTGCAATTTTCATATAGGTTTAACCTTGCATCATAGACAACTTTAGGATTTTGCCGCTAAAGGGAACTTTGTTGAGATTGATGCCAATGCTGCCTATGAAACAATAGAGGGAATACTGGGAGTACCATCACCACAAAAGGGATTTACTTTTACTCAAGAGGGGATTCAAGTTTTTGACAAGTTGGGTGATATACAGATAGATTTGGTTAAATTGCAAAAACTGAACGTACCTCCCAAAAATATTAGTGGGAATCTCAATCGGATGAACACTTTGAGTACTGTGTGTAATAAGCAATTGGATATTTTAGATCTTAAATTGATTTATTTTTCTTGAGAATAATGGGAAGCGTAAAGAGCCTCCCGAGTTTGAGAAAACCCCCCACAAAGATAGCCAAACCAAAGAAGACAACACATAGAAACTATGCAATAAATACAAAGGGGCGTAATACAATAACGCTAGTTAGGAGGCAACCCAAGAGTTTTCTTTTAACCTTTTGCTTTTATATTTGTTTTTCAATAAATACACAATTATGCTACTGTTGTGATTGCGTTTTGGTGTTTTAATTAGTGTTTGTGCCAAGCAAAGCCTTTGGGATGATTTGGATGATAGTTGAATTGATTCTGTGCATTAACAAATTTTATTTTGCGTCTAACAGAAGAATTCTTTGCAATTGCTGGAGAGCGAACAATTTATGAAATTTTTACACATGATTGATATAAAAATTGCCCACGTTTTCCTATTTTTTCAGAATTTTAAGTATGACTAAATATTACGTATTTACAAACTGTTCTATTTTTGTCAGATTCTGTTTTCATTGCGTCATGTGCCTATTTTGATGAATCTATGTATTGTATCGGGGGGTATAAGCCATGGTAAAGTTTGAATGCGGTAGATATAATGTGATAATAAAATATGAATGGGTTTGCAACAATACTTAATGTAAAGATTGGTTTTATTGTACTAACGGATCTCACAAGGTTTTGTTGAGTTTTGTGTGATTGAAGTTTTCAAGTTTCGTGTGAGATCACGATGGATGAAGGAATAATGAGTGTCAAGAGCCTAAGCTTGGGGATTCCCGAGGCACCCCAAGGTAATGTTCGTGGACTACTGAGCAACTAAGCTTGGGATGCCCCGGAAGGCATCCCCTCTTTCTTCTAACGACCATCGGTAATTTTACTTGGAGCTATAATTTTATTCGTCACATATCATGAGTTTTGCTTGGAGCGTCTTGTATTATATGAGTCTTTGCTTGTTTTGATTTTTAGTTTGTCACAATAATCCTTGTCGTACACACTTGTTTGAGAGAGGCACACACATATCATGATTTGCTAGAATACTCTTTGTGCTCCACTTAAATCTTTTGAGCTAGGTAGTTGCTCTAGTACTTCACTTATATCTTTTTCAGCACGGTGGTGGCTGTATTTTGAAGAAATAAACTCTCATGATTAACTTATACTCCCTCCGTCCGAAAATACTTGTCATCAAAATGAACAAAAAGGGATGTATCTAGAACTCAAATACATCTAGATACATCCCCATTTATTCATTTTGATGACAAGTATTTCCGGACGGAGGGAGCATTATTTTGAGAGTTAGTAAATTTAAAGAAATATCCTCTCATGCTTCATTTATATTATTTCAAGAGATGAAATTTTTGAAGAAATATTTATGCTCTCGTGCTTCACTTATATCTTTTTGAGAGTTAAAGAATGGTAATGGAAACTTGCATGAGATATGAATGTAGTTCCAAAGTGATAGATACCCAAGGGGGGTATAATAAAAAAAAAATCATGAAGATCATTGGAAATTATGAACTTGATTCCTTGCAATATTTTTCAATATGGAGATAGTGTGTCGGTGTACTAAGGTAGGGGTACCCCAGTACCCCAACTTGTGCACGGGCAGTTGCAGCTTCCCGCGGCAAGGTTTACTGCGCGCTCGCCGGAGACCTTCCTGCCTCCTATTAAACCATTCAAAAACAAAGTATACAAGACAGAAGATCGAGACCCCGGCAAGAGGAGCTTGCCGGGAAGGCCGTACCAGGCTCAAGACTGTTCCAATAGCACAAGACCCTGGCAAGAGGAGCTTGCCAGGAAGATTAGAAGATATTGCCTCGGCGCTATGCGCGCCCCGGCAAGGGGCCCGGGGAGCAGCAAGTTCCCGGGCCCGGCAGGATCAAGACCCCGGCAAGGCGCTTGCCGGGGAGGTTACGCTGTGTGCCCGCGCTCCAGCTCATCGGCCCACGCGTCGCCCTGGGGCCTAACCAGGGACGCGTGGCGGATGGCTGTGCAGCCTGGGGTACACGGTGGCACACCACGGCGATAAATCCGTCGCCGTGGCGGACGGAGACGCCAAGGCGGGAGCTTTTGGGGTCGACGGCGACGGGCATTAAATGCCCTTGTCCCCCACTGTTAAAGTAGGTATAGACCACTATTCT
>LR738711.1:558393049-558537005 GCA_902687465.1 Secale cereale
CCCAGCAAGCGGATACCACCCCCCGTGGTATGGCGCTGCGGGGTCGTCGTATGTTGCGATGGACGTGGCGCGTCCACGGAGACCGAGGTCCGGTCGTCCGTCCTGTTCTTGGATCTGGTGGCACCGTGAGTGTCCTCGCCGGCAACCACCCTTCCGACGGCGTCTCCCCCGCCCACCGTTGGCTCTGGTGGCGGCGGATGAGACGCAGACGGGCCCCCGACCTCCGAAGGCTTCTTCTTCGGGGCCATGGAGTTGTCGCTGATGAAGTTGTTGACGAAACTTGGAGAGGTTAATGAAGATTGCGCCCGCGCGAACGCCGGATCAGGTTCGCACAACCTCGACGCCCCCTACCTGGCGCGCCAAAGATGTCGGGGGAAACTGTCCGCCACGAACACCTATGGGACCGGAGCCCCTTGTCTGTGCGGTACGAGGGCGGAGGGAGCACGAAGAGCAGATCGAGGCAGACGCGCGGGAAGTTTTACCCAGGTTCGGGCCGCACGGATGCGTAAAACCCTACTCCTGCTTGGTCGTGTATTGAGTTGAGCGCTCGGGAGCTTGAAGAAGCAGCTACACCGTGCGTGAGAGTAATCTAGGTTTTCCGAACCCCCTCCACGTTGTGCATGGGCCTCCTTTTATAGTGCAAGGGGTCACCGACAGGTGTCAACGTAGGAGAAAGGGGTAAAAATGTAAAAGAGGTGGTAGTTGTAACAGTGCGGGAATAGTGGAGCTACAGTACAGAACAGTGGTCTATACCTACTTTAACAGTGGGGGACAAGGGCATTTAATGCCCGTCGCCGTCGACCCCAAAAGCTCCCGCCGTTGCGTCTCCGTCTGCCACGGCGATGGATCCACTGCCGTGGAGTGCCACCGTGTCCCCCAGGCTGCACAGCCATCCGCCACGCGTCCCTGGAGCGGCCCCAGGGCGACGCGTGGGCCGATGAGCTGGAGCGCGGGCACACAGCGCACCTCCCCCGGCAAGCACCTTGCCGGGGATCTCGACCTTGCCGGGCCCGGAAGCTTGCCGCTCCCCGAGCCCTTGCCGGGTCTTCTAAGATAAAATCTTCTATTCGTCCTGACAAGCTCCTCTTGCCAGGGTCTCGTGCTAGTTAAGCAATCTCGAGCCTGGGACGGCCTTCCCGGCAAGCTCCTCTTGCCGGGGTCTTGGTCTTCAGTCTTGTATACTTTGTTTTTGAATGGCTAGATAAGGGGCAGGAAGGTCTCCGGCAAGCGCGTGGTGAACCCTGCCGCGGGGAGCGGCCGCTGCCCGTGCACAAGTTGGGGTACTAGGGTACCCCTACCTTAGTACACCGACAGGAGCCCCCGGGCCTGGGCCACACACGGTGCCGAGCGCTGTTGGGCCAGGCCCAAAACAGTGCACGGGCACCCGCGGCCCGCGGCGCGCCGAATCCACTTCCATATCCGCCGCACCCCACGGCAACGGCACGCGTCGATTGCGGCGCCGTGGGATGGGACGTGCCCACGATTTCTTTAATGGGAAGGGCGAAACGCCCCCCACTCTCCCATAAAAGCAGAGAGAGCGGCGCGGTTCCCCTCCCTGCGCACTCATTGCCATCGTCTTCTTCCTTAGATTCCTCTGCGCTTTGCCTCTACTCCTCCGCCACCACCAAGCTCTTCGTCCCCTTCCTTCCACCGCGTCCGCCATGGCCCCAAAGACCGACAAGGCGAAGTCGGAGAAGTCCAAGCGGGAGAAGTCAGATCAGGCGGCGAAGCTCGCCGCGTACCGGAAGGAGCACATTGTCTTCGCGCCGAAGCTCGGCGTGCGGGAGCTCTGGAACAAATATTATTTGTTCTGGGCTAAGGAGACCCCAGCGCACCCCCGCACGCGCGTCTACCCGGCCGTCGCCAAGGACCACTACCCCGGCGGGTATTACTTTTTCGCAGCCTTCTTCCACTGCGGTCTGTGCCCTCCCTTCTCAAACTTTTTCTGCGATATCATGAATACTTATGGCCTCCACCTCCTCGACTTCACTCCCAACGCCATCCTCACCATGTCCGTTTTCGCACACATGTGCGAAAACTTCGTAGGAATCCAGCCCAACGTAGCTCTCTTTAGGCACTTTTTCATCCCCAGAGTAGAGGCCGACGCCCCCCTCTCCGGAGGAATCTCTTGGGTGTTTAGGCTGAATAAGAAATCAGCCTACTTGCCGGGGGAGCTCCGCGGCAAGTGGGAAGAGTGGCGCGCGGAGTGGTGCTGGGTCGTCGAGGAGCGGCCGCAACACTTCACCGCGCCGCGCACATCGCCCATCGTGCGCGGCAGGGATTGGAGTAATTTCGATTCCGACGATTCCAAGCTGGATATCGCTCTCGTCAGAATCCTTCGTCTTCGGATGGCGCCGCTGTCTGTCGCTGAAGTGGGCGCGGACTTTCTTCGTCGCCGGATCGCCCCCCTCCAAGACCGGAAAAGGCCGGCGTGGCAATACGGCGGCCCGGCAGACATCATGAGGCTGCGCGCGCCAAAGATGTCGGGGGAAACTGTCCGCCACGAACACCTATGGGACCGGAGCCCCTTGTCTGTGCGGTAAGAGGGCGGAGGGAGCACGAAGAGCAGATCGAGGCAGACGCGCGGGCAGTTTTTACCCAGGTTCGGGCCGCACGGATGCGTAAAACCCTACTCCTGCTTGGTTGTGTATTGAGTTGAACGCTCGGGAGCTTGAAGAAGCAGCTACACCGTGCGTGAGAGTAATCTAGGTTTCGAACCCCCTCCACGTTGTGCATGGGCCTCCTTTTATAGTGCAAGGGGTCACCGACAGGTGTCAACGTAGGAGAAAGGGGTAAAAATGTAAAAGAGGTGGTAGTTGTAACAGTGCGGGAACAGTGGAGCTACAGTACAGAACAGTGGTCTATACCTACTTTAACAGTGGGGGACAAGGGCATTTAATGCCCGTCGCCGTCGACCCCAAAAGCTCCCGCCGTTGCGTCTCCGTCTGCCACGGCGATGGATCCACTGCCGTGGAGTGCCACCGTGTCCCCCAGGCTGCACAGCCATCCGCCACGCGTCCCTGGAGCGGCCCCAGGGCGACGCGTGGGCCGATGAGCTGGAGCGCGGGCACACAGCGCACCTCCCCCGGCAAGCACCTTGCCGGGGATCTCGACCTTGCCGGGCCCGGAAGCTTGCCGCTCCCCGAGCCCTCGCCGGGTCTTCTAAGATAAAATCTTCTATTCGTCCTGACAAGCTCCTCTTGCCAGGGCCTCGTGCTAGTTAAGCAATCTCGAGCCTGGGACGGCCTTCCCGGCAAGCTCCTCTTGCCGGGGTCTTGGTCTTCTGTCTTGTATACTTTGTTTTTGAATGGCTAGACAAGGGGCAGGAAGGTCTCCGGCAAGCGCGTGGTGAACCCTGCCGCGGGGAGCTGCCGCTGCCCGTGCACAAGTTGGGGTACTAGGGTACCCCTACCTTAGTACACCGACATAATCCAAATTGAATATTTTCAACTCCTAAAATCCTGCAATATTCCAACCTATTTAATGGCACTACTTTCATTCAAATCCATGAAACTTTTCTGTACTGTTCAAATTTAAATTCAAATTTGAGTAGTATAACTCCTGTTCAAAAATCAATATATCCAATTCTGTAACTCCAAAACTCCAACTAAGATTTTTCCCCATCTTAGAAATCCCTCTAGTATTTTACAAAAAGGAGTTGACATTTTTCTGAGCACTTTGATTTTTCTGTTTTATTTGTATTCTTATTTTCTCGTGGTTATTATGCGATGTATAGATCCCGTATTTGACGAAGTTGCTGTGGAAGAAGAAGGAGAAGGACTAGAAGACTTTGAAGACCAAGCCAATCCAGGCAAGCAGCCCTTTGACCATGATACACTTATTCTTCGGAACCCGTTTGCTTCCGATGCATGATAATTAGGGTTACCGAGGTGAACCACCACATGATGCATGCTTTATTGTTGATCTTTCTACGTGCTAGATAACATGAAATAGGTGGCCATGATGTAGGTGGCCATGAGGCTTATATGATGCATGACATGATCTTGATCTTGCTATGTGCTAGATGACTTGCATGTGGTTAGTAGTTATGGAAAGTGATGCATTTGTGACATGAACCTTCATGGTTGAAGTCTTTGCATAAAACCCCGTCGGGTGCCATTTATGCCCGAGGGAGATGATGATGATGAGTTGGGTGACCACTTGATGACGAAGTGGTGTGCCAAGATAAGTGTGTGTGTTTTTCAAACGGATTGGTTGAAGTTGCGACCGTTATTCCAACCATACATGTGCAACCACACTACCCCTTATGGGACGGGGCTTTATTGATTACTTAGGTCGATACTAGCATGGTGCCCTCATTACTAGTGACGGGAAGATTTGAGGTCTTTCCCGGGACGGGGTCGTGCTTGGATAGGCGACCATGACTGTTTTCACAGGGCACCGGACACACCGTTGGTCCCTTCGGGTACGTGTGAACATTGAATTGGGCAAGTCCCGTGATCTATTGTTTGTACCCGAGGGCCGTGTGCCAACGAGTGGACTCTATGTTAGTGTCGTCTAAGGAAAGGTAATGACCGGGTGCTTACCCCGGGTACTTGAGGTACCGCGGGTCGTGGATGACACGGAAGTTCCCCGGATCTTGTGGGTAAAGTGTACAACCTCTGCAGAGTGTCAAACTATTCGAATAGCCGTGTCCACGGTCATGGACAGTTGGGTAACCGCTCTTGGGCTACGTCCAATGTTTGTGAAACCATGCGTGTGTGTGAGTCAAGATGGTGACTTGACTCGATGAGATGAATCATATTCATGTTGATATCGGTAACCTGTCTTCGAGGTTACGCGAGGTTATTGATGCATAAACTTGATGATAGCATATTGTTCTAGCTTCCTGCTAGATTGTTCATTATTGTTCCATTGCATTGTTACCACATCATGGGTTGCTTGCGAGTACATTCAAAGTACTCATTGGCTTGCCACTGGTTATTTAATTGGCCAGGCATGGAAGGGCAGGAATATGAGGAAGAGTTCTTTGGAGACGAACATGCGAACTAGGACGCTATCCCAGTCAGAATGCCTGTAGGGTTAAGGCAGATGGCATGGGTTCTACCCGTTTATCGAAGACTTCCGCTACTTGAGTTATTTGCTATCCAGCCCGTGAGGCTCTATCTATGTAAGACTTGGCCATAATGGCCTTAATTCGTGTAAGACTATTTGTATGGATGTAAGACTCTTGTTATTTCAGCTTCTGTGTGTTCAGTGAGCATTGATCTCTGGGATCACTGTACACGTGCATTCGGTGATCTCGACTTCTAAGTCGGGGTCCCCACAGAGCTGGTATCAGAGCCATCCTGACTGTAGGAAGCCTTAGTTAGCATGGGCGTTAGTTAGTTGAGACCCCCTTTTCAAAACCTTCTGAACCTCTCTTCTTTTCTAAACCTGAGATTTCCTCAGCTTATTAACCCCTCCTATTCCACCTTTGTAGATGGCCGCTGTTCCTGAAGAGCACCTGACCACTGGGTTTCCCCTACTTCTCGAGGATAGCCTCCAGGAGTGTCAGTTCCACCGAGCACCCATCCTCACCTACCTTGAGCACTGGGTGAGCGATACTGAGGTGGAGTACCATGTGGAAGTAATCGTGAAGGCAAACGATCCTCCCACAAGTTGGTTCTTCGAGGGACCCCAGATGGCGACACTACCACTTGCTGTCGAGGCTGCTGCACTCAAGGCATTAACCCATCTCCGCGAGCTTCATCCGGAGATGGCAGCCAAGATGGCAACTCGCTTCTTACCTTACCGGAAGGAAGGTGACGAAGAAAGCAGCGCACTAGCCCCTCCACTGAAGGAAGGACTCTCGCTTCGGTTCCAGACCTACTTCAGCCTATGTGCCGACAGCTTGGCACAAGACTTGGCCTCGGAATCAATGAAGCTTCGAGAAGAACTTTACAAGACCAAGGCACTTCTTCGTCGAGCTCAAGAGAAGGCAAACAGGATCAAGAGGGAAGGAGCACCTTCTGGACAATCCGCTATCGCATATCGAGGCGGAAGGCCCTCCGAGGATGTGTCTTCCAAGGGTGAAGAACCACCTCGGCGACGCCGGATGACAGCAAGGGAATACCGCAAGCCTTTCCCTGCACCGCCGTCAAAGCACCGTCGTATCCAACTCCTCCACTCTCCCACTCCCTCAAGCAGCAAGGGAGCCCAGACAGATGAAGACAAGGAGGAAGATCCAGAAGAGCCGGAATACGCGACCGAGCATTCCGCCGCTTAGGCATTATTCGCTACTCGAATATGCCCGTTGTAACCCCTACAGTAGGATAGGTCGTGTAACCCCTATGCGCAGTCGAGTCCTTGTATGGTTCATATGAAACCATCTAGTATTTGCTTTTGTTGTGTCTGGATGTAAGTCGTAATCTTCCTTCGGGAATATGTAAACGACTACATCACCCCCTTTGGATTTTTAATGGATGTGTTTTGGCCTCTCGGCCCTTGCATGATTTGATTTAGTGTCACACCCACCCCCTTACTAGGCACCCATCTTTCTTTCTTTCCCTCTTCCGAGTCATGAGACCTTTTTACGCTCCAACAGGATGCCTGTTGTAACTCGTACTGGTACCTCTATCCAGCAGCCCGAAGCCGGAGCATCCTCTCAGCCAGAGGCAGACCACGACCAAACCAACGACCAAGCTCCACCACCACCTCCTCCAAGCATGGACATGGCTCAGCTTCTCCAAGCTTTCCGAGAGGAACGCCAAGCCAACACTGCAGCTCTCAAGCTGATTGCTCAAGCTGTCACCAACAACCGCCAGCCGGCGGGGAATGGCAATGGACGTTCCACGTTGGCAGAGTTCAAGAAGCATGCACCGCCAACCTTCATCGAGACTGCTGAACCCCTGGATGCAGATGACTGGGTCCGTTCCATTGAGGAGATTCTGGAACTAGTCGGATGCACCGAAGACCGCGAGAAGGTGGCTTATGCAGCCCACTGCCTCGGGGGAACCGCAAGAGCTTGGTGGGATGGATTCAAGGTCATGCATGCTGAACAAGACATCACTTGGGTGAACTTCAAGGCAGAATTCCGCAAGGCCCACATTCCTTCCGGAATCATGGCTATCAAAAAGCGCGAGTTCCGAGCCCTGAAGCAAGGAAGTGGCACTGTCAAGGAGTACATGCAGAAGTTCAGTATTCTGTCAAGGTATGCCCCTGAGGATGTCAGCACTGATGCTGCCAAAAGGGAGCGCTTCATGGAAGGCCTTAATCAGACTCTGCAATATTCGCTTTTCGTGTGCGACTGCCCGTCCTTCCCTGACCTGGTGAACAAGGCACTTATGCTTGAAGACAAGAGGCGTGCTTTGGAAGACACTCGCAAGCGCAAGCTGGTCAGTAAGGGAAGTTCCAGCAACCAGAAGCCTCGTCCATGGCAGTCAGCCCCGGCCAAGCCAACCTATCAGCAGCCAAGAGCTCCTGCACCTCGTGCCAATCCTCAGCCTCAGCAGTATGCCAACCCCAGGCCAGCTTTCAACCCCAATACCAGTGGTGGCAACAAGATCAACACTCCAAACCAAGTCACTTGCTTTGGATGTGGTCAGCCCGGACACATCTCCAGGGTGTGCCCCAACAAGAAGCCTGATGCCCCGCGCCCCAATGCGCAGAACCAGGGACAAGGCCGTGGAATGCCACCAAGGAACCCAGCCCCTCGCAATCCACCGAACTATGGGAAGGGGCATGTGAATCACGTCACTGCTGAAGAAGCCCAGGAAGACCCGGACGTCGTGTTGGGTACGTTCCTTGTCAACTCAGCACCTACAACTGTCTTGTTTGATTCTGGAGCAACGCATTCATTTGTCACTCAAAGATTTGCATTAAAAAGTGGCATGACCCCTACACCCCTGAATAACCCTATGGTGGTACAAACCCCCGGAGCCGAGATGAGAGCCAAGATAGGCTGTAAAGGAGTCAGTATTACTATTAATGGTGTAGAATTCCTAGCAGACCTTATCATCCTGAGATCGCAAGGCTTGGATGTGATCTTAGGGATGGATTGGCTCAGTAAGCACCAAGGCTTGTTAGACTGTGCCAATCGGACAGTCACTGTGACCAATGACCAAGGGGTAGAAGTCAAGTTTGCCCCCAACTCCTCTTCCGCTCAAGCCGCTAAAGTCAACGGTCTTTCTGAAGTTGGGCCAGATCAAGTACCGGTGGTATGTGAGTATCCTGATGTCTTTCCGGATGAACTACCGGGAATGCCCCCTGACCGTGACATTGAGTTAATCATCGAGCTCGTGCCCGGAGCAGGACCCATCTATAAGAAGCCTTATAGAATGGGGACGGAAGAATTATCCGAGTTGAAGAAGCAGCTAGAAGAGCAGCTAAGGAAGGGATTTATCCGCCCGAGTGCCTCCCCTTGGGGATCTCCTGTTCTGTTTGTGGCAAAGAGGGACGGTACCATCCGCTTATGCATTGACTATCGTTCCCTCAATGAAGTTACAATCAAGAACAAGTACCCACTTCCCAAGATCGAAGATTTGTTTGATCAACTCAGCGGAGCCAAGGTATTCTCCAAGATCGACCTTAGATCTGGGTATTACCAGCTGAAGATCAGACCCCAAGATATTCCGAAGACGACATTCGTAACCAGATATGGCCTGTATGAGAGCACGGTCATGTCTTTCAAGATCGTAAGAAGCATCACCCCAATCGTGATCATTGCAACAAGTAGTGGGCATAGCAAAATAAGCATCCCCAAGCTTAGGGTTTTGCATATCATTAGCACAATTGACATTAATAGAATTTATAATAACATCATTGCAATCATGCTTTTTATTTAAGGAACTATCATGAATCACTTTTTCTTTTAACAATTCCTCACAATTTTTAGATTCATGAATTTCAAGCAAAACCTCATAAAGATAATCTAGTGCATGGAGCTCACTAGCAATAGGTTCAACATAATTGGATCTCTTGAAGAGATTAGCAAGTGGATGAGGATCCATACTTTAGAAAGCGAAGATGCAAGCTAATTGAGGGCACATAGCAACACAAGCAAACGAGAGGCAAGCGAACGGTAAACACACGGGAGAAGAAGGGCAAATAAAACGGCAAGGCTGAAGTGTGGGAGAGGAAAATGAGAGGCAAACAATTTAATGCGAAGGATAAGGGTTTGTGATAGGTACTTGGTATATGACTTTTGCGTAAGCCTCCTCGGCAACGGTGCCAGAAATTCTTCTTGCTACTTCTCGAGCTTGCGTTGTATTCCCTCGAAGAGGAAAGGGTGATGCAGCACAGTAGCGTAAGTATTTCCCTTAGTTTTTGAGAACCAAGGTATCAATCCAGTAGGAGACCACACGCGAGTCCCTCGCACCTGCACAAACAAATAAGAACTTCGCAGCCAACGCGATAAGGGGTTTTCAATTCCTTTACTGTCACTTACGAAAGTGAGAACTGATAGAGATGATAGTATGATATTTTTGGTATTTTTGGATATAAGAACAGAAAGTAAAAGCGGAAGAGTAAAGTAGATTGTAGATTGATATGTTGAGAATAGACCCAGGGGCCATAGTTTTCTCTAGTGGCTTCTCTCATGATAGCGATATTCTATGGCGGGTAAACAAATTACTGTCGAGCAATTGATAGAAAAGTGAATAAACATGAGACTATCTAGGCATGATCATTATATATAGGCATCACGTCCGAGACAAGTAGACCGAAACGATTCTGCGTCTACTACTATTACTCCACACATCGATCGCTATCCAGCATGCATCTAGAGTATTAAGTTCATAAGAATAGAGTAACGCCTTAAGCAAGATGACATAATGTAGAGGGATAAACTCAAACATAGTGATATAAACACCATATTTTTATCCTCGATGGCAACAATACAATACGTGCCTTGCTGCCCCTACTGTCGATGGGAAAGGACAATGCAAGATTGAACCCAAAGCCAAGCACTTCTCCCATTGCAAGAACTATAGATCTAGTAGGCCAAACCAAACCAATAATTCGAAGAGACTTGCAAGGATATTATAATCATACATAAAGAGTTCAGAAAAGAACCAAATATTTCTCATAGATAATCTTGATCATAAACCCACAATTCATCAAATCTGGACAAATACACCGCAAAAAGAGATTACATTGAATAGATCTCCTCGAAGACCGAGCAGAACTTGGTATTGAGATCCAAAGAGAGAGAAGAAGCCATCTAGATACTAGCTATGGACCCGAAGGTCTGTGGTAAATTACTCACAACTCATGGTGAGGCGATGATGATGATGTAGAAGCACTCCATGGTAGACCCCCCCTCCGGCAGAGCTCCGGAACAGGCCCCAAGATGGGATCTCACGGGAACAGAAGGTTGCGGCGGTGGAACTAGTTTTTTCTCTCTTTTGATGTTTTCGGGGTACATAGGTATATATAGGAGGAAGGAGGGCACCGGGGCCAGACATGGGACCCACGAGGCAGGGGGCGCGCCACGTAGGGCGGCGCGCTGATACGTCTCCAACGTATCTACTTTTCCAAACACTTTTGCCCTTGTTATGGACTCTAACTTGCATGACTTGAATGGAACTAACCCGGAGTGACGCTGTTTTCAGCAGAACTGCCATGGTGTTGTTTTTGCGCAGAAATAAAAAGTTCTCTGAATCGCCTGAAAATCCATGGAGAATTATTTTGGAAAATATAAAAAATATCTGCAAGAAGATCCAGACTAGGGGGCCCACACCCTGTCCACGAGGGTGGGGGGCGCGCCCCCCTGCCTTGTGGGCCCCCTGGTGCTCCACCGACGTATCCCCAGATCCTATATATTCACTTTCGAGGAGAAAAAATCAGGGAGAAAGAATTATCGCGTTTCACGAGACGGAGCCGCCGCCAAGCCCTAATCTCTCTCGGGAGGGCTGATCTGGAGTCCGTTCGGGGCTCAGGAGAGTGGAGATCGTCGCCATCGTCATCATCAACCTTCCTCTATCACCAATTCCATGATGCTCACCGCCGTGCATGAGTAATTCCATCGTATGCTTGCTGGACGGTGATGGGTTGGATGGGATCTATCATGTAATTGAGTTAGTTTTGTTAGGGTTTGATCCCTAGTATCCACTATGTTCTGAGATTGATGTTGCTATGACTTTGCTATGCTTAATGCTTGTCACTAGGGCCCGAGTGCCATGATTTTAGATCTGAACCTATTATGTTTTCATGAATATATGTGTGTTCTTGATCCTATCTTGGAAGTCTATAGTCACCTACGACGTGTTATGATCTGGCAACCCCGAAGTGACAATAATCGGGACCACTCTCGGTGATGACCATAGTTTGAGGAGTTCATGTATTCACTATGTGTTAATGCTTTGGTCCGGTCCTCTATTAAAAGGAAGCCTTAATATCCCTTAGTTTCCAATAGGACCCCGCTGCCACGGGAGGGTAGGACAAAAGATGTCATGCAAGTTCTTTTCCATAAGCACGTATGACTATATTCGGAATACATGTCTACATTGCATTGATGAACTGGAGCTAGTTCTGTGTCACCCTAGGTTATAACTTCTACATGATGAATTGCATCCGACATAATTTCCCATCATCGATCCAATGCCTACGAGCTTTTCCTATATTGCTTGTTGCTTATTTACTTTTCCGTTGCTACTATTATAAAAACTAAAAAAAACACTATCGTTACTTTTATTGCCGCTACCGCCACTATCATATTACTTTGCTACTATACTATCTTGCTGCAGCTACTAAGTTTCCAAGTCTGGTTGAATTGACAACTCAGCTGCTAATACTTAAGAGTATTCTTCGGCTCCCCTTATGTCGAATCAATAAATTTGGGTTGAATACTTTACCCTCGAAAACTGTTGCGACCCCCTACACTTGTGGGTTATCAAGACTATTTTCTGGCGCCGTTGCTGGGGAGCATAGCTCTATTCTTTAAGTCACTTGGGATTAATATCTGTTGATCACTATGAAGAATTTGAAGGACTCAAAAACCAAGATCTTACCCTCAACTACGAGGGGAGGTAAGGAACTGCCATCTAGCTCTGCACTTGATTCTCCTTCTGTTATGAGTAAACTTGCGACACCTACTCCTGCTATTGAATCTTATATGTCGTATGTTCTTGATGATGCTACTTCTGCTATGTATTATGAAACTACTTCTATGCCTGATGATACTATGCCACTAGGTGAATTTCTAGATGAACAAATTGCTAAGGTTAGGGAGAATGCAAATATTGAAACTGATGTTATTTATGAAAGTGATGATGAGGCTACTCCCAATAGATATGAATTGCCTGTTGTGCCTGAGGGTTATGTTATGGATGAAGAAACTGCTAGAGACTTTCTTGCTTGCAATGATAGATATGATCTTAAGAAATTATTAGCTAAGCTAAAAGAAAAGTCCTTGAATGCTAGAATGAAACATGACCCTGCTTTTGCTACTTCACTTATCTGTGTTACTGATAAGGATTATGAATTCTCTGTTGATCCTGAGTTAATTACTTTGGTTGAATCTGATCCTTTCCATGGCTATGAGTCTGATACTGTTGCGGCACATCTTACTAAGTTGAATGATATAGCCACCCTATTTACCAACGATGAAAATATTCATTACTACTATATCCTTAAGCTATTTCCGTTCTCGTTAAAGGGTGATGCTAAGACCTGGTTTAATTCTCATGATCCTGGTTGTGTGCATAGTCCCCAGGATATGATGTATTACTTCTCTGCTAAATATTTTCCCGCTCATAAGAAACAAGCTGCCTTATGGGAAATATATAACTTTGTGCAAATTGAAGAAGAGAGTCTGCCACAAGCTTGGGGGAGGCTTCTCCAATTACTTAATTATTTGCCTGATCATCCTCTTGAGATGCATGATATACTTGATGTCTTTTATAATGGACTAACCGATGCTTCCAGAGACCACCTGGATAGTTGTGCTGGTTGTGTTTTCAGGGAAAGAACATTTGAACAAGGTGAATTACTATTGAATAATATGCTGGCCAATGAAAATAATTGGACACTTCCTGAACCAGCCCCTAAGCCAATTCCAATGAAAAGAGGTGTTCTATTTCTCATTCCTGAAGATATGCAAGAGGCAAAGAAATCTATGAAAGAAAAATGTATTAAAGCTGAAGATGTTAAGAATTTACTTCCTATTGAAGAAATACATGGTCTTGATAACCCGACACAGGCAGTAAAGGTAAATTCTCTTTATAGATTTTATGAAGGTGATATTCCTCGTTATAAGTCTCCTAGCCAATGCTTAGATGAGTTTGACAATTTTATTGTGAAACAAGCAAACTTCAATGCTTATGTTGGTAGACAATTACAACACAATGCTTATATGATTGAACGCTTGAGTGATTATCTGTCTAGAGCTAAAGGTGAACTGAAACTTATTAGTATACATGCTTCTATGGTCACCACTCAAGTAGAACGAGTACTTCAGGCTCAGAATGATTTGCTCAATGAATTAAATAGTAAGAATAATGACTATGCTGTTAGAGTTGCAACTAGAGGTGGTAAAGTGACTCAGGAACCTCTGTATCCTGAAGGCCACCCTAAGAGGGTTGAGCAAGATTCTCAGAGAGCTAATTTAGGTGCACCTAGTTCTTCTAAGAAGAAGAAAAAGAAACATGATAGGACTTTGCATGCTTCTAGTGAACCTGTAGCTGACACACATGAGAATCCCAATGATATATATGTTTCTGATGCTGAGACACAATCTGGTAATGAACATGAACCTAGTGATAATGTTAATGATGATGCTCAACCTATCAATGATAATGATGTAGAGATTGAACCTGCTGTTGATCTTGATAACCCACAATCAAAGAATCAACGTTATGATAAGAGAGACTTTGTTGCTAGGAAGCACGGTAGGGAAAGAGAACCATGGGTTCAGAAAACCATGCCTTTTCCTCCGAGACCATCCAAGAAAAAGGATGATGAGGATTTTGAGCGCTTTGCTGAAATGATTAGACCTATCTTTTTGCGTATGCGTTTGACCGATGTGCTTAAAACAAATCCTTATGCCAAGTATATGGAAGACATTATTACCAACAAAAGAAAGACACCTGAAGTAGAAATTTCCACCATGCTTGCGAATTACACTTTTAAGGGTGGAATGCCTAAGAAATTAGGAGATCCAGGAGTACCTACTATACTTTGATCCATTAAGAAAACCTATGTTAAAACTGCTTTGTGTGATCTTGGAGCCGATGTTAGTGTTATGCCTCTCTCTTTATATCGTAGACTTGACTTGAGTAAGTTGACACCTACTGAAATATCTTTGCAAATGGCTGATAAATCAACTGCTATACTTGTCGGTATTTGTGAGGATGTGCCTGTTGTAGTTGCAAATGTTACTATTCGAACGGACTTTGTTATACTTGATATTCCCGAGGACGATAGTATGTCTATTATTCTCGGAAGACCCTTTTTGAATACTGCAGGGGCTGTTATTGATTGCAACAAAGGCAATGTCACTTTTCATGTCAATGGTAATGAGCATATGGTACACTTTCCGAGGAAACAACCTCAGGTCCACAATATCAATTATATTGGAAAAAATTCAACTATTACTATTGGAGGTTTTGAATTTCCTCTTCCTACTATCAAGAAGACGTATGACATCCTTATTGTTGGGGACATACATATCCCCATGGAGGTAACCTAGTGTTATTCGAAAATTCTCCGATTTCATGTTACTCGGAAAGAGTTTATTAACAAGACCTGATCAACCTTGTTAATGGATTCCTTTTGATGAGCATGGGATAGGTGAATCTAGATAGCACCACCTTCTATACCCTCTTTTCACTTTCTGTTAATTAGGATGAATAAAGCAAAAATAATATTTTCTGTCTGTTTCCAGACTTATCCGTGCAATAAAAAATATCCCAAAAATAAAAGTTCTCCAAATGCCATGAAAATGAAATATGTTTTTTTCTAGAATATTTGAGGAAATATGGCACAGAACACACAGCGAGGGGAGCCAGCACCTGGCCACGAGGGTCTAGGGCGCCCCCTGCCTCGTGGGCCCCACGTGGCCCCCTCCACTTATTCCTGCACCCATGCTCTTCTTCTTCCTCCCAAAAAAATCACCAACCAGCTCAAACCCGAGTTCTAGCTCATCTTGCTGCCATTTTCGATCTCCTTGCTCAAAGCACCATTCACCAAACTGTTCGGGGAGATTGTTCCTTGGTATGTGACTCCTCCATTGGTCCAATTAGTTTTTGTTCTAGTGCTTTATTTATTGCAAATTTATGCTGTTGTGGTGACCTTGTTCTTGAGCTTGCATGTCAAATTTTCTTAGTCCCAAGTAGTTCTAATGCATGATATAGTCTCTAGGCACTTATAGGAGTTGTTGCTATCAATCTTGTTGAGTTTGGTTAACTTTTATTGTGAGTTACTAAAAATTTGAGAAATTTTCAGAAAAGGAAAATGATAATAAGATTGTTGAGGGGCTCCTCCAGCAAGAGCTCAGAGGAGAAGAAGAAAGAGGAAAATAAGAAGCCCAAGTATAATCTTCCTCGCATGGCTGAAGTTCGACCGTGCGAATGGCCTTGTAATGATTTCGTGATGTCCATCGGGATTTACGAAGACTATTACTGGTTGGCAAATAATGCAGGCCTCATCGACTTCCTCCATGACCGGAAAGAACAGTATCTCTTACTCACCAATATTTTCACACAAAGTTTTCATTTTCATGCTAAGAAAACACCTCCTACGGTGGAGTTCCGTTTATATGATGTGATTAAGGATATATCACTCTTAGATTTTTGTGAAATATGCAAAGTACCCTTTGGAGGTAGACTTGATGAACCACGTCGTGAAGACGTTGAAGGGTTTATTAACATGATAGCTGTAGGGGAAACTAGACAAGTTTCAGGGGCAAGAATCACTAGTATACACTTCCCTGTTCTGCGCTACTTTGCTTTATTTGCTAGTAGATGTTTAATTGGTCGCGGGAACAGCGAGAACCTTAGTGCCCCTGATATTGTCATTTTACGCCATGCTTTGTTTCAACACACAACTTTTAGCTTGGGTGCCGTCGTTGCTAAACGACCGAGTCTGAACCGCTCAAAGGGGCCCGTCTTTGGAGGCATCTTTGCTTCTCGCCTTGCTGAACATTTTAGAATAACCATTAGGCATCATGAGAAGGAAGAAAAATTGCTTGCCCCTGTTTATCTAGACTACAAGAGCATGGTATCTCATGACTTTATTGTTAAAGATAAGAATAGGCAGCTTAATTATAAATTAAGATTTGATGAAATATACTGTGAAATTGTTACCTTGCCTGCACCATCTTTGTTTGATCTGTCCACAGGCATATACCTCATTACATCAGACGCCTTCTACAAGTACCAAGGCCAGGCACAAGCTTGAGAGCCTGAGCCAGAGCCACCCCTCGATCCTTACCGTCAGTCTGTTTATGGGTGGGAGCTGGATGAGCTCGCCAACCAGTGGCACCCAGAGGACACATCTCAATACACTAGAGGGAGTAGCTTCGATCCGTGGCCATAGACCAACTTAGGCCAAAAGCAGAAGCTTGGGGGAGTACGTGTTTCTCACCGACTTAAAATTCATGTTCACACACTTATTCTAGTTGTCGGTGCTCACACTCTTTCACTGTACCATCCATGCTTAGTTTCAATTTCTTTTTCTTGTGTGCTAGAAAAACCCAGAAAAACAAAAAAAAATTAGTTGCAACTTCTAGCTAGTTTACTTTCTTCGCTTGTAGCAGTAGTTAAAATGAAAACTTAAAATGATTTCCCGTTCTTCTTTTTCTTGTTGGGAGCTTTCCCGTGTAAATAGTTTCTTTTCTTTTCTTTAGGTGTTAAGAGTAGAAGACCATGATTAAAATGCTTAGTGGCTCTCATATGCTTTGTTGTTGATTTAACCTTGAGCCATATTACCTTGTCTTCTCTCTTGTATTAAATGCCTGCCGATTCCAGCTTAGTCCAATGCACGTGCACTATTATTATTATCCACACCGTTCGGTCGTGCGAGTGAAAGGCAATGAGGATGATATATGATGAACTAATTGAGATGAGAAAAGCTGATATGAACTCGACCTGCCTTGTTTTCGTAAATATGATGGCTCATCGTTCCTGATTAGCTTGTTATGAATGAAACATGCTTGCAATGACAATTAGAGATTATAGCTGCTTATGCCATGCTTAATTAGCTGAGAGTTTATAATGGTCTATCTTGCGTGCCAACATGATATTAAAATGGTTGTGATGTGGTATGATGGGGTGGTATCCTCCTTTGACGATTTAAGTGATCTGACTTGGCACATGTTCACGCATGTAGTTGAAACAAATCAACATAGCCTCCACGATATTTATATTCATGCTGATTTATATCCTTCTCATGCTTGCATTCATTGTTGATTAATTTTAATGCATGTTCATGACCGTTGTTGCTCTCTAGCTGGTCGCTTCCCAGTCTCTTTCTAGCCTTCACCTGTACTAAGCGGGAATATTGCTTGTGCATCCACTTCCATAAACCCCAAAGTTGTTCCATATGAGTCCACCATACCTTCCTATATGCGGTATTTACCTGCCGTTCCAAGTAAATTTGTATGTGCCAAACTCTAAACCTTCAAATGAAATTCTGTTTTGTATGCTCGAATAGCTCATGTATCAACTAGGGCAGTCTATATCTTCCATGCTAGGTGGGTTATTCTCACGATGAGTGGACTCCGCTCATCATTCATGAGAAAATGGCTGGTAATCGGGATGCCCAGTCCCATGCTCAAAATCATAATAATTAAAAAAAAACTCCCACAGGGCTATTGCTGTTTGGACGGTACCCGTTGTTTCGGGCTAGCCGTGGAGAGTGCTTGTTGGTGGTTGGGGGAGTATAAACTTTACCATTCTGTTTGGGAACCGCCTATAATGTGCGTAGCATGGGAGATATCGAGATTCTTGGTTGTTATGTTGACAATGAAAGTATACCACTCAAATTGTTATTCATCTCTATTTAAAAATCGAGCTCCGGCACCTCTACAAATCCCTGCTTCCCTCTGCGAAGGGCCTATCTATTTACTTTTATGCAGAGTCATCATCCTCTTATCAAAGAGCACCAGTAGGAGAGCACCTCTGTTGTTGCTTGTATTACTATTAGTTTGCATTGAGTATGATCATGACTGGATCTCTTTTACCATGAATCACAATGTCTAGTCAGTCCTTGATCTTTAAAGGTGCTCTGCATTTATGTTTTGTAGTCTCAGAAAGGGCTAGCGAGATACCATCTTGTTGAAAACCTGAATGCTAGCTTACATACTTAAAACAACAAGAGCAAAGAGAGTTTGTCAAAGTTTTTCTTTATCACTTTCAGTTTATCAACTGAATTGCTTGAGGACAAGCAAAGGTTTAATCTTGGGGGAGTTGATACGTCTCCAACGTATCTACTTTTCCAAACACTTTTGCCCTTGTTATGGACTCCAACTTGCATGATTTGAATGGAACTAACCCGGACTGACGCTGTTTTCAGCAGAACTGCAATGGTGTTGTTTTCGTGCAGAAATAAAAAGTTCTCGGAATCGCCTGAAAATCCACGGAGAATTATTTTGGAAAATATAAAAATATCTACAAGAAGATCCAGACCAGGGGCCCACACCCTGTCCACGAGGGTGGGGGGCGCGCCCCCTGGTGCTCCACCGACGTATCCCCAGATCCTATATATTCACTTTCGGGGAGAAAAGAAATCAGGGAGAAAGAATTATCGCATTTCACGAGACGGAGCCGCCGCCAAGCCCTAATCTCTCTCGGGAGGGCTGATCTGGAGTCCGTTCGGGGCTCCGGAGAGTGGAGATTGTCGCCATCGTCATCATCAACCTTCCTCCATCACCAATGCCATGATGCTCACCGCCGTGCGTGAGTAATTCCATTGTAGGCTTGCTGGACGGTGATGGGTTGGATGGGACCTATCATGTAATCGAGTTAGTTTTGTTAGGGTTTGATCCCTAGTATCCACTATGTTCTAAGATTGATGTTGCTATGACTTTGCTATGCTTAATGCTTGTCACTAGGGCCCAAGTGCCATGATTTCAGATCTGAACCTATTATGTTTTCATGAATATATGTGTGTTCTTGATCCTATCTTGCAAGTCTATAGTCACCTACTATGTGTTATGATCCAGCAACCCCGAAGTGTCAATTATCGGGACCACTCCCGGTGATGACCATAGTTTGAGGAGTTCATGTATTCACTATGTGTTAATGCTTTGGTCCGGTACTCTATTAAAAGGAGGCCTTAATATCCCTTAGTTTCCAATAGGACCCCGCTGCCACGGGAGGGTAGGACAAAAGATGTCATGCAAGTTCTTTTCCATAAGCACGTATGACTATATTCGGAATACATGCCTACATTGCATTGATGAACTGGAGCTAGCTCTGTGTCACCCTAGGTTATAACTTCTACATGATGAATTTCATCCGACATAATTTCCCATCACCGATCCAATGCCTACGAGCTTTTCCTATATTGCGTGTTGCTTATTTACTTTTCCGTTGCTACTGTTACAAAAACTACAAAAACACTATCGTTACTTTTATTGCCGCTACCACCACTATCATATTACTTTGCTACTAAACTATCTTGCTACAAATACTAAGTTTCCAGGTGTGGTTGAATTGACAACTCAGCTGCTAATACTTAAGAGTATTCTTTGGCTCCCCTTGTGTCGAATCACGCTCCCCCACCCTCATGGACACCACGTTAGCCGTATTCCGTGGTTCTCAAGTCTCCCGTGCGTATTTTGCTCCAAAAATATATCCCCCGAAGGTTTCATTCCGTTTGGACTCCGTTTGATATTCCTTTTCTGCAAAACCCTGAAATAGGCAAAAAACAACAATCTGGACTGGGCCTTTGGGTTAATAGGTTAGTCCCAAAAATAATATAAAAGTGTATAACAAAGCCCATTAAACATCCAAAACATCATAAATAATAGCATGGAACAATAAAAAATTATAGATACGTTGGAGACGTATCATAACCCTACAATAAAACTCACTCGTCGTAGAAAATCATGCAACATGATACATTGCAGCCATGTAGGTCAGTACATTGAATGTACAAACAAAATCACAATAAATGAAAGCAGATGATAAAGCTATACTATATGCAATATGGCTTTGTGGCTGTGTGTCTAAAGTTTTTGCGTAAAAATTGGTTTTATTTTTCCTACAACAAGGAATGTCCAGGAATCTCTACTACAAAGCAGATACCTACATGACTTGGTTCCGCTAACCGATGTCTCATAGCCCATATCATCATAAGTTGCCCACAATTATTTTTTCGATCTAGTGTTGAGAATTCCGAGATAGATCCAAGTCCAGAGGCTCAAATTGTCCATAACCGAGGACACGGCTAATCGATTAGGTTTTAACCCTCTGCATGGGATTTGTACACTTTACCCGCAAGATTTGATCCCTCCCTTTTTGTCCTCACACTTCAGATCGTCTGAGAACAGGACAATCGAAACATGGTATTCCGAAGAGTTCCTCTAACCACTGTCCGGTGCCCATCCAATCCTATCATAGTTCTACATCTGCTGGCATCATCCCAGCCAGAGTCACCAACCAAGCCAGATCCCATAGTGACTTGTTGTTGCCCAGGTAAGCTTCCGGGCATGAAGTATTCTTCTGTTTCTTTGAGCCTGGGTCGAGCTTTCCGCATGTTATCACGGTGTTTCTCTGGAATCACTGAGTACTGGACGCACCATATGTACCCTTCTGAACCATTCTCCACCCAAAGGTATATTGAATTCTTGTCTCGAGTCTTGAAGTCTTGAGGTCTTTTAGATACAGGCCTTGAAAATGCCATCTTGAAGTTGTCGTCATTGACGTAGAGTCCTCCTTCTCACACCACTCACAAACTCTCATACCAATCCCCGTCTACTAAAGCGTAGCATTAAAATAATTGACGTTCCCGGGCTTGGTAACAGGGGCGTGGGTTCCTACCTCATGCATTCTACTCAACTACAAGAAGTCAATATCACTACTAGAGGGATTACGAATGGTGACACTAAATGCAATAAAAACATAAGTATGGATAACATGGTCAAAGTGAACTTGCCTGGTAAGACTTGATGAACATTATAACGCTCTCAGAAAAATGACTTGATAGAACCATTCGTCACTTTGATGAAATCTATAATAAACAGACATAGCATTCACATAAGCATCGACTCTAGCAAGCAATTCTAACAATCATTAAAGCAAAGAAGAAATCAATTGGAAAACCCAATACAATCCAAAGAAGTCATCAAAAGAAGACTAATAGGGAAACTATAGAGAACATACTAAGAGAACTTTTGACTTAACTACAAGAAAGTTTTGTTCTAAGTAACTTAACAACAAAGAAAATAGCTAAACTAATAAGTTAACAGAAAAGAAAATATAAAACAACTAAGCCAACAGAAAATATTTTTCAATAAATTTATTTGCAAAAAGAAACAAATAAAAAGCTACTAAATAACACTAATTATGACCTAATCAAGTTTTCATATAAAACTAAGGAATTTTTTTTAAATAAAATAAAATCATCTACTGTTCAACAACAAAAACAAAACTAAATTTGTCAAGAAGACAACTTTTTTGGTTAAAAGCAAATAAATACTAAGGAAAATAAAATAACACTAAACTTTGTAAAACAATATTGTTTTGCCTAAAACTCTAATTTAAAATAATCTAAAAATAAATCACTATGTGCTACTGGATAAGCGAAACAATAAGAAAACATCAGCAAAAGGAATGAATCAAAAATACATTTTAAAACTCAAGATATGGCCAAAATAGTGATTTGAACAAATTTCACAAATTATTAATTAAAAGACTCAAGTTTCAAATCCAATTGCACAAACAAAAACTTTTAATTTTTTTGAATCTAATGTAAAAAGAATCACTCAATTTGGACCTAAAACATAAAAGATATCACGTTTCTAAAGCAGAAACTATTTCTGTATATTAAAACGGAAACCAACAAAACGAAAAAATAGAAACACTACAGATCGGCCATTGCTACGTGGCAGCTTCTGAGTGGCTACGGGCGTGCGTTGTGGTAGAGCTTACTGGCGGACGACCGATGTTCAAGGGTTTCGGCGATTTCGGCTAAATAAAAATAAAAGGAGCAATTCAGTTTATCTAAACCGCCGGTTGGGTTCAACTAAAACAAGATAAACCTAAAGAAACCGTGAACTAATAATAAAACCTAACTATTATTTTTAGATCTAATCTAAGGCGTTGAAATTAAATCGAACAGCCAAGGGCGGTGGTGGCTTACGGAGGAGGTCGTCGGCAGCTCCGCGGCTCGGGCGTCCGCGTCAGCGGGGGTGTCGAGGAGATGTGGCGTTCCGATGGGCGGTGAGCTCGGGCAGGTGTTCCGATGGAAGGACGGGAGTGTGAGGGGCGCGAGGATGGCCTCGGAGAGGGGCGAGGTGGTCGGGGTAGCTCGGTGGGGCAGCTGCGGCTTCGGGCTCCTGCGAGCGATTACGGGGCGAGGGCTCGTCGAGGAAGGGGCTTAGGGGCGGAATCCAACGAGGAAGAGGGGATTTTATAGCCCAGAGGCATGGACAAGGGGTCGGGCGAGGGGATTCCCGATCCTGAGAGATCCGGGATACGACGACGCGGCCAGGCGCGCTCTGGCATCGCGTTGCGTGGCGAGGAAGAAGAAGACCATGGGGTCCACTTGTCAGCGACCGCAGGAGAGGGCCAGAGGGTCGGGCGGCCAGTCTGAAGGATTTCGACTCGTGGAAGAGAGGCGTGGGCTGCCTGGCACTGATGGGCCGTGGGAGAGGAGAGAGGCGAGGGTGGGCTGCGCCAGTTTTTCGTTTTAATAAACATTTTTTATAACACATTAAAAGGAAAATAAATAAAAGATTTATATGGACGCATTATATATCAAAATGTTCAGAAAATGATTTCTGAAATCATGGACATTTCTCAAAGTCAAATAAAATGCACCAAAGTTCAAATAAAGCAAACGGTGCTATTATTGCATTTAAAATAAAATAAAATTATTTTTAATTACCAAAATCATTTCAAATTTATTTTTCTTCATTTTTTGTTGAAGGGAATCATTTTACCCTATTTTCCATATATTTTATTTTTAGAGAAAAATAATTTGAATAAAAACCAAATAACTCCAAATTGAAAGTGGGTTTCAAAATAGCTTCAAAGGGACTTTCAATTTGATTCTTTTAAACTTCCAACTCATATTTCATATAATTTGAAGAAGTCATTTTATCTTCTCTCATGAAAATCATTGAGTTGAATAAAGTTTCTGAATTTGAAATATTTTCAGATAGAATTCAAACCTTTTCAAAAACCCTTTTCATTTCAAATGGAAGAAGTCTTGTTATCTTCACTCTAGGGTTTTGTGTTTGAATTGAATTGGAATTCATTGTGATCGAAATGCAAGGATGGAAGTTTGGGAAAGTCATTTCATTCCCTCTCATTCAACTTTCAAAAAGTTTCAAATTTCACTCAATTTCACACAATCAATCACACAACAATCCAGTAAACAGTCATAACTATTTATTTAATATAACATTCCAAAATTTAGAATTTTGGGATGTTACATCACCACACTAACGCATCTCTGCCTCCCATTGCACATACCTCTAACGCTTCTCCTCTAGCTGCTACTGCACCAACAAGCTCCTTTATCTCTCAATGAAACCACCTCTCTCAACTGCTTGTTCTGGTCATGCTCCTCCTAGCTATCTATGTATAATTCAGTTCAGGAGTGGAGTTGACAATATAATGTATTCCCAAATTTTGAAATTTGCTAATAGAGTTGGGAGTTGACGACCGATGAGTAGGGTTGAGAATCTGTTCGATGGAGTGTTGCTGGACAGGCTCCTAGTGGCAGTACCGCTGACTAGCACAGTAGTACTGCTTATGCGGTACTTTTGCTCGTGTGCGGCGGTTACTACCGGGAGGGTCTTTGTTACCCTTCTAGAATTCACGGTAGTACCGCTTGCTCCTAGCGCTAGTACTGCCTGTGCAGCACTTCTACTGGAGTACCGCGCACACTACCATAGAATTCTGTGTTACCCTTCTGTAATCCGCGGTAGAACGACTTGCTCCTACCGGTAGTACCGCTTGGGCTGTATTTCCGCTTGAGTAATGTGTGTACTATCATGGAAGTCTCTGTTACCCACTGGCTAATTCATAGTAGTATTGCTCCGACAGTACTATCGTGCTAGTTCTGCGTTGGTCCTCAGTGGGTCTCGACGACTACCCTGTACTTAGCTGTAGTACCTCTCCTCGGAGTGGCAATACCACTTAAGGCAGTTCCAAAACATAATTGTTGGATTCGTGGGGTCCTCTAAAAGGGGTCATCTTCCCCATTGCCCCTAAAGGTTGTTGAGAAGGATTTCTCTTCCATTGTTGACCTCCAAAAGCTCTATTCCTCCCATGAATTTTGCATATTTTTGAGGAAAAAGAGAGAGGAGATCCAGATCTCCATTCCCACTGATTCACAACTCAAATGAGGGGAACCTTGTGGATCTAGATCTTGGAGTTCTTTTCTTTCTAGGCTTTGGCCATGAAGCAGTTGGCGGGAGACTCATTGTCGCTTGAATGATTCTCAAAGAAGTTAGGTGCTCGGGTAGTGTCACATGCTATGTCGGCCATGCTAGAGTTTGAATTGTCATCAAATTTAGCAATTTCTTCGGAGTCTGATGATGATACGTTTCCAACATATCTATAATTTTTTATTGTTCCATCCTATTATATTATGCATCTTGGATGTTTTATACGCATTTATATGCTATTTTATATGATTTTCGGGACTAACCTATTAACCTAGAGCCCGGTGCCAGTTTCTGTTTTTTCCTTGTTATTGAGTTTTACAGAAAAGGAATACCAAACGGAGTCCAATTGATGTTCCAATTTTTGATGATTTTTTATGGACCGAAAGAAGCCCCTGGAGTAAAAGAGTTGGGCCAGAAGAGTCCCGGGCTGTCCACGAGGGTGGAGGGCGCGCCCACCCCCTGGGTGCGCCCTCTATCTCGTCGACGACTCGGGGACCCCCCCCCCCGATGTGTGCCATACGCCAAAAATTCCTATAAATACAGAAACCCCCGAAAAGAAACCTAGATCTGGAGTTCCGCCACCGCAAGCCTCTGTAGCCACCAAAAACCAATTGGGACCCTGTTCTGGCACCTTACCGGAGGGGGGATCCATCACCGGTGGCCATCTCCATCATCCTGGCGCTCTCCATGATGAGGGGGAGTAGTTCACCCTCGGGGCTGAGGGTATGTACCAGTAGCTATGTGTTTGATCTCTCTCTCTCTCTCTCTCTCTCTCTCTCTCGTGTTCTTTAGATGGCACGATCTTGATGTAACGCGAGCTTTGCTACTATAGTTGGATCTTATGATGTTTCTCCCCCTCTATCTTCTTATAATGTATTGAGTTTTCCCTTTGAAGTTATCTTATCGGATTGAGTCTTTAAGGATTTGGGAACACTTGATGTATGTCTTGCGTGGGATACCCGTGGTGACAATGGGGTATTGTATTGATTCACTTGATGTATATTTTGGTGATCAACTTGCGGGTTCCGTGACCTTGGGAATCTATGCATAGGGGTTGACACACGTTTTCGTCTTGACTCTCCCATAGAAACTTTGGGGCACTCTTTGAAGTTCTTTGTGTTGGTTGAATAGATGAATCTGAGTGTGACACCCCGAGACCGGTGCGCTAGGTGTCATCCAGTTATTCGTCGTCATTGCCATGTCATCTGCTTGCGTGTTGCATTTTGCCATGTCATCATGTGTGATTGCATCAGCATGTTTTCAAAACTTGCATCCGTCCGAGTCCCCTCGTCCTTTCCGTTGTCCGTTCTGAGCCCAGACACACTTGCACGCGCCTGCGGTGCCTCCAAGTATTTGTTTTGTGAGAGGCCGGAAAACTTTCTCGGAATGGTTTGAAAATTGGCGTGTGGTCTTATTATAGCATAGGTAGACCGCCTGTCAAGTTTCGTCGCGTTCGGAGTTCGTTTGATAGCCCAACGGTTAACCGTGTTAACCGCCGCATGCCTTTTCTCTTTTGGCCCAGCACCCCTTTCACACAGCCCACCAAGCCCTTTCTAACCCCTCCATGCTCTTGGCCGTTCGATCACGATCGTGTGGCCGTGAACGGCTCCTCATTTGGACACTCCTAGCTCCCTCTACCTATAAATATGTGCCTCTCCCTCCATTTTTCGCGCAGATGAAACCCTAAAAATCCTCCCTCCGCGCAGCCGGACATGTCCCTTCCGTCGCCGGACATGTCCAGCGCCCCTCCACCTCACCTCAGCCAATGAGGGCATGCCACGTCAACGCCGCCCCCGCTCTCCTCCACTCCCGCGCGGACACGTGTCCAGCGCCAGCCCCGCCGCCCGCGGCCCGTCGAGCCCGAAGCAGGCCCGTCCGGCCCGAGCGCCGCCGCCGCTCGCGCCCCGCTCCTCCCGAGCCTCTCGCTCTCGTCGGTCCTTCGTCCCCGTCAACCAGCGGTCGATCCGCCCGAGCGCCGCCGCTCTGGCCTCGCCGGAGGGCAGCTCCGCCTGCCGCCCATCGGGATCGGCTCGCCCCGGAGGTCACCGTCGCCCAAAGCTCGCCACCGCATCACTTCCTCCTCGTCGCCGCCTGGATCTGGCCGGGCCAGGCCAGATCCGCCGCCTGGGGACCGGATCCCTTCGTCCCCACGCTCGCCCACTGGAGTTCCTGACGCCGACCGCCCAGCGCCGCCGGTCTGCCTCGTTCCTTCGGGAGCGGGAACGACGAGCGCGCAACGCCCGCATGGACCGCAGCCCCGACCACTTCGTGGGCCGGCCCACCTCGACCTCAAGCCATAGGCCCAGCCAGCCCCCTCGCCGGCCCGACTGCCCCGCCTCCGTCCACTCTCCAGATGGGCCAGCCATCGCCGCCTCGGGCCGGCCCATCTCCCCAGCTACACCGCTCGGGCCGCTCCAGGCCACGTGGGCCCCGAGGCCCACCGCTCCGGCCCACTTCTTCCTCTTCACTATCTGGGCCAGGCCCATGGTAAGAGCCTAGTAACCCTCGCCCTATGCACCGCATAGCTAAATGACGCTCAGTTTTTCCTCTGCAAAAATGCCTAAGTCCCAGATTTTGCTTATAATGTTGCATACTTTGCATGGATGTAAATATTTGTGTGTTTGTCCGAATTGAGTGAATGAGATGTCAAAATGATCGTGGTGATATGATCTACACTTTGTTCCATTGTGCCATGCTTGTTTGAGTTCATCTAGGTGCTCTAATCTCTGTTGCAAGAGTGCTACTTGTTATAAACTGTTGCTACTTGTTATTTTGTTGCCATGTTTGAGACATGATAACTTGGCGCATGTTTATCCAAATGATGCAAATGATATGTCAAAATGTTCATTATGAAGTGTACTACATGATGGTTGCTGTAGCATGCTTGTTTGAGTCCTTATTGCCATGTTAATCTCTGTTGCAAAAGTGCATTTGGCTGTTAGGTGCTGAAACTTGTTATGAGATGCTGATTTCACTTGCTCTTTGCTATTGATGTGTTTGTCTTCATGCCACATGTTTAGATGTTTTAGAAGCACCATTATATGGTCTTTGCTGTGGTGCTTTTAACTTTCCATGATATGCCTTGAGGTGACTTAAACATGCTTGTAAACATGCCATGTTGTTATTACTGTTTTATACTTAGTGAAAGAACTGCTAAGTCTGGAAGCTGTTATAACCTGATGCTATGTTTGCTTGATGCCCTAGTCAAATCCATGCTTGTTTTGGAGTGGCCAATGATCATGTCTTGTTTTCCATGTTATTGTCTATCCATTCATGCCCTTACTTGCATATATGACCTGCTGTAGCTTATTTATTTCTTGCTCTCAAGTTGCTATAAATTATACCTGTCAGGATTTTATCAGCATGATCAATTTTGTGTAGCTTGTCGCTATTGATCCATGCCTCCTATGGAGATGCTCCAATGGAGTTGTTTGCTGTAGGATATGTCTACTACAAGTCCATGCTCTTTATATGCTAGTGGAGTTGATATGCATGTTGTTTTGTGCCTCCGAAGGCAGCATCGTGATGATGTTTTTGCCTTCCCAGATTTTGACTAAGTCTGGATAATTTTATTGCAACTTGCCATGCTTGTTTAAATGTGTTCCAGCAAGCTTTTGGGTATGTTCTAAGTTCCTACTTGTTAAGTATCATGTCTACTTCACATCCATGCCTCTTGTTAACATGTTTGGGTGATTTAGCTTATATTTACATTGCTCCGAAGTTGCTATGTGGCTGTTAACTTCAGCTTGTTGTTATATCTTGTTTCATGTGTATCTTTTAGCCCGTTGCTCCGTTTTGAGCGTGTCTTATATGAAACTTGTGTGATTTTGCATGTATAATCATAATATCATATTGTTTTCATGTTTGGAGTGTGTTTGCTTGATGTTTGGGTGCATCTTGCACCGTTGCCTTGCTTGTCTTGTGTCGCTCATATCTTTTAGGCCGTAGCTCCGAATTAAACGAACTTTATATGAAACTTGACTAGAATTTTGTGTAGATCATCATGGTGCATGTTAACTTTCTGTTTAACAACTTTAACTTAAGGTTTGTTCAGATCTGGACTAATTTCAAATTATGCATATGAGGGCTTACCGGATTTGTTAGGCGTAGTTTCCGATCTCATTTAAACTTGTTGATTGGTGTTGTTCTCGTGTGCTTCATCCCTTGCCATGTATTGCATCATATATAGACTTGTCTTGCATCATACTTGGTTGGGCACATTGTCATGTTCTTGTGTTGAGTGTTTACCGTATTGCTTGCTTCTTCTCGTTAGTGCTTGTTCTGTTGCGATCGTGAGAATTCGTTCGTCTACACGTGGTTCGTCTTCAAGGCTTCTTCTTCGTCTTCTTCATGGATCCGTTCTTCTTCCTTGCGGGATCTCAGGCAAGATGATCATACCCTTGGATACCTTTACTATCATTGCCATGCTTAGTGTCTCGATGCTATTGTTATATGTCGCGCTACCCATCATTATTGTCAACCCCTCTCCTTGTTGCCATGAAACCTCTAACCTTGACACCTTCCTAGCAAACCTTTGTTTGGCTATGTCACCCACTTGCTCAGCCCCTTTTATAGCGTTGCTAGTTGCAGGTGAAGATGAAGATCGTTCCATGTTGGAACTTGTTGTTGGAATATCACACTATCTATTATTATTATTATTAACACACCTATATACTGGGCATGGGTGGAAGGCTTGGCCTTTTGCTCGGTGTTTTGTTCCACTCATGCCACCTTAGGAGCCGATAAACCGGCATTATGTTCCTTGATTTTGCATTTCTTACACGGTTGGGTATATGGGGACCCCTTGACAGTTTGTCTTTGAATAAAACTCCTCCAGCAAGGCCCAACATTGGTTTTAATTTGCCTCATAATAACAACTTAATTAATTAATTAAAATGCATAGGGGGTCGCGTCCCCGGGGATTCTTTCTACATAGCAGGGGGGCCAGTGCTCATGGTGTTGGTCCCAAACGGGCAACCTGCGGGGCCACCTTGGGGAAACCCGAGGGCTGGTTTTACTCGTAGCTTGTCCCATCCGGACGTGGCCTGAGACGAGATACGCACGGCTACTATCAGGGTGTCGGCACGCCGGGAGGTCTTGCTGGACTTGTTTTACCATTGTCGAAATGTCTTGTGCACCAGGATGCCGAGCTTGATCGGATTTCCCTAAGATAAGGGGTAATAATTATTATTACTTCAGCTGATCGTGAGAGCTTGTGATCGGCTAAGTTGGGACACCCCTGCAGGGTTATGATCTTTCGAAAGCCGTGCCCGCGGTTATGTGGCAGATTGGAATTTGTTAATGTCCGGTTGTAGAAAACTTGACAGAGGATCCGAAGTAAAACACACAACTGTGTGAGTAACCGTGACTGTCTCTTTTCACTTTGAGAAGAGAACACGGTGGGGTTATGTTTGACTCTTAGGTAGTTCAGGATCTTTAGCGATCATTACTAGTTTGCGACCATTTGCGTAGATGCTCATCTTATTCTTGTACTCGTAAGTTAGCCACCATATATTGCTTAGTCGCTGCTGCAACCTCACCACTTAACCTCTTCCTACCTATTAAGCTTTGATAGTCTTGTTACCCATGGTTATGGGATTGTTGATTCCTCGTGGCTCACAGATACTACAACAATAGTTGCAGGTGTAGGTTTCCGACGTCTTGACGTGAGAGCGTTGATCGTTGTGTTGGAGTTCTTTCTTCTTCTTCTTCTTCTTCTTCTTCTTCTTCTTCTTCTTCTTCTTCAGTCTTGGGTTAGGTTCTGGGTCGGCAGCCTAGGATAGCAGATGGATGTCGTTGTTCTTTTCATGTTTGCATCCGTAGTCGGATGCCTTGTATTCTTTTGTTGTTGTATTCATGAGTATTGGATGTATTGTTGTATCCCCCATTAATGTATGTAATGGTACGATGTAATGATATCCATCTTGCTAAGCGTTCGAAATGCGGTTGTGCCCCAATCACGTAAGCGTCACGTGATCGGGATAGAATCGCATCTTGGGCCTGACACTGAGATTGTATGATGCATATCGTATAATCATGCCCACGGATACTCGAGGTGACAATGGAGTATCTAGGTGACATTAGGGTTTTGGTTGATTTGTGTCTTAAGGTGTTATTCTAGTACGAACTCTAGGATAGATTGAACAGAAAGAATAGCTTCGTGTTATTTTACTACGGACTCTTGAATATATCGATTAGAAAGAATAACTTTGAGGTGGTTTCATACCCTACAATGATCTCTTCGTTTGTTCTCCACTATTAGTGACTTTGGAGTGACTCTTTGTTACATGTTGAGGGATAGTTATATGATCTAGTTATGTTATTATTGTTGAAGAACTTTCACTAGTGAAAGTATGAACCCTACGCCTTGTTTCAAAGCATTGCAATACCGTTTGTGCTCACTTTTATCATTAGTTACCTCGCTGTTTTTATATTTTTATATTACAAAAACCTATATCTACTATCCATATTGCACTTGTATCACCATCTCTTCGCCGAACTAGTGCACCTATACAATTTACCATTGTATTGGGTGTGTTGGGGACACAAGAGACTCTTTGTTATTTGGTTGTAGGGTTGTTTGAGAGAGACCATCTTCATCCTACGCCTCCCATGGATTGATAAACCTTAGGTCACCCACTTGAGGGAAATTTGCTACTATCCTACAAACCTCTGCACTTGGAGGCCCAACAACGTCTACAAGAAGAAGGTTGTGTAGTAGACATCAAGCAATTTTTGGCGCCGTTGCCGGGGAGGTTAGTGCTTGAGGGTATACTTTAGATCTTGCAATCAAATCTTTTAGTTTCTAGTTTTATCACTAATTTTGTTTATAAAAGAAAACTACAAAAAATGGAATTGAGGGTACCTCATATGCTTCATCTTTTTAATATTATTCGTGAAGATGATGGGAAGGAAAATTGTGCTCAAGTATTGGAAGAAGAATGCATTAAAATGTTTGGCTCTAAATCTTTGAGTGATGAGCATGATTGCACTGTTTTTAGTACGAACTCTTTGAATATCCATAGTACTAATGATGATTGCACTAGTCATGATGAAAATATCTCATATAAGCAAGTCAATTTTTGTGGAGTGCATAGAGTTTGCAAGTACACACCAAATAGGGAAGATATATTTTGCAAGAGGCATAAGTATTTAGAAACTAATTGGTTGCAAGAAAGGCTAGATGTTTGTGCTGAAAATTTAAATTTTCTTAGCTATCCTTGTGAACTTTGCAATGAACATGGTCATTTAAATATCCAATGCAAATTGTTTCATGATCGAATCGTGTCCAAAAATTGTGATGACTTGATTTCCCTTGCACATCATAATGAACTTAGTTTGCTTTTGGGTTATGAAGAAATGAAATGTATAACTAAGAATATTCCAGAATTTGTCTGTCACACCCTGCATTTTGTAACATGTTATTTGCATCAATGAGGCATGAAAATTTGGACTAGCAGAATTTTTTGGCATCATTTGGCTTTTATTTGGAATTGAGTTTTTCTTCCTATGTTTTTCATGTGCTCATTAAAGTCAACTATTACCTCTTGTGGAATTCATCTCCATACCCCAAAACTTCTGCCCAGTGATCATACCAAGTGTTTATAGCAGTATAGTATTTTCTTATAAAATTAATTTGGCCAAAATGTATTTTTAAAATTTAGTATTCCAAAAACCCGTGAATTGAGGTTTGCACTGCAAGTGCTTGATATAGGGTGAGAAAATTATTTCAAAAAGTATATTTGAGACCTAGTAGTCATAGGACTCCCAGAAACCACAAAAGTATAATTTTAAAAGTTATTTTCCTATTTTATTTAAAAGCTTTTTCTTAAGGCCAGAAATGGTCTTTAATAGGGAAAAATTATTTAAGTATTTCAAAAATATTTGCCAAAATTCAGGGAGACTCATAGGACATATATTGTCCATATATAAGAGTTTCAACACTTGGTCATGTTCAAAATAATGGGCTAATCCCTCTGAAACCCTTTCTGGATATTTCAAGCTTTTGAAATATTTACAAAGGAAATATTCTCTAAAAATTCCAGGGAAATTCTATCATGTCATATATGACATATTTGATGATCTTGCCAAGCCCCATGCCTTGGGAAGCAAGAAAACATCATCAAAACCTTCTAAAACCATTCTGTCCATATCTGAAGGTTGAGCAACTTTACATTGCCAAACTTATCCAAATGCTCTCAAATTTGGTGCACATGCTAGAAAGGCCTAATAAGGCATCTAGAACAAATGGCACAAGCTTTGGAATAGGGTAACTTGATCAGAATACCCCAAAACCATTTCTGTTCAAATTCAAATTTGAACAACTTTACATTGCCAACTTTTTACCTGGAGCTTCAAACTTTGTGGTCATGATCAATACCCCAAATGATGAAACTACACCAAGTGGTGCATCAAAGGGAGATGATTAGCTTGACTAAAACATGATGAAGCCATTTCTGTTGATTTCTAGGGTTCACCAAAGTTACATTGGCTAGTTTCTTCAAATGAGCCCAAATTTGGTGAAACACCCTATTTCCATATGACATTTAATCCTGTTAAGTGTCATAGCCAGTGGAGATCATTTGCTTGTCTAAAACATGATCAAACACCTTCTGCCATTTTACCAAAACCATCATCTTGACCTCTTTTACTATTTACTTTTGCTTCAACTTTCTACCACAGCTTCACCTAGTTACATTCTACCCCCAGTAACTTCCCCATGTCCACAGCTCCATGATTGAGGGGTGAAAACCCTAAGTTACCTTGCTGGACAGCCAAATTCTACCCATTTTCCAGCTTCACTCCTCCCTCACTGAGCATCCAGAGCATCCAAGGCCACAGCTGGTTTATTTACTTCGTGTTGGACCCCCCCAGACACGGCGGACTCGCCCAGTGAGCCAACGGCATGCCGTGGCATGCAGAAGTCGCGCTCCAGAGCACGCGACAATGCGCACCCGTACTGTAGCCTCGCCCAATCCCTCGCCTCCGACCACCTCGTGCTCCCTCCTCGCGCTAACCGATGCGCCTCGGCGTCCGCGACTCTCCCCGGCGCTGTCCCCCTCCTCCTTCTCCCTCCAGTGGCCGCCCTCGCACGCGCGTTGGCCGCCCGCGAGCTCCAACCTCTGGCCTCACACGCGCGGGCTCTCTGGAGCATTTCCCGCTTCTCCTCTTCCCTCTCCTAGGCGTAGACCTCATCCACGAACCTCCCCGACTCGAGCACAAGTGCCTGCACGGCCTCCGGCCTTGCCCGTAACCTCGCCGGCGCACGAGTCCATGGTGGACCGGGGCCCGGCTATATAAGCATGCCCCGGGCCTCTCCAGCAGCTCCCATCTCCTCCCTACACCCCCAGAAGCACACCAGCACCACCCACTCACCCTCAGAGAGCCTCTGTGCTCGGGATCGACCGGAGCTCCGCCACCTCGGGCGACCGGAGATCTCGCGGTACAGCCTCCCTCCGCCCCAACTCTTGCTCGATCTGGAGCCACCAGACCTCACCGACTCGTTCCCCTCCTTCTCCCACTCCTATTACAGCCCGGAGCGAGCCAGCCATGACCCTCCCGACGCTCCTTCGCCGTGAGTCCTCGCCGCCGGCAAACCAGGCCCCTCCGGCGAGCCGCACCACCACCACCTGAACGGCGACTCTCCGCTGGGTCCATTCCTGCCCGTAGCTTGCCCCGCCGTGCACCCTATCGCCGCCGGTGAGCTCGTCGTCTCTCTGGCCGCAAGGTTGAAGATGACAGGCGGGCCCCGCCTATCATCCTCACCTCCCTCTTGCTCCCCTCTCTGTCACTGATTTTCGGGCCCCGCCCGTCAGGTTTAAAAACCTGGCGCGCACGCGCTGGCGCCCGTGCGGTGGGCTATTCGCCCTGGGCCGTGCACTGTGGCCGTTCTGGCCCAGTGGCACATGGCCTTTTTCTCTTTTTCTTTTCTGTGATTATTTCAAATAATTTCACAGAAATAAATATTTGTCCAAATGAATTAATTCCAACTCCTAAAAACTTGTAAAAATCCAACCTATTTAATGGCGTCACTTTCACACATACCCATGAACCTTTTCTATTTTGTTCAAATTTAAATTCATATTTGAACAATAAAACTTCTGTTCAAATATTCTTAGACTCCATTCTGCCACTCCAAAACTCAAACTAATAATTTTTGCCATCTTAGTTTTCCCTCTAGTATTTAACAAAAATAAGTTGACATTTTTCTGAGCACTTTGATTTTTCTGTTTTTATTGTGATCTTATTTTCCCATTGTTATTTTGCGACGATTAGATACCGTATTTGACGAGGTTGCTGAAGAAGAAGGTGGCTAAGGATTTGAAGACTTTGAAGACCAAGCCAATCCAGGCAAGCTGCCCTTTGACCATGATACACTTGTGTTCTTCGGAACCCGTTTGTTCCCGAATGCATGATGATAAGAGTTACGGTGGTAACCTAGTTTAAAACCACCATATGATGCATGCTTTACTCTTGATCTTGTTATGTGCTAGATGCAATGCAAATGGTTAGTAGTGATGCTTAGTGATGCATGTGTGCCATGAAACCTTCGAGGTTGGATTCTTTTCATGAACCCCATCGGGTGCCCCTAATGCCCGAGGGTGATATTGAGTTAGGTCATCACTTGAGGAAGAAGTGATGTGCCGGTAAAGATCTTGTGCATGGGTGAAATGATGGATTAGATTTATGTGTGACTATCATCCCAACCAAATATGTGCAACCACTCTACCCCTTATGGGACGGGGCGTTATTGATTACTTAGGCCGATACTAGCATGGTGCCCGCATTACTAGTGACGGGAAGACTTGAGGTCTATCCCGGGACGGGGTCGTGCTTGGATAGACGACCATGACTGTTTTCACAGGGCACCGGACACACCGTTGGTCCCTTCGTGTACGCGTGACATTGAAAATAGGGCAAGTCCCATGATCTATTGTTTGTACTCGAGGGCTGTGCACCAACGAGTGGACTCTATGTTAGTGTCGTCTAAGGAAAGATAATGACCGGGTGCTTCCCCCGAGTACTTGAGGTACTGCCGGATCGTGGGTGACACGAAAGCTTCCCGGATCTTGTGGGTAAAGTGCGCAACCTCTGCAGAGTGTAAAACTATTCGAATAGCCGTGTCCACGGTCATGGACAGTTGGGTGGTGCTACTTAAACTATGTCCAGAATTTTACTACATCGATGAAAGTATGTGTGTGTGATGAGTCAAAGTGGTGACTTGACTCGTGAGTAGAATTCTGTTCATGTTGATATCGGTAACCTGTTCTCGAGGTTACATGAAGTCATTGATGCATATACTTGATGGTAGAATATTTATTCTAGCTCATAGCTAGATTGCTCATTGTTGTACAATTGCATTGTTACTTTGAACCAAATCATGGGTTGCTTGCGAGTACATTGAAAGTACTCATTGGCTTGCCACTGGTTATTTAATTGGCCAGGCATGGAGGAACAGGAATATGAAGAAGAGTTCTTTGGAGACGAACATGCGAACTAGGACGCTATCCCAGTCACAATGCCTGTAGGGTTAAGGCAGATGGCATGGGTTCTACTTATCATCGAAGACTTCCGCTATTTGAGTTATTTGCTATTCAGCCCGTGAGGCTTTATCTATGTAAGACTTGGCCATAATGGCCATAATTTGTGTAACACGGTATGTATGGATGTAAGACTCTTGTTATTCAGCTTCTATGTGTTCAGTGAGCATTGATCTCTGGGATCACTATACACGTGCATTCGGTGATCTCGACTCTTAAGTCGGGGTCCCCACATTGCCCTTGAGAGAGTTCCTGATTTTGTTCTAGAAGAAATTTTTATGTATTGTGCGGTGAATTGCATTGAAAATTCTTATATTGCCAATTATAGAAAGATAAAAAAACAAATAGAAGATGAAGAGAATACTAATGAAAGGGAAGAGATCTCCCAATATCCTCCTATTCTTTCTTATGATGAATCAGGTAACGAGGAGGAGCCTCCTATTCAACCAATCGCATTAATAAGGAGCTCCAAAAAGAGGATTAAACCCATACATAATGTGAAGAAGAAAAAGAAAAGACGGAGACGCAAAGGTAAAAAGGTATCCCTCCCAAATGATGTTGCTCCTATTACTCATTGTGATGATGATAATTGCTATACTATTGCTGCCATCCATACTATTAATGATGAGAGTGATTATGCTTATGATATGTAAAGGCCCAAGCTTGGGGATGCTATGTTTGATAAGAATGACATGTTTGAGAATTTATTTGCTGTAATTAATGTTTTTCCCAAGCTTGGGGATGCTATGTTTAATGAAGATGATATTTTTAGTCCCCCAAGTTTTGATGAGTAAATTTATTATGATGGTAGCATGCCTCCTGTTTATGATGGTTATATTGATGAAAGTGGGTTTGGAAGAGTGTCAACTTTAGGAAGTAATGATCCCACTATTTTGGAGGATGTTGAATCTTATTGTGATAATTATAAAAGTGGATTTGGAGAGGTCATGACTTTATTTAGTAATGATTCCAATATCTTGGAAGAGGTTTTAATTGATTATGATGAGAACAAAGTTGCTACTTATGACGATTATTGTGATGAAACTTATGTTATAAAAAGTAGTGATGATTATATTTACAAAAATTGACATGATTATGATTACCCTTTTTCTGAACATTACTTTTCTAATGTGGAAACAATTTATAGTATTCAAGTTTCTTATGATACTCCCACTATTCCGAATGAGAATAATTTTGCTTATGTGAAGAGTAGTAAATTTTCTATGCTTGTAGATCATGAAAAGAATGCTTTTATATGATGGTTATATTGTTGAATTAATTCATGATGCTATTGAAAATTATTATGAGGGAGGAACATATGCTTGTAGGAGTTGCAATAATATAAAGTTTCCTCTCTATGTGCTTAAAATCTTGAAGCTATGCTTGTTTTGCTTTCCTATGCTAGTTGATTCTTGTTCCCATAAGTTGTTTGCGCACAAAATCCCTATGCGTAGGAAGTGGGTTAGGCTTAAATGTGCTAGTTATGTGCTTCATGATGCTCTCTTTATGTTTCAATTCTTATATTTCATGTGAGCATCATTGAAATCATTATGCCTAGCTTGGGGCGTTAAACGATAGCGCTTGTTGGGAGGCAACCCAATTTTATTTTTGTTCTTTGATTTTTGCTTCTGTTTAGTAATAAATAATTCATCTTTATTCTGTTTAGATGTGGTTTTATGGTTTAATTAGTGTTTGTGCCAAGTAGAACCTTTGGGAAGACTTGGGTGAAAGTTAATGTGATCTTGCTGTAAAAAACAGAAACTTTGCGCTCACGAGATTAGCTGCCATTTTTTACTGGAGAGTGCTTTTAGGTTGATTCTTTTTGCAGAAGATTAATATACAAATTCCTCACGTCCACCAATTTATTTCAGAATTTTAAGAGTAACATAAGTATTCAAAAGTTACATATTGCTACAGACTATTCTGTTTTTGACAAATTCTGTTTTCATTGTGTTGTTTGCTTATTTTGATGAATCTATGAGTAGTATCGGAGGGTAGAACCATAGAGAAGTTGGAATACAGTAGATATTACACCAATATGAATTTATAATGAGTTCATAACAGTACCTAAGTGGTAGTTTGTTTTCTTATACCAACAGAGTTCACGAGATTTTCTGTTAAGTTTTGTGTTGTGAAGTTTTCAAGTTTTGGGTAAAGATTCGAGAGACTATGGAATAAGGAGCGGCAAGAGCCTAAGCTTGGGGATGCCCGTGGCACTACAAGGTAAAATTCATGGACAACCAAAAGCCTAAGCTTGGGGATGCCCCGGGAAGGCATCCCCTCTTTCGTCTTCGTCTATCGGTAACTTTACTTAAGGCTATATTTTTATTCACCACATGATATGTGTTTTGATTGGAGCGTCAATTTATTTTATTTTGTTTTTCTTGATGTTGGAATAATATCCCAAGATCTGAAATTCTTAAATGTTAGAGAGTCTTCACATTGTTACATAATTATTCAACTACCCATTGATCTTCACTTATATCTTTTGGAGTAGTTTGTCATTTGCTCTAGTGCTTCACTTATATCTTTTAGAGGACGATGGTGGTTTCATTTTGAAGAAATTGATGAACTCACATGCTTCACTTATATTATTTTTAGAGTCTTTTAGAACAACATGGTAATTTGCTTTGGTTATGAATTTAGTCCTAATATGATGGGCATCCAAGAGGGATATAATAAAAACTTTCATATAAAGTGCACTGAATACTATGAGAAGTTTGATTCTTTATGATTGTTTTAAGATATGAGGATGGTGATATTAGAGTCATTCTAGTAGAGTAATTGTGAATTTGAGAAATACTTGTGTTGAGGTTTGCAAGTTCCGTAGCATGCACATATGGTAACAATTGTGTAACAAATTTGAAGCATGAAGTATTTCTTTGATTGTCTTCCTTTGTGTGGAGGTCGGGATCGCGCGATGGTTAACTCCTACCAACCCTTCCCCTAGGAGCATGCGTGTACTTTGTTTGGATGACTTGTAGATTTTTGCAATAAGTATGTGAGTTCTTTATGACTAATGTTGAGTCCATGGATTATAGGCACTCTCACTCTTCCACCATTGCTAGCCTCTCTTGTACTGTGCAACTTTCGCCGGTACCATACACCCACCATATACCTTCCTCAAAACAGCCACTATACCTACCCATCATGGCATTTCCATAGCCATTCCGAGATATATTGCCATGCAACTTTCCACCGTTCCATTTATTATGACACGCTTCATCATTGTCATATTGCCATGCATGATCATGTAGTTGACATCGTATTTGTGGCAAGGCCACCATGCATAATTTTTCATACATGTCACTCTTGATTCATCGCACATCACACCGCCGGCGGCATTCATATAGAGTCATATTTTGTTTTAGTATCGAGTTGTAATCCTTGAGTTGTAAAGAAATAGAAGTGTGATGATCATCATTATTGGAGCATTGTCCCGAAAAAGAAAAAAGAAAAAGGCCAAATAAAAAAAGGCAAAAAAAGGGAAGGCCCAAAAAAAGGAAAGAAAAGGGACAATTCTACTATCTTCTTCCACACTTGTGCTTCAAAGTAGCACCATGATCTTCATGATAGAGAGTCTCTTGTTTAGTCACTTTCATATACTAGTGGGAATTTTCATTATAGAACTCGGCTTGTATATTCCAACGATGGGCTTCCTCAAATGCCCTAGGTCTTCGTGAGCAAGCCAGTTGGATGCACACCCACTTAGTTTATTTTCTTGAGCTTTCATACATTTATAGCTCTAGTGCATCCGTTGCATGGAAATCCCTACTCACTCACATTGATATCTATTAATGGGCATGTAATGCCCAGGATGGAGTTATACCTCTTACGTGTCGAGGCACGACTTAAAGGCATAAGTCCATCCTAGAATGATCTCAAGTTTGGTAATCTTTGCACAACTCATGTAAAAGAGGGGATAGTAAACAGAAAATAGTTGGCTTACACTCGCCACGTCACAGAATTACAGTACAAGTCTCAAACATCATACATTAATAACATCACAACCCTCTAAGGGCAAAATCCAAATGTCAAAGAACCAAACTTAGATAAATAAACCACAGGCGGATCGAATCCTAGTAAGAGTCTCCACTACTGATCATCCGGGTATCGCACATAGTACCGACTACGCTCCTCGTCGTACTCCCAATCCAGCTCGGTGCCATCACCTGGATAGCTCACAGCTGGACCTGCATCTGGTGTGTGAAGTAACTGTGAGCCACAGAGGACTCAGCAATCCCGTCTCCGGGTAACAAGACTATTTAAGCCTTTGGGAGAGGATAAAGGCTGAAGAAAAGAATAAGTGTCTGCAGCAGCAACTAGCAACTAGCTTACGTGAGTGAGAGCGAGAAGAGAAAACCTCGGCGAGAAGTGATCACGAAGTGATCCTAGATACAAGCTCAACAACCATAACCCCTCCGTGTTCAACTCCTGAATCCCTATTCGGAAATTGACGGTCACGAAACACACGCTGGTAGTGTATTAGTAACATTGTGTCAAGTTATCTACAACCGGAATTAACAAGCTCCCATCTGCCACATAACCGCGGGCTCGGCTTTCGAAAGTTCAAACCCTGCAGGGGTGTTCCAACTTGACCCATTACAAGCCCACGATCCGCGGAGTCGCAACTCCAAAGTGGGATGACCCGAGTATCCTCGGAATCCCGTGCTCAAGATATACCGAGCTAAGGTAAGGCTAATCCAGCAAATCCTCCCGGCGTGCCGACACCCTGATAGTAGCTGCGCGTATCTCGTCTCAGGCCACAACCGGATGAGCAGTACGTACAGATACCGAAGATCCCAGCGAACCGGGTGGTATCCGCAAGTGGCTCTAGTTTGGACCAACATTCAAGTCGAGCACTGGCCCAGGGGGGTTGAATTAATTAAGCCTCGGGTTAATTACTCCCTCGGAAAGTTTTAGTTGTTTAGGCGAATAGTACCAATGTTGGGACTTGCTGGAAAAGACTTAGCACTTAGCGGTTTATCGAGGGGGTCCCATACACCCCAACCGTGTTAGGAACGCATAATCAAGGAACATAACACCGGTTTATACGGTTCCTAATGGCATGAGTGGAACAAAACACCAAGCAAAAGGCTTAGCCTTCCACCCTTGCCAATATATAGATGATTTCATTTTAAGCATTTATATAGTGTGATATAACCCATCCAAACTTCAACATGAAGCAAGCATCTTCGATCTTCACCTGCAACTAGCAATGCTATAAGAAGGGCTGAGCGAAGCGTACTTAGCCAAGCAACGGTTTGCATAGGTAGGTTGGTTAAACATGGCAATTGGTTACAAGTAGGAGGCTGACAAGAAGATCATGGGCATCGAGGCAAAACTATAGATCGAGACTACTAGCAATAGGCAAAGATAGTAATGTTATCGGGGTTCGGTCATCTTGCCTGAAGTGAATTCGTTCGGATCGTAAGAAGGGTCCTCGTGCTCAACCTCGTTGGTAACCTCGTGCTCAACCTCGTACTCGGTCTCAGCTTCCGGCTCTAAAAAAAACAATCACACCAAGCACCAATCAACAAGATGCAATGCGCACTCGAAAAAGATGAATGCACTAAGGATGCACATGGAGCACATAAAATAACACTCAAGCAAAACACCTCAAAACAAGATAACAAACTGATATTATGAATCTACACGGAAAATCAACCAAGTTTGATATAAGATTCGCTGAAATCGGAGTTACGGGCTAAAAGTTATGCCCGAAACAAGAAATGAGCGAAAGCTGAAATTTACAGCAACATAGCAACTTCGGAGCTCAAAATAATTGAGATAAAACACCCAAATAACATGGCAAAAGGCATGAACACAAACTAGACATATACTACAGCAACTAAGTCCAAAGGTGCACCCCCAACGGAGCCACGGATCAATAGCAATGATCTTGGACATATTGAACTTGACAATAAAATTCTGGCAGCAGAATTTTATTGAAACTTTGGAGCAAAAGATAAACATGCTACAACCACTCAAATAGACATGTGAGGACATTAATGGAAAGACAACAATATATACTACAAGGAACAATCAAAATCCACTCCAAAACTATCATGCTTTGTCCTAGAACATCACACGAACATGGCATCGGAACGTTACAGATTTCAGACTTAGTGAAAAACCACTAAGTCCTAAAACAGCAATATCATCATGGCATATAAAAGAGCATGTATAAGTCACCTCGAAACTAAACATGGCAAGCGGTAAGCACCTCATCAAAGTGCACATGAAGGTGATCCCGAAACACACAAGCATGCATCATAGAGGTGAACACAACGGTTGCAACGAGCTCAACAAGATGGCATTTCATAACAAGTGAAACAACATCGCGGCCACATGGCACTTTGCAATGATGATAACAAGGCAATAATAATTCTACCATGCAACCTATCACATACAACACGTAGATCATTTCAAGACGAACACGTGGACATGTCATTTGCATCATTCGGACAAACGAGCTAAAAGATATCACATGGCAAAGGTGGCATAAAAACATCACATAGCAGCAGTTTATATCATGATGCACTCTTGCAACAGCAAAACAAGTACCTAGATGATCTCTAACATGCATGACAACTACAGATAAAATGTAGAGCAAGTCTCAACGAACGTCTGGACATGCTATACACGCGAATCGGAGCAACAGACAAAAAGTTAGAGCAGGTCAAACATTGCATCACAGATTAACAGAAACAGGGACTTAGGGAAAATTGAGGTCAACCTAGATCTGGATCTGGAGGTGGAGATGGCCCGGTGCGGTGGAGAAGGCCCGCGGAGGCGGCGGCTGGGCCCTGGCGGTGCGGCGTCGGTGGGAGGCCTACGGGCCTCGGGCGAGGGAGCCGGCGCGGGCCTGGCGGCGGCGGCCCACACGAGGAGGTGGAGGCGCGGCCTGGCGCGCCTCCGGGCGGCTGGTGCGCTGGCGCGGTGCCTGGCCCACCCGGCGAGTGGCGAGGCTGGCGGCCCAGTGCGCGAAGGAGGCGACGGCGTGGGCCTCGCGGCTGGCCTAGGGCTTCGGCCTGCTGGCTCGGCGCGAGCGGGAAGGCGATGCGGTGCGGGCGACGCCCGGTGGCGATGGCGATGGGCCTAGCAGGGCGAGCGGGAGACCGGGTGCTGGGCCCCGATGGGAGGAGGAGAAACGGCGAAGTGGTCCGGTCGGGCGTACGGGCCCCGGATCGGTGCGACGATGCGGTTCCCCCCGGGCGATCGATGCGGCGTTGACCGAGCGCCTCGGTCGCCCGAGCGAAGGAACGTCGCCCGGCGCTCGAGGGAGATTCCCAGGCGGGATTTTCCCGGGAGGAATTTTTGCCAAGTGGCTGATGGAGAATTTGTGGATCTGGGAGAATGAGAGGGGAGGAGGAGGAAGAAGATAGAGATGCCAAATTTAGACTAGGGTCTAATATATAGCAGGAATTTTAGGGTTAGGGAGATTTGGGGGTGTTTAGGAGCCCTCCGATCGCGATCCGACGGATCCGATCGCGAGGGTAGTTTTGAAAGGCCTAGGAGAAGATAAAAGACTGCAGTAGGGGTGTTTCCGGGACACAAAGTGAAGGCACTTTGGGCCCACACGAACAACGGATGGGATAGCCAACGAAGTCCAAACGAGACGAGATTTGAGAGGCGGGTTGCACACAACAAAACAACAACACAGACAACAACCTCGCGGCACACCGGTAACGTTACACGCCCAAACAACAAAGTAGGCCTACGAAACGTCACGGACACGTGAGGGAGCTCCGGAACGCGAAACGGACAACGGGAAGGAACGCTTGGAACCGGATGCAACCGACAACACAAATGCAATGCGATGCACATGTCTACATGATATGAATGAATGCCACACACTCACACAACAAAACGACGAAAACCCGAAAGACAAGGAACCCGGAATGGAAATAGATGAAGCCGGAGATATATTATATACCCAAAAGGGAAAGTATTACATCCGGGGCATTACAGGGCATCTCCATAGCCCATTGATACGCCTAGTTGATGTGAGACCATCTTCGTCCTTTTTGTCTTCTCCACAACCACAACTCTATTCCACCTATAGTGCTATATCCATGGCTCACGCTCATGTATTGCGTGAAAGTTGAAAAAGTTTGAAAATATTAAAGTATGAAACAATTGCTTGGCTGAAACCGGGGTTGTGCATGATTTGAATATTTTGTGTGACGAAGATGGAGCATAGCCAAACTATATGATTTTCTAGGGATGAACTTTCTTCGGAAATATTATTTTGAGAAGACATAATTGCTTTCTTAGTATGCTTCAAGTATTATTGTTTTTATGTCAATATTAAACTTTTGTCTTGAATCTTTCGGATCTGAACATTCAAGCCACAATAAAGAAAATTACATTGATAATTATGTTAGGTAACATTCCACACCAAAAATTCTGTTTTTATCAATTACCTACTCGAGGACGAGCAGGAATTAAGCTCGGGGATGCTTGATACGTCTCCAACATATGTATAATTTTTGATTGTTCCATGCTATTATATTATCCATCTTGGATGTTTTATATGCATCTATATGCTATTTTATATGATTTTTGGGACTGACCTATTAACCTATAGCCCAGTGCCAGTTTATGTTTTTTCCTTGTTTTCGAGTTTTATAGAAAAGGAATACCAAACGGAGTCCAATTGATGTGCCAATTTTTGATGATTTTTTATGGACCAAAAGAATCCCCCGAAGTAAAAGAGTTGGGCCAGAAGAGTCCCAAGCCGTCCACGAGGGTGGAGGGCGCGCCCACCCTCCTGGGCGCGTCCCCCTATCTCGTGGACGACTCGGGGACCCCCCCTGACGTGTGCCCTACGCCAAAAATTCCTATAAATACAAAAAACCCCCGAAAAGAAACCTAGATCGGGAGTTCCGCCACCGCAAGCCTCTGTAGCCACCAAAAACCAATCGGGACCCTATTCCGGCACCCTACCGGAGGGGGGATCCATCACCGGTGGCCATCTCCATCATCCCGGCGCTCTCCATGACGAGGGGGAGTAGTTCACCCTCGGGGCCGAGGGTATGTACCAGTAGCTATGTGTTTGATCTCTCTCTCTCTCTCTCTCTCTCCTGTTCTTGAGATGGCACGATCTTGATGTATCGCGAGCTGTACTACTATAGTTGGATCTTATGATGTTTCTCCACCTTTATCTTCTTGTAATGGATTGAGTTTTCCCTTTGAAGTTATCTTATCGGATTGAGTCTTTAAGGATTTGAGAACATTTGATGTATGTCTTGTGTGGGATACCCGTGGTGACGATGGGGTATTCTATTGATTCACTTGATGTATGTTTTGGTGATCAACTTGCGGGTTCCGTGACCTTGGGAATCTATGCATAGGGGCTGGCACACGTTTTCGTCTTGACTCTCAGATAGAAACTTTGGGGCACTCTTTGAAGTTCTTTGTCTTGGTTGAATAGATGAATCTGAGATTGTGTGATGCATATCATATAATCATGCCCATGGATACTTGAGGTGACAATGGAGTATCTAGGTGACATTAGGGTTTTGGTTGATTTGTGTCTTAAGGTGTTATTCTAGTACGAACTCTAGGATAGATTGAACGGAAAGAATAGCTTCGTGTTATTTTACTACGGACTCTTGAATAGATCGATTAGAAAGAATAACTTTGGGGTGGTTTTGTACCCTACAATAATCTCTTCGTTTGTTCTCCGCTATTAGTGACTTTGGAGTGACTCTTTATTGCATGTTGAGGGATAGTTATATGATCCAGTTATGTTATTATTGTTGAGAGGACTTCCACTAGTGAAAGTATGAACCCTAGTCCTTGTTTCAAAGCATTGCAATACCCTTTGAGCGCACTTTTATCATTAGTTACCTTGCTGTTTTTATATTTTTATATTACAAAAACCTATATCTACTATCCATATTGCACTTGTATCACCATCTCTTCGCCGAACTAGTGCACCTATACAATTTACCATTGTATTGGGTGTGTTGGGGACACAAGAGACTCTTTGTTATTTGGTTGCAGGGTTGTTTGAGAGAGACCATCTTCATCCTACGCCTCCCACGGATTGATTAACTTTAGTTTATCCACTTGAGGGAAATTTGCTACTGTCCTACGAACCTCTGCACTTGGAGGCCCAACAACGTCTACAAGAAGAAGGTTGTGTAGTAGGCATTAGATGGCTCCTCCTCGTGAGAGTCCATCTCGTTGCCAATGTACACCTTGGCCTTGAGGGAGGTATTCTTGCATTTGGATGAGGACTTGGAGGTATTTCGTGAAGATCTTGACGATGGCTTGGAGGAGGAACTGTCCTCTTCTTGAAGAAATTCTTCGTTTTCTTCTCATTGTGTGAGTTGTAGTTCTTGCTCTTCCTTTTTCATTTTAGCTATTTCCTGAGTCAAATCTCCCATTGGCAGGAATATTAGCTTCCTAGAGAAGACAGTGCAAAATTAAATTTCCTTCTCTTTTCCACTTGAAACAGGTGTACTCTCCAATAGGTTTTGGCGAAGACTTTGAGATACCAAAATTGCTGGATCCTTTTCCTTGAATCTAATATTTCTTTTGGAAGCGTCGGAACCTTATAGTGATTAATGCGAGATCCTTCATGATCCTTTCTAGGTCACCAGAATCTTCCTTGGCATTGTATTTTGAGGAAGAATCGGCCACAACCTTGAGTGCGTGACTCTTTTGGTGATTATATGCATAAAGATCTCTCTTTTCTTCTTCCTATTCCTCATGGGTGTTTAGCCTTTCCATGATATCGGCAAAGTCAAGAATCTTGAAATCAACTCATTCATGAATCATCAGAACTAGGGTGTCAAAATAATTGTCTAAGGATCAGAGCAACTTCTTCTCAACTTCTTGATTAGTGATGTCTTTGGCGCCTAGACCTTGCACCTCGTTAGCAATGTCAGTCAAACGATTGAAGGCCTGTTAACAAATTTCATCGCCAATTCTCTTGAATCGGTTGAACTTCGCATGAAGAGTATCAATGCGAGCTTATTTGTGAGTTGAACTCCTTCATTGATCTTCTCGTGGATGTCCCATAATTCCTTCGCAGTTTCACACCAACGATAGCGAACAAAACCGAGCGCAAGAGAGATGGCCACCAGTTTCATCTTTAGCCTGAGCATCCATTCAGATAAGTTTCTTATTTTTGTCAGTGGGAACTTGAGGAACTTCGACTCAAAACCCATTCTGCACCACATTCCCCATCTCATCATCAATTGCTCAGACACGGATATTCATCTTCTTTTTCTAGAAAGGGTAGTCTGTCGTGGATTTGTCACGACAGATGTCCTAGTGTGAGGACTTAGTCGTGAGGCCAACACATCTTTGTGGTAGCTTGAGAGGGGTTGAGCGGAATCGAGAGACACAACACAAGACAAAGGTTTAGACAGCTTCGGGCCCCGGGAAACATCATCCGGTAACAACCCTACATGTTTTTTGTGGCTAAGTCTCATTATCATCATGAGAGAGTCGCCGGGTATCCGACTCTTTGTGTTTAGACCTTAAGATTGTTTCTTCCTGCCCCTCCCTCTTTGGGGAGCCCTGCCCCTCCTTATATAAGTTAGAGGGGCGGGTTACATGTGGAGTCCTATTTGGCTTAGGACTAGTCTACCTTCTAATACAAACCGGATACAAGTCCGGGTCTTAACTCCTTGTAAGGTAAATATTCCTCACGTGTTTCCTCTTAAACCGGCCCACCATTAACATAAACCGGCCTTCTGGGCCTTGGGCCTTGTCATCCGTCCGCCGCCCGCCGGGTTACTAGTGAGTCATAATGTTCAGGCAGGTTGCTTGTAAACCGTCTGGTCAGGGCGGGTGGCCAGTGAATCGCCAAGTGTAAACCGGGTCTCAAGTAAACCGCCAAGTCCGACCGGGTCATATTTCCGGCCGGGTCATATCGCGGGGGTATATCTTCGAAATTAGCCCCCAGTTTAGCTTGGATTTATTCATGGTAAACTTACGCTACAAAATAAACACAAGAACAAATTTGGCAGGTTGTGCTTCGGGTTAAGAATTCTTGTAAACCGGCACCTCACTTAAGTCCTTGTCCTTTCCTTCTTCTAGAAAATCCAGGTCAACAGACCATCTTCATAATCAACTTACTTGCATAAGAAATATTTTAAATCAAGAATCCATTTGAGTCGGCCTTCAATGCTCTGCCTTGACAAAAATATTGGTCTTTGAAATATTCAACTGATATCCAGCGGGCTTGAAGATGCTGGTTTATGATTACCACCATTGTCGGGTTATAAAAACTGATAATTCTAGGTTATGATTGTTGTAGTCACCGGGTCATGATTATTACCAATGCCGGGTCACACAATTGATCTTCCTGGTTTGTTCAAAACTGAGAATTTTAAAACGTTCCTCCTTTATATGCATATCACGTGTAGCCCCCAAGTCTTAAGAAGCGAGCGTTGTAACCACTTAAGACTTGCTTTAATATAAATGTTATAACCTTGAAGAAATCCAAGTTATTCATCTTAGTCATTAGTCAAAACTGAATATTCCACATATGTAGCCCCCAAGTGCCGGGTTTTCATGCTTGCAGCAGCCTGGGATTTATAATTGCCTTATGCTCATAAAAACTTCAACCAGTGTAGCCCCCAAGGGCCGGGTCATTATGCAATAACGAGCAGGGACTTTATAAATATGATCATGTAGACTTGAACAACAACGTGTGGCCCCCAAGGGCCGGCTTAGTAAAATAATATTGAGCTGGGACTTTATATATACTTCTTTGAAAAGAACATCATATGATGTAACCCCCATCACGGGGCTTCAACCCACGTCCACAAGGTTAAGAGCTTTGTGCTTTACCAACTGAGAAGTGGACCCTTCAATATAATGGATTAAAACTTGTGTACCTTGAATTGTTGACAGGAGCAATTGGTAGCCCCCAAGGGCCGGCTCATTATAATGTGATGAGTCGGGTCTCCAATAAGGCCAATAAAAAGTAATCTTGCATTAGCCCCCAAGTGCCATGGTGCATGTTGGCACTGACATGGGACTTGCACATTTGATGTAATCTCAATTTGAATAATGTAGCCCCCAAGTGCCGGGTCGTAAGCCTACATCAACTTGGGACTATTCCTTTAATTGTAGAATAAATCATATCCATTGATAATATAATAACCATTGCGCTAAAGCGACTTTGAAAACCTTAATCATAATACTGGTTAACCATAACAAAATCCAGCCATGTTGGCTATTTGAAGATTTGAATAATATAATCCAATGATTTATGAGCGCATGATTCCAATGGCGCAATCCAAATATATGCTGGCGACTTATAGTCCCAAGCCAGGCCGGGTTAATGAACACCAGTGATTTATAATCATACTGGCGACTTATAGTCAAAAGCCAGGCCGGGTTAATAAACCGGTGATTTATAATCATACTGGCGACTTATAATCAAAAGCCAGGCCGAGTCAATAAACACCGGTTTATCATAAAATGTTGTAAACCTCATCGAAAGAGAAAATTTGTCTAATAAAATCATCGGAAGACGCGAGGCTTTTCATGGGCTGTCAGACCCAAAATCAAGGCTTTTCATGGGCTGCTAGGCCACTGAGTTAAACCATTTTACAAAGCCTTTTAAGATGGACCTCACAGTAACCAATCGTTGTTTTAACTTTGACAAGTTCTGGGTCTGTATAAGATTGACTTGCCAAACGTTCGGCGGGTCATACCAGGATTACCTGGGCAGAGTGACTTACTTAAAGAAGGCAGGATAACCCGGGGTTTTAGGTGAATACACCTAGCTTCCAAGCCTGGCTTGATAGCCTATTACAAGGGTTCTAACTCTTTGTTGTTGTGTAACAAAAGAGCAGCCAGGTAATATTTTGAGCTGTGCTCAGTGGGTGCCTATGTTTGAGCTAGCGCCGATACTTCCGCGCCGGTTCTTTTCCATCCGATTAATCATCAGCTTCTCGATCCCTTGAAGTGATCCCTCCAAGAACTCAACACCACTGTGCGCTCGCCCCATGGTGGGCGCCAACTGTCGTGGATTTGTCACAGAGATGTCCTAGTGTGAGGACTTAGTCGTGAGGCCAACACATCTATGTGGTAGCTTGAGAGGGGTTGAGCGGAATTGAGAGACGCAACACAAGACAAAGGTTTAGACAGCTTCGGGCCCCGGGAAACATCATCCGGTAACAACCTACATGCTGTTTGTGGATAAGTCTCATTATCATCACGAGAGAGTCGCCGGGTAACCGACTCTTTGTGTCTAGCCCTTAAGATTGTTTCTTCCTACATCTCCCTCTTTGGGGAGCCCTGCCCCTCCTTATATAAGTTAGAGGGGCGGGTTACATGTGGAGTCCTATTTGGCTTAGGACTAGTCTACCTTCTAATACAAACCAGATACAAGTCCGGGTCTTAACTCCTTGTAAGGTAAATATTCCTCACGCCTTTCCTCTTAAACCGGCCCACCATTAACATAAATCGGTCTTCTGGGCCTTGGGCCTTGTCATCCGTCCGCCGCCCGTCAGGTTACCAGTGAGTCATAATGTTCAGGCAGGTTGCTTGTAAACCGTCTGGTCTGGGCGGGTGGCCAGTGAATCGCCAAGTGTAAACCGGGTCTCAAGTAAACTGCCAAGTCCGACTGGGTCATATTTCCGGTCGGGTCATATCGCGGGGTATATCTCCGACATAGTCCGTCCCATCAAAGATGGGAATCTTGAGGTGCGATTTGTAACTCACCAAAGACATACTTAAACTCCAAGGTTGGTACACCAAAATGAGAAGAGTCAAGGAGTACCTTGCTCTAATACTAATTGTAGGAACGAAGTATATCTACCAGCACTACTGCAGGTTGCTGCTAACACGGCACTACGATCAGAGACCCTTTGACGAAACTGTGTGCGATGCATTAATCTCAAACGGGGATGTAAAAAACCCATCAAAAATGTGGAAAACATTTGCGATGAATGATACATCAAACACGGTTTAGATCGTAGTTGCGTGTGTGATCTAGGGCACACATTTGAGCCATTCGAACTGTTTGCGATGAGGTAGAACAACAAGAACGGGTAGCCAGATCAATGTGTGTGCGATATACGACATACAGTTCGCTCTAATGAACCGTTTTCTATTAGGGAGTGCAACAGAAACTATTAGCCAGATCAAGGTGTGTGTGATATAGGGCATACGGTTCACTCGGACGAACTGTTTTCGATTATCAAACATAACATAAATGGTTTAACTTAACAAGATGTGTGTGATACGTGGCAAACAGCCGACTCAACGGCGAGCAACCACGTGGTCAACCTTCTGCCATCAATAAATTTTGACCTTGTTTCTCATCACATTGCAGATTACAACGCAATAAGTAATTGCAAATCTGTTCACACCTATCAAACTAATATGTGTTCACACTTAGCACCGGGCTATAAAAACTACCCACTCGAAAATTACTTCACTGTTCCTCTGCTCATCATCCACAAAACTAGGTCTTTCCTGTCAAGTCGTTTCGCCATGATGGGTAGGAGGAGTTTAGGGTGGACATATAACCAGGCAGCAAAGACCAAGGCTGCGGAAGCACTAGAGAGGCCCCGCCGCGAAGGAGCTGGAGGATGTCGTCGCCTGACGATCCATCGAGGAGTAGAGACAGTAGCGATCCAGATCATTTTCTGCAATTTTCTTCTTCTCTTGCCCTCATGTCTGCCGGGCTTTGCCGCATGTGGCATTTTAAATTATTCGGAATATGTAAGACAATTGTTATCTGCGCCATTGTAAATTTTTCTTCATATAATCCGTTGCCATTTTATTTGTGGTCGTATTATCCGTTGCCCTATGTGGTAATTTAAATTATGCCGGGATATGAGTTGAAAACACGAACAAAGCAAATGCTACCATGGGATCAGAAGCAAACACCCTCCATCTAGGAGCTTTTAATTAACCCATTAATGGAGAAGTTGTGAGCGAGGCAGGTGGAGGCTGGTGCGTGGAGGTCAAAGAGCTCGTTTCCCGGTGAGCATGGGCGGCCTTGCTGGTCGCGCATGTCCCGTCGAGCCTGCAAGGCGGACTGCTTGCACGCGTCCCGTCGAGCCTGCATGGCGGACTTCTCGCGCTCGTCCCGTCTAATCAAACAGATGCACGCACGCCATCGAGTATGGTTAAATTTCGACATGGTTAATATAATAGAACAGTTTGCGATATTAGCGTGTCAGCTTTTTGTTTCAAAGAGGACTTCGTTGGCTACTAATGTGTGCGCCTCTTCTCAAATTGGACATATTTTACCTCGACATATATGTGCCATGTCATGGAACCATGCCAAGTCTCATTTTTTTGGGTTACTTGGATTTAAAAACCGAGATTCTCAATGTTTCAGGACGACGACAAGTTTGTAATTCATTCCCATTCCTTAAATGAGACCTAAACATGCACCCAATGACAGACCTAAACATGCACCCAATGACACTTGTATGGTTTCCCACCCATTTTGCTTCACTTGAGCATGTGCTTGTAGTTCAAATTTAAATTATTGTAACGACTCGGATTTGGTAACCCAAGTCTTTGTGCTTACTGTGCTATCCCTGGATCGTAGCTAGCACACACAGTAACAAGAATGAATATCAGTAAAACATACATCATTTACTACAACGGTAGATCCAGAATTAAGCAAATACATACCATAGGCATAGCTCAATGCTGGCACATCATACAGCGGAATAATACGTAGTCGCTAAGTTAGGGCTCCATCAATGCCAGTGGGCTCGTTGAATGTAGACCATAACCATATCGTCTCTTAATTTGTCGAGATATGCACATGATAGGTGCAGATGAGTACGTGGAATGTACTCGCAAGTTGCAAAGAAAAGTATAACAGAATATACATGCATGGTAAATATTGGTGGAGGTTTCCTTTACATAAAGCCAATTTTTCTCCTATAATAAATTTTGTAAACTTTCTTTGAAATAAATAGTTTTTAGTTTAAAAGGTAGGAGTGAGACACTTGGATATACCCACCAATGCTCATTCTCCAAATTTTGGTAAAACGTAAATATGGTTGAAGTGAAACACATTCACTATGCTCATTCCTCAACTTTAACCCTTAAAACAGATGTTTAGAAAAGAGAGGGGATATTCTTCTTCAGTCCAAGTCTTCAGTTGCTCAAAATTGCCCGTAACCGGGGGCACGGCTAATCGATTAGGTTTAACCCTCTGCAGAGGTCGTACATGTTCCCCACATGACACAGCCACCCTGTTTATCGTTACACACTTGGGTGTACGACTGGAAGGAGATTGTGACGAAGCCTTTCCATAACAGCCCCCTATACCGCCAAGCCGCCCGCAACTTCGGCACGAAGGCCTCTCTCCGATGGCGGTCCTGGGGTAGGGTTTCCCGTTAGTACTAAGCTAAGCCAGAGCCCATAGTAGCATGTGGCTGTACTGGAAGCTACATCAAACTATACTTGGAAGATCTCATTTCCCTGGACGGCGGTCCCCACCAAAAATCTGTGTGCAAGACCCAATCAGGTGCATTCACTGCAAGACCCCGATGGGCGCAATCGCTTGTAGACGCTCCCGTCAATACCATTCCGCCCAGAGAGTAGAAATAAAATAATATATAGTTTCTGTTTTTTTTTCAAAAGTTTTCACAAAACGTTGCCCCAAAAGAGGGCAAGTTTATTTGTTTAAAACTTGTTTGATTTTCAACCCACCCATTTGTGCAAGCGCGACCAAACATGGTGATAAGTATTTATGGCTATAGCTAAAAATAGTAATTTGCAAAACTTTTATAAAACATGCATAGTGTTAAAATTTAAAGAGATATGCATAATATGAAAATATAGGTCGAAGCATGATCAATTTTTTGCAACTTGCCTTCGGTTTCGCAGTCTCACGGTTCTACCTCCTCATAGAATTCACCTTCGCACTCGTCGCAATCTAACACGATAGATAACTTAAGTAAGACACTCCACACATCAACATTCACATAACAAGTGCTCAAGAAAAACCATTCAACACATAATTCATGCCAAACAACCCTAAGTTAACCACATATGACTCAAGTTTATGCAATTGGACCGGTTCATATGAATGGCATATAGTTCATGTTAATAAACTAATTAATAATTTTCTAACTCTAAATTTTTATGATTACAACAACTAACTAGATAGGTTTTGTATGAATCAATCTAATGATTTTAACAATGAAACAAATTTTACTTTAATTAGTTCATTAATGGATGGTCAAAGAATGTCAGAATGATGGTATTGTGCTAAAACCATAAATAAACCTTACTAAAAAATTATTCTATGAGTTCTAGCAGATTAGTATGGTTACAAAGGCCGATTCTCATATATAAAATATTTTCATAAGATTCATAGATTAAAAGATATAGCAAAAATACTCAATTTACCATTTAAATCAAAACTACAATTTAATTTTATCAAAAGTGAACTTTATAATCTTATAAAAAACTAGAGGTTCCAACGAATCCGGGGATATCTTATTTGTCAAAATCGGACATACAGTTTGAGAGATACGATTTTCCGAAGTTTGGATATTTAAAAAAAATGAATTACGGGAATGAAAATAGGATGCCACGTGTCAGTTTCTTAGTGGCTAATACCAGTTCGTTTTTTTCATTAGAAACAGAGAGGTGTCTCACCAGGGGTTCGCCGGAGTTTCGCCGGAGTTGGAAATGATGGTCTCCGGCAGCAACGAGCAGCCGAACGGCGTAGAGGTCGAGGAGGCGGTCGCGATGGAAACAGAGAGGTGCTCGGCCTATTCCTCTGGCGGCCGTGAGGAGCTGCCGGATTGTGCCAAACTTCGATTGGTCGCGTACTCGTGCACACAGCGTTCCGGCTGCGAATTTGAAGGAGATAAGAGGTCAAGGAGATCCGTACATAGGTGCAGCATCTAGAGAAGGAAAAAGGGCCATGAGAGCCTCACCGGAATCGTGGCAAGCTTCGACGGAAGTGGTGACGGGATCAAATTCCGGTGAGGAATTCCATGGGATGGGGAGGCAGATAGGTCTCGAAAGGTAGGGTTTGGACAAGGAGGAAGTGGGCAACGCAGGGGAGGATTTTATAGGGCAAGGGAAGGTGAGAGGCGAGCAGGGCATCGCTGGTTTTAATGGCGTTAATGGCAGCAGTTTTATATGCTTCTAATGTCCATTAGAGGGGGAGTTAGGGCGTACTAATGGAGGGGAGGGGTCGAGGGAGGAGAGGGGGTTCCGTTCAGAGTAGTTTCAGGGTGAGGGAGAGGAGGGAAGGGGGTGGGGTGGCTTGCTGTAGGCCATGGTGGTCTCTCTGTAAGTACGTTCTCTAGATGCGTTGTGAGGAGGAAGATGAGTAGGGTGGGCTGGCCCAGTTCGCTTTGGAGGGAGAAAATAACCAATGGGCTCTTCCTGAAAAAAAAACAAATGAACAAGAGAAAGATAGACTTGGTCCAGTAGGCTTAGGACAGAATTAGGTTAGTTGGGCATGGTCCATTTTAGAAAGATGTACGTGTACAAAAGATTACTTACAACTGAGAAAATGTCTACATTATTCTTAATATAATTTAGAGTCCACGGAAATAAAATCAGAATTCAATTTAGTAAAATACATATTTTTTTGTGTGTGCACAAACTATAGAAATTAATGCGTTATGGAAATATCTCAAAATCTGATTCAGAGTTCTGCAATTCCTGAAATGATAATTATGCAATATTAAATATTTCCAATTTTTTTGGAGAAGTCACATTATCTCCTCTCATTAAATTTAAATCGGATAATTGGAAATATTGAATGACATTGAAACTCCAAATATGATCCAATTCAAATGAAAAAAAATCAAAGAACATCACATAAAATATTCTTCCACCACATTTTGAGAAAGTCATTTTATTCTCACTCCATTTTATTTGTGGTTTCAAATATATTTCATAGGAGTCCAAAACAAAGAAATCCAATTTGATTTTTTTAACAAGTCTCAATTATTTTTACTTGACAAACACAACTACTCACTCAATCATAACTTTTTATTAACATTCCAAAATTTGGAAAATTTTGGGATGTTACAATTATGGACTACATTAAATGTGTAGAAACCTTAGTAATTAGTAATATATATATACAATGGCCAAATGAACCCCGAACAGTTTGAAATTTCAGCCCGACACTCCTGTTATTCTATGTTGCATGTAGAAAACAAAGTTCAAGGCGAGAGGAGGCGGCGATTATCGTTTCGCCCACAAGAGGGGCATGTGTCCCTACCGGAACCAATAGAGTTTCGATGGGCTCCAGTTTGTAAGAGGCTTGTAATATAGCTTTGACACGTCTATTTTGCATCATGCTTATATGTTGATATTTATTGCATTATGGGTTGTTCTTACATGTTTTGTCACAACACTTATGCCTTTTCTCTCTTATTTTATAAGGTTTACATAAAGAGGGAGAATGTCGGCAGCTGGAATTCTGGGCTGGAAAAGGAGCAAACTCTGGAAACCTATTCTGCACAACTCCAAAAGCCCTGAAACTCAACATAACATCATTTCGGAAAATATAAAAAATATCTGGCAAAAGAAACCCACGAGAGGGGCCACCGGCTGTCCTCGAGGGGGGCGCGCCCCCTACCTCGTGGGCCAGCTGGCAGTCCCCCGATGCCCATCTTCTTCTATATGAGGTGTTTTGACCTGGAATAAATCAGAAGGAGGCTTTCGGGACCAGACGACGCCGTCTCGAGGCGGAACCGAGGCGGAAACCAATCTAGGGCTCCGGCAGAGCTGTTCTACCGGTGATACTTCCCTCCCGGAGGGGGAAATCGTCACTGCCGTCATCACCAACAACTCTCCCATCTTGGGGAGGGCTATCTTCATCATAATCTTCACCATCGCCATCTCCTCTCAAACCCTAGTTCATCTCTTGTATCCAATCTTTGTACCCAAACCTCAGATTGGTACCTGTGGGTTGCTAGTAGTGTTGATTACTCCTTGTAGTTGATGGTAGTTGGTTTATTTGGTGGAAGATCATATGTTCAGATCCATTATGCATATTAATACCCATCTGATCATGAACAATATTATGTCTTGTGAGTAGTTACTTTTCTTCTCGAGGACATGGGAAAAGTCTTGCTATTTGTAGTCATGTGAGTTTGGTCTTCGTTCAATATATTGATGAGATGTATGTTGTCTCTCCTCTAGTGGTGTCATGTGAACATCGACTACTTGAAACTTCACCATATTTCGGCCTAGAGGAAGGCATTGGGAAGTAATAAGTAGATGATGGGTTGCTAGAGTGACAGAAGCTTAAACCCTAGTTTATGTGTTGCTTCGTAAGGGGCTGATTTGGATCCATATGTTTCAGGCTATGGTTAGGTTTACCTTAATACTTCTTTTGTAGTTGCGGATGCTTGCATTAGAGGTTAATCATAAGTGGGAGGCTTGTCCAAGTAAGGGCAGCACCCAAGCACCGGTCCACCCACATACCAAATTATCAAAGTACCGAACGCGAATCAGACGATCGTGATGAAAACTAGCTTGACGATAATTCCCATGTGTCCTCGGGAGCGTTTTCTTTTATATAAGAGTTTGTCCAGGATTGTCCTTTGCTACAAAAAGGATTGGGACACCTTGCTGCACCTTATCTACTTTTACCTTTTGTCACTTGCTACGAATTACCTTATCACAAAACAACCTGTTACCTATAATTTCAGTGCTTGTAGAAAATACCTTACTGAAAACTGCATATCATTTCCTTCTGCTCCTCGTTGGGTTCGACACTCTTACTTATCAAAAGGACTACGATAGATCCCCTACACTTGTGGGTCATCAAGACACTTTTCTGGCGCCGCTGCCGGGGAGTGAAGCGCCTTTGGTAAGGAAAAATTTATATAGTGTGCTGAAATTTATTGTCACTTGTTAGTATGGATCAAAATCCTTTGAGGGGCTTGTTCGGGGTATCTTCACCACGAACAGAAGAGAAAAGAGTTGCTCCTCAACCTACTGCACCTATTGAAAATGTTTGCTTTGAAATTCCTTTGGGTATGATAGAGAAACTGCTTGAAAATCCCTTTACAGGAGATGTAACACTGCATCCCGATTTACATCTAATCTATGTGGATGAAGTTTGTGGATTGTTTAAGCTTGCAGGTATGCCCGAGGATGTTATCAAGAAGAAGGTCTTCCCTTTATCTTTGAAGGGAGATGCATTGACATGGTTTAGGCTATGCGATGATATGGGATCATGGAACTATAATCATCTGAAGTTGGAATTTCATCAAAATTTCTACCCTATGCACCAGGTTCATCGTGATCATAATTATATTTATAATTTCTGGCCTCGCAAAAGAGAAAGCATCACTCAAGCTTGGGGGAGGCTTAAGTCAATGTTATATTCATGCCCCAATCATGAGCTCTCAAGATAAATGATTATTCAATAAATTTATGCTCGACTTTCTCATAATAATCGCTCCATGCTCGATACTTCTTGTTCTGGCTCTTATATGATGAAGGCTACTGACTTCAAATGGGATTTATTGGAAAGAATTAAACGAAACTCTGAAGATTGGGATCTCGACGAAGGTAAGGAGTCAGGTATGACCCCTAAGTTTGATTGTGTTAAAGCTTTTATGGATATCGATGTTTTCCATGAGTTTAGCACTAAATATGGACTTGACTCTGAGATAGTAGCTTATTTCTGTGAATCTTTTGCTACTCATGTTGATCTCCCCAAGGAGAAGTGGTTTAAATACCATCCCCCTATTGAAGTAAAAGTAGTTGAACCTATTAAAGTTGAAGAAAAGACTATCACTTATAATGTTGATCCTGTTATATCTACCGCTTATATTGAGAAACCACCTTTCCCTGTTAGGATAAAGGATCATGCTCAAGCTTCAACTGTAGTTCATAAGAGTAATACTAGAACACACACCTACACCCTCTGAGCAAATTAAAGTTGAACCTAGTGTTGCTATGGTTAAGGATCTCTTGGTAGAAGATTTAGATGGACATGTTATTTATCTCCAAGAAGAGTCTGCTAGAATAGCCAAACCCAATGCTAGGAATAAACAAAAACCGGTTGTAGGCTTTCCTATTATCTCTGTTAAGATAGGAGATCATTGCTATCATGGTTTATGTGATGTAGGTGCTAGTGCGAGTATTATCCCTCATGATTTATATCTAGAAATTATGCATGATATTGCACCTGTTGAGTTATAAGGGATTGATGTTACTATTAAGCTTGCTAATAGAGACACTATTTCACCAGTTGGGATTGTTAGAGATATTGAAGTCTTGTGTGGGAAGGTTAAATACCATGCTGATTTTCTTGTTCTTAGTTCCCCACAAGATGAATTTTGTCCCATTATATTTGGTAGACCCTTCTTGAATACTGTTAATGCCAAGATAGATTGCGTGAAAGATATTGTCACCGTTGGATTAGGGGATATGTCTCATGATTTTAACTTTGCTAAATTCCGTAGACAACCCCTTGAAAAGGAACCACCCCGTAAGGATGAAATTATTGGTCTTGCTTCTATCGCCGTGCCTCCTAATGACCCTTTAGAACAATACTTGCTCGATCATGAAAATGATATGCATATGAATGAGAGAAGGGAAATAGATGAAATATTCTTTAAACATGGACCCGTATTGAAAAACAACTTGCCTGTTGAAATCCTAGGGGATCCCCCTCCACCCAAGGGTGATCCCGTGTTTGAACTTAAACCTTTGCCTCATAATCTTAAGTATGTTTATCTTGATGAAAAGAAGATATATCCTGTTATTATTAGTGCTAACCTTTCAGAGCAGGAAGAAGAAAAATTATTGAAAACTCTGAAGAAGCACCGAGCTGCTATTGGATATACTCTGGATGATCTTAAGGGCATTAGTCCCACTATATGCCAACACAAGATAAAATTGGAAGAAAATGCTAAATCAGTTATTGATCATTGGTTAAATCCTAAGATGAAAGAAGTGGCAAGGAAGGAAATACTAAAGCTTCTAGAGGCAAGTATTATCTATCCAGTTGCTGATAGCCAGTGGGTAAGTCCTGTCCATTGTGTCCCAAAGAAAGGAGGTATGACCGTCGTTCCTAATGATAAAGATGATTTGATTCCGCAAAGAATAGTTACAGGTTATAGGATGGTAACTGATTTCCGTAAGTTAAATAAAGCTACTAAGAAAGATCATTACCCCTTGCCATTTATTGATCAAATGCTAGAAAGGTTATCCAAACATACTCATTTCTGCTTTCTAGATGGTTATTCTGGTTTCTCTCAAATACCTGTGTCAAAAGGGGATCAAGAAAAGACCACTTTTACTTGTCCTTTCGGTACCTTTGCTTATAGACATATGCCTTTTGGTTTATGTAATGCACCTGCTACCTTTCAAAGATGCATGATGGCTATATTCTTTGATTTTTGTGAAGAGATTGTTGAGGATTTCATGGATGATTTCTCCGTTTACGAAACTTCTTTTGATGATTGCTTAAGAAACCTTGATCGAGTTTTGCAGAGATGTGAAGACACTAATCTGGTCTTGAATTGGGAGAAGTGCCACTTTATGGTTAATGAAGGCATTGTCTTGGGACATAAATTTTTTGAAAGAGGTATTGAAGTTGACAAAGCTAAAGTTGATGCTATTGAAAAGATGCCATGCCCTAAGGACATCAAAGGTATACGAAGTTTCCTTGGTCATGCCGGGTTTTATAGGAGGTTCATTAAGAACTTCTCCAAAATCTCCAGACCTCTGACTAATCTCTTACAAAAAGATATTCCTTTTGTCTTTGATGATGATTGTCTAGAAGCATTTGAAATTCTTAAGAAAGCACCGATCTCTGCACCTATTGTCTAGCCTCCTGACTAGAATTTACCCTTTGAGATTATGTCCGATGCTAGTGATTACACTGTAGGAGCTGTTCTAGGGCAAGGAGTTGATAAGAAATTGAATGTTATCCAGTATGCTAGTAAAACTCTAGATAGTGCCCAACGAAATTATGCTACCACTAAGAAAGAATTTTTAGCAGTTGTGTTTGCTTGTGATAAGTTTAGACCCTATATTGTTGATTCTAAGATAACTATTCACACTGATCATGCTGCTATCAAATACCTTATGGAAAAGAAAGATGCTAAGCCTAGACTTATTAGATGGGTTCTCTTGCTACAAGAATTTGACTTGCATATTATTGATAGAAAGGGAGCTGAGAACCCCGTAGCAGATAATTTGTCTAGGTTAGAGAATATACTTGATGACCCACAACCTATTGATGATAGCTTTCCTGATGAACAATTAGCTGTCATAAATACTTCTTGTACTGCTCCATGGTATGCTGATTATGCTAATTACATTGTTGCTAAGTATATACCACCTAGCTTCACATACCAGCAAAAGAAAAAGTTCTTCTATGATTTGAGGCATTACTTTTGGGATGACCCACATCTTTATAAAGAAGGAGTAGATGGTATTATTAGACGTTGTGTACCTGAGCATGAACAGGAACAAATCCTATGCAAGTGCCACTCCGAAGCTTATGGAGGACACCATGCGGGAGATAGAACTGCACACAAGGTATTGCAATCCGGTTTTATTGGCCTACTCTCTTCAAGGATGCCCGTAAGTTTGTCTTATCTTATGATGAATGTCAAAGAATTGTTAATATTAGTAGATGTCAAGAAATGCCCATGAATTATTCACTTGTTATTGAACCATTTGATGTTTGGGGATTTGATTATATGGGACCTTTTCCTGCCTCTAATGGGTACACACATATTTTAGTTGCTGTTGATTACTTTACTAAGTGGGTAGAAGCTATTCCAACTAGTAGTGCTAATCATAACACTTCAATTAAGATGCTTAAAGAAGTTATATTTCCGAGGTTTGGAGTCCCTAGATATCTAATGACTGATGGTGGTTCACACTTTATTCATGGTGCTTTCCGTAAGATGCTTGCTAAGTATGATGTCAACCATAGAATTGCATCACCTTATCACCCACAGGCCAGTGGTCAAGTAGAACTAAGTAATAGGGAGTTGAAATTAATCTTGCAAAACATAGTCAATAGGTCTAGAAAGAATTGGTCCAAGAAACTAGATGATGCATTATGGGCCTACAGAACTGCATACCAAAACCCTATGGGTATGTCTCCATATAAGATGGTATATGGAAAAGAATGTCACTTACCTCTTGAGCTAGAACATAAGGCATATTGGGCTATTAAAGAGCTCAACTACGATTTCAAACTTGCCGGTGAGAAGAAGCTATTTGCCATTAGCTGCCTTGATCAGTGGAGAACCCAGGCCTATGAGAATGCCAAACTGTTTAAAGAAAAAGTTAAAAGATGGCATGACAAAAGGATAGAAAAGCGTGAGTTTAACGTAGGTGATTATGTCTTGTTATACAACTCTCGTTTAAGATTTTTTGCAGGAAAACTTCTCTCCAAGTGGGAAGGACCTGACATTATCGAGGAGGTCTATCGTTCCGGTGCCATAAAAAATCAACAACTTCGAAGGCACAAATCCGAAGGTGGTGAACGGTGAAAGAATCAAACATTATATCTCAGGTAATCCTGTAAATGTTGAAACCAATGTTATTGAAACCGTAACTCCGGAGGAATACATAAGGGACACTTTCCAGAACGACTCAGCCTCCGAAAAGGAAGAGGTATGTGATACGGTAAGTAAACCGACTCCAAAACAGTTCTAAAGGCAATTTTTCTCCGTTTTGGAATATTTAGAAAAATAAAAAAATAAACCACAGTCCGGAAGAGACACAAGGCGTCCTCGAGGGTGGAGGGCGCGCCCCCTTCCCAGGGCGCGCCCCCTGCCTCGAGGACACCCCGTGTGTCCCCCGGACTCCGTTTTCTTGTGGCTTACTCCTTTTGGTCGGTAAAATTCATTATATATACCCCCGAAGGTTTTGACGTCTGTATCACGTAGAATTCCTTTGTTTTTGTTCTGAGCTGTTTCTGTCGCAGATAAAAGCAACATGTCGTCCCAGGATTCGGAAGGAGAAAGCTATGTGGCTGATTCCCTTGCTAACCCTAAGGTCTATGGGGACTGGGAGCATTATGGCTGGACCACGGAGGAAGAAGAGGACCATGATCCCATGGGGAAGGATTGGACTAGCTCTCATGAAGACAAAGTTCCACTACCTCAACCGAGGGACATGCATGTGGAGTTCAAAAAGTCAAGCCTCCCCGACAGAGTAAAGAAACCTAAGATCGAATTTATCCCTTATAACCTCTTGCAGGAGAACAAGCAGGCACAATTCAAGAAGATATTAAATCTTGAGCAAGAGATCAATGATCTAAAGGAGCAAAATTTTGCCCTTAAGTGTAAGCTGATGAAGAAGTCATCATCACCACCCCCGAAGAAGGAGACATAATCATATGGGTATGGGCACTCCCCTTGGCAACTTCCAAGCTTGGAGGAGTGACCCCGGTATCGTATCACCATCACTCCTATCTTTACCACTTTAGTTAGTTCGATCCTTTTGGTAGTATCTTGATCTATTAGAATAAAGTTAGCATGATCTAGTTGTGAGCTTTTGCCTTGTGAGCTTTATCCTTTGTAATCGAGTCCGTGAGCTATATAATAAGGATTAGTGTTGAGTCAAGGGCTTGATTTCCTCACTTGGGTCATGATAAAAAGAAAGAAAACCTAAAGAGTATCAAAGAGATCATATTGATCTTGTGGGAAGTAATGACTTCACATACAAGAGTATGATAAATAAAAGTTGTTGGGAGGTGACAAACATAGCTTTGGTCATCGTTGCAATTAATAGGATGTAATAAAAGAAGAGAGGCTTCACATACAAATAAACTATCTTGGACATCTTTTATGATTGTGAGAACTCATTAAAATATGACATGCTAAAGAGTTGATGTTGGACAAGGAAAACAACATAATGGGTTATGTCTTCTTATATCCGAAATAAAGTATATTGTCATGGATCATCCAACATGTTGAGCTTGCCTTTCCCCCTCATGCTAGCCAAAACTCCTCGCACTAAGTAGAGATACTACTTGTGCTTCCACATATCCTTAAACCCAGTTTTGCCATGAGAGTCCACCATACCTACCTATGGATTGAGAAAGATCCTTCCAAGTAAGTTATCATGTTGCAAATCCGTTAAAATATGTATGATTTATTAGTGTGGGAGAAATTAGCTTTATACGATCTTGTGATATGGAAGTAATAAAAGCGACGGACTGCATAATAAAGGTCCTTATCACAGGTGGCAATATAAAGCGAAGTTCTTCTATGCTAAGACTTTGTGCATCCAACCATAAAAACACATGACAACCTCTGCTTCCCTCTTCGAAGGGCCTATATTTTATTATTATCTTATAAGTGTCAAGGTGAAACCCACCTTTCCTTTTTACATTTTATCCTTTGGCAAGCACATTGTGTTGGAAAGATCCTGACATATATACCCACTTGGATGTAAGTTTCATGATCTATTACTGTTGACATTACCCTTGAGGTAAAAGGTTGGGAGGCAACACTATAAGCCCCTATCTTTCTATGTGTCCGATTAAAACTCCATAAACATAAGTATTGCATGAGTGTGAGCAATTGTGAAAGACTATATGATAGTTGAGTATGTAGGCTTGCTGAAAAGCTCTTATATTGACTCTTCCGATATTACGATAAATTGCAATTGCTTCAATGACCGAGATCAAAGTTTGTTAGTTTCCAATGAAGTTTATGATTCATACTTGATATTGTGGATGGATTGTTACTTTAGCATAAGAATCATATGACTATATTTATATAAGTTGTTGTTATGAGAATGATCATGATGCCCTCATGTCCGTATTTTGTTTTTATCGAGACCTCTATCTCTAAACATGTGCACATATTTTTCGATATCGGCTTTCGCTTGAGGACAAGCGAGGTCTAAGCTTGGGGGAGTTGATACGTCCATTTTGCATCATGCTTATATGTTGATATTTATTGCATTATGGGCTGTTCTTACATGTTTTGTCACAACACTTATGCCTTTTCTCTCTTATTTTACAAGGTTTACATAAAGAGGGAGAATGCCGGCAGCTGGAATTCTGGGCTGGAATAGGAGCAAACTCTGGAAACCTATTATGCACAACTCCAAAAGCCCTGAAACTCAACAGAACATCGTTTTGGAAAATATAAAAAATATCTGGCGAAAGAAACCCAGGAGAGGGGCCACCGGCTGTCCTCGAGGGTGGGGGGTGCGCCCCCCTTCCCAGGGCGCGCCCCCCTACCTCGTGGGCCAGCCGACAGGCCCCTGATGCCCATCTTCTCCTATATGAGGTGTTTTGACCTGGAAAAAATCAGAAGGAGGCTTTCGGGACCAGCCGCCGCCGTCTCGAGGCGGAACCGAGGCGGAAACCAATCTAGGGCTCCGGCAGAGCTGTTCTGCCGGGGATACTTCCCTCCGGGAGGGGGAAATCATCACCGCCGTCATCACCAACAACTCTCCCATCTTGGGGAGGGGTATCTTCATCAACATCTTCACCAGCACCATCTCCTCTCAAACCCTAGTTCATCTCTTGTATCCAATCTTTCTACCCAAACCTCAGATTGGTACCTGTGGGTTGCTAGTAGTGTTGATTACTCCTTGTAGTTGATGCTAGTTGGTTTATTTGGTGGAAGATCATATGTTCAGATCCATTATGCATATTAATACCCCTCTGATCATGAACAATATTATGTCTTGTGAGTAGTTACTTTTGTTCCCGAGGACATGGGAAAAGTCTTGCTATTAGTGGTCATGTGAGTTTGGTCTTCGTTCGATATTTTGATGAGATGTATGTTATCTCTCCTCTAGTGGTGTCATGTGAACGTCGACTACATGACACTTCACCATTATTTGGGCCTAGAGGAAGGCATTGGGAAGTAATAAGTAGATTATGGGTTGCTAGAGTGACAGAAGCTTAAACCCTAGTTTATGCATTGCTTCGTAAGGGGCTGATTTGGATCCATATGTTTCAGGCTATGGTTAGGTTTACCTTAATACTTCTTTTGTAGTTGCGGATGCTTGCATCATAGGTTAATCATAAGTGGGTGGCTTGTCCAAGTAAGGGCAGCACCCAAGCACCGGTCTACCCACATACCAAATTATCAAAGTACCGAACGCGAATCAGACGATCGTGATGAAAACTAGCTTGACGATAATTCCCATGTGTCCTCGGGAGCGCTTTCTTTTATATAAGAGTTTGTCCAGGCTTGTCCTTTGCCACAAAAAGGATTGGGCCACCTTGCTGCACCTTAGTTACTTTTACCTTTTGTCACTTGCTACCAATTTCCTTATCACAAAACTATCTGTTACCTATAATTTCAGTGCTTGCAGAAAATACCTTACTGAAAACTGCCTATCATTTCCTTCTACTCCTCATTGGGTTCGACACTCTTACTTATCGAAAGGACTACGATAGACCCCCTACACTTGTGGGTCATCAAGCTTCGCCCAAATTGGACAATTATAAGTACCATGTAGTGACACCATGCCAAGTTTCATGATTTCCTGATGCGTTTTGGATTTATAGAGATTTAAAAACCGAGATTCGCAATGTTTGTGGCCAAGCCAGGACGGAGAGACGGTTGAATTTGTTCACATTCGTTCCATGGGACCTAAACATGCACCCTAAGGAAACATGTACATTTTTTCTAGCCATTTTGGTGCACTGGAGCATGTATTTGTAGTTCAGATTTGAATTATTGACATTAAATGCCTATAAAACTCAATTAATGAATAGAAAAGGTCAAACGAACCCTGAGTAATTTCAAAGTTCAGCGTGAATATCCTGTTGTTCCGTGTCACGTGTAGAAGAAAATACGAGGCTAGAAGAGGGAGTGATTATCGTTTGGCCCATAAGGGGACATGTTTCCCTATCGAAACCACGAGGGTTCTTGCGTCAGGCTCCGATTTTTAAGAGGTTTGTAATAAAGCCTAGCCCAAATTGGCAATGTTTTTACCACGACATATATGTGCCATGACGTGACACCATGCCACCTTTGATGACTTTGTAGTGAGTTTTGGATTTATGGGGACTTAAAAACCAAGATTCGAAATGTTTGAGGACGAGCTAGGACACCGGTACGGTTGTAATTCGTTCCCCATTCCTTCCATGGGACCTAAACATGCACCCAAGGACACATGTATAATTTTATAGCCATTTTGGTGATCTGGAGCATGTATTTGTAGTTCAGATTTTAATTATGGACATTAAATGCCTAGGAAACTCAATTAGTGTATAAAAAGGCCAAACGAACCCTGAATAAGTTTAAATTTCAGCATGAATATCCTATCGTTCCATGTTGCCCGTGGAAGAAAATACAAGGCGAAAAGAGGCAGTGATTACATTTTGCCCACAAGGGGGACACGTTTCCCTATTGGAACCACGAGGCTTCTTTGAGAGAAGCTCCGGATTTTGTAAGAGGTGTGTTTTAAAGGTTGGCCCAAATTGGACAATGTTTTTACCACGGCATATATGTGCCATGATGTGACACCATGCCACCTTTGATGACTTTCGGGTGAGTTTTGGATTTAAGAGGACTTATTAACCGAGATTCAAAATGTTTGAGGATGAGCTAGGACGCGGGTACGGTTGTAATTCGTTCCCATTCCTGGCATGGGACCTAAACATGCACCCAAAGACACATGTATAATTTTACTAGCCATTTTGGTGAACTCGAGCATGTATTTGTAGTTCAGATTTGAATTATGGACATTAAATGCCTAGGAAACTCAATTAGTGTATTAAAACGCCAAACGAACCCTGAATAAGTTTAAATTTCAGCACGGATATGTCGGGGGAAACTGTCCTCCCATGAGCACCTATGGGACCGGAGCCCCTTCTACGTTGCGGTAAGGGACCGGAGGGAGCACGGAGAGCGGATCGAGGGGCACACGCAGGCAGTTTACCCAGGTTCAGGCAGCGCGGACGCGTAAAACCCTACTCCTGCCTTGGTTGTATTGAGTTCTTGAGCTCGGGAGCTTGAAGAGCTACAGTACTAGTTACACCGAGCGAGAGAGTTGTCTAGGTTTCGAACCCTTTCTACGTTGTGCATGGGCCTCCTTTTATAGCTCAAAGGGGTCACCGACAGGTGTCAACGTAGAGGAGGGTAAAAGCGTAATTTTGGTGGTAGTTGTAACAGTGCATGAACAGTGCGTGAACAGTGGTCTTCACCTAACTTTGACAGTGGGGGACAAGGGCATTAAATGCCCGTCGCCGTCGACCCCAAAAGTGTCCGTCCATGCTCCTCCGTTCGCCACGGCGGCAGCCTCGTCACCGTGGCTTGCCACCGTGTGCCCCAGGCTGCACAGCCGTCCGCCACGCGTCCCTGGAAGGGCCCCAGGGCGACGCGTGGGCAGACGAGCTGGAGCGTGGGCACACAACATAAGTTTCCCCGGCAAGCACCTTGCCGGGGTAGTGATCTTGCCGGGCCCGGAAGCTTGTCGCTCTCCGGGTCCTGCCAGGGCGCATGATGCGCCGAGGCATCTCTTGAGGCATGTGTTCCTTGGTCTTCCTGGCAAGCTCCGCTTGCCAGGGTCTTGTGTTAAAGTGATAACCTTGAGCCTGGTGCGGCCTTCCCGGCAAGCTCCTCTTGCCGGGGCCTTGATCTTCTGACTTGTATACTTTGTTTTTGAATGGCTTCATAGGGACCAGAAAGGTTTCTGGCGAGCACGTGGTAAGCCCTGCCATGGGAAGCTGCTACTGCCCGTGCACAAGTTGGGGTACTAAGGTACCCCTATCTTAGTACACCGACAGGAGCCCCCGGGCCTGGGCCACACACGGTGCCAAGCGCTGTTGGGCCAGGCCCAAAACAGTGCACGGGCACGTGCGGCCCACGGCAAGCCGTATCTCCTTCCGTATCCGCCGCGTCCCTCCCTAACGGCACGCGTCGATTGCGGCGTCGTGGGAGAGATCGTGGCTTGTTTCTTTAATGGGAAATGCGGAACGTCCCCCACTCCCCCTTTAAAGGCAGAGGAAGCAGGGGCAGTTCCCCTCCACCGTCTTCATTGCGTCTTGATTCTCCAGAAACCTCCGCTGCTTCTTGCCCCCGCCCCTCCTCCGCCGTCTTCCGCATTCGCGGCGCCGTCGAGCTCCTCGCCTCTTTCCTCACCGCCCCCGCCATGGCTCCGAAGAGCGACAAGGCCAAGAACGACAAGGCCAAGAAGGAGAAGTCTGAGCAGGCGGCGAAGCTGGCCGCCCTGCGGAAGAGGTGCGTGGTCTTCGCGCCAAGGCTTGGTCCGAGGGAGCTGCGGGACAAATATTATTTGTTCTGGGCGAGGGAGACCAAAGCTCATCCCCGCTCTCATGTCTTCCCCGCCATGGCCAAAGATATGTTCCCCGGCGGGTACTTCTTCTTCGCTGCATTTTTCCACTGTGGTCTGTGCCCTCCGTTCTCGGAGTTCTTTTGTGATATTATGAACACATATGGCCTCCACCTCCTAGATTTCACTCCCAACGCCATCCTTACGATGGCGGTTTTCGTACATCTGTGCGAAAACTATGTTGGGATTCATCCAAACGTAGCCCTTTTCCGTCACTTCTTCATGCCTAGAGTAGAATCAGGCGCTCCCCTTTCCGGCGGCATCTCCTGGATCTTCAGGCTGAACAAGAAGGATTCGTACCTGAAGGGAGAACTCCGCGGCAAGTGGGAGGAGTGGAGAGCCGATTGGTGCTGGGTGGTGGAAGATAAGCCGGAGCCCTTCACTGCGCCGTGCACCACAGCCATAGTGCGTGGCAGGGATTGGAGCGAATTGGCCCCGGAGGACAACAAACTCAGTATCGCCCTCATCAGGATTATTCGTCTCCGGGTCGCCAATTTGACTATCGGAGAGGTTGGGGCAGATTTCCTCCGCCGCCGCATCGCCCCTCTACAAGAAAGGAAGAGGGCCGCCTGGGAATTAGGCAATGCGGCGGATATCATGAGGCTGCGCCCAGGATTAAACTATAACTTCACTGCCTTGGAGTTGAAGGGGATGGTCCGGGAACTCTTTAAGCATGACCCAGCCCACCCGGAGTGGTTCAGACCTTCCTGGGGAGTGGTGCCGCTGTGCAACAGCACTGCCCGCGATTCCTTGCGCGCGATGATGCCTGCGTGCGACTCCCACGGCGTCGTCCCCACTTGGATAGAGCCTCCGCCGGATACCGTGATGTCCTTCTTCGACAAGTTGGTCGAGACGCCCCGCAACGCCGAGGAGAACAAAGGCCTCACCCGGGCCACTACTGAGCGGGACATAGCCTACATCGCCTCCAGGATGGAGGAGGCCGCCGCAGCTGCAGCGGCAGGTGACTTCGGGTACACTGTGGTCGAGGCACAGGCCGCAGACGCGGTGAGTCAAGCAGAGGAGGCGGAAATCCTCAAGCTGCTCAAGCTTCCGCCCGAGGAGTTTGCCGGGGTGCCTTCCCTGAGGTTTGCCGGGATGGGCGAGGTTGCCGAAGGGAGCGAGGTTGCCGGGGGAAGCGAGGCTGCCAGGCACGGCGCTGAGTCCAGCGGGCCCGCCGAGGAGGAGGAGGATGCCAGGGCTGATGAAGACTCTGGTGGATCTCTGAATCTTGATGACGACGCCTCCTCGTCCTCGGAGAACTTCCCGCCACCGGCAAGTCCCAAGCAGCAACCGAAGAAGCGCCTCCGCAAGGCAGCTGAGACGGCGAGGCCGCAGGCGCATCGACAGCAGCCAGCGCGCCGTGCGACGCGCGCCACCAGGATGAGCGAAGTCGTCAAGGAAGCGCCCCGTGCTCAAGCGCCAAGCGGAGGGGGGTCTTCCCGGAGCGGAACGGGTGCTCCTTCTGCCCCCCGGTCCTCGGCGACAACGGGGGCCGGGTCTTCACAGCCCACGGCCCCGGAGCCCACCAAGCGTCCGAGGGAACCTTCTTCTCCAGCTCCTCGCGCGGGAGCAAACCAGGCGGAGTTTGATTTCTCCGCCCTCAGCTCCGACGAAGAGGAAGAGGAGTAAGTACTTGCACTTCTTTAGTTTCTTCGATTTTATCTTGATTTTCCTTGTTGATTCTGATCTTGTTCTTGTTTTGCTTACAGGACCTTGACCCAGCGGATGGCGAAGAGGGCCAAGATCCCTGTGGTTGAGGTTGAAGACGACTCGCCCGCCGCGGCGACAGGAGACGTGCCAGCGGTAAACTTGCCGGATCAACCTGCTGCTCCGAGGAGCAGCCCCCAGCGCAGCCCCCAGCGTAAGTTTGGTATTTGCTTTTCTATTTGTCGGGCGCGCTCAAGGTTGTTGCTTGTACTGATATTTTGCTGTCTTGTTTGTCTTGTGCAGAAGTGGAGCCGCAGCCGCAGGAGCGCCAGGAGGTCACCCCCGACGAGCCGCTTGCTTCGCCCTCCCCGCCAAGGGTGAACTCCCCGGCGAGGGAGAACGCTCCGCCAAGGACGGGCACTCCGCCAAGGGCGAGTACCCCGTCAAGGGTGAGCAGCCCGACAAGGGCGAGCACCCCGCCAAGGGAGGGCGCGGGCGGCCCTCCGCCAGCAGGGGCCACTGCTCCGCCGCCAAGGGAGAACTCCCCGGCGAGGGAGCCTGTCGTTGAAGAAGTCCGCGAAGGTAAATCCTTGTAGCTTTTCCTTCTTGAACTTGTCTTTTTGGATATTTGCTTGACTCTTTCTTTTCTTCTTCTTCCAGATCCTCCTGCCCCAGAGCCGATGGAGACGGAGGCCACCATTGAGGAGGAGGTGCACGGCGACGGCGGCAACGCTACTGCCACTGAGGGCATGGCTGGAGCCGACGAGCCTGCCGCTGAAGAGACCGCCCCGCCCGCAGACGCCGCGGCTGGGGAAGGGACCGGCGACCACACTGCTGGCCCGGAGGCAGCAGGAGCGTCAAGCGCTGCACCGGCCGCCGACCCTTCCGCCTCCACGGCTGGGCAGGGCGTCTACTTGCAGCCCGCCAACGGGGTCTTCATACAAGTCCCGTGGGCGTCCTCGTCTCGAGCACCCGCGGAGGGAGAGACCTTTGACGGAGAGGTCCTCGCCTCCGCCGGCTTGAAGATCATTGAAGCGCCCGGCGACAGCGACGAGCCCGAAGAGGAGGGACTCCTTCGCCGGCTCCTGGCCTTGTATCGCGCCAGGCAGGCGAAGCTGGAGTCCCGGGAGGCTCTAGCCGCCAAGGCTGGAGCAGACTTGGAGAAGCGCGCCGCGGAGTACCGAGCCGCCAACCAAGCGGCCCTCCGCAACTTGGCGGAGGAGCGCGATGAGCTTGCCGGGGCGCATCAAGCCTTCCTCCTGGAGAAGGCTGAGGTAGAAGAGCAGCAGCGGCTGGCCGCCGAGGAGTTGTCTCAGCGGGAGGGAGCGCTCAACCAGCGGAAGGTCGACCTTGACAGCCACGAGGACGACCTCACCGCCCGGGAGCAAGCCATTGCCGGGGCCTTGAAGGAGGCGAAGGCCGCCGCAGCCGCCGCGGAGTCCGCCAAGAAGGAGCTGGAGGCCAGGGTGAAGCAGCTGGAGTTGTTCCTGAAGGCAAGCGAGGACAGAGTCACCGCGCTCAATGTGGAGCGGGAGAAAGACGCCCACACCAACTCTGAGTTGCAGGTACGTCTCTCCGAGAAGGGCACCGAGCTTGCTGCCACCAAGCATTCCATTGCTGACTTAGAGCTGAAGGTCTCCACCCTGACTGGTTCACTTGACGCCACCCGGGATCGCGAGATGAAACTGAAGGACGAACTCCGCAAGGAAAGGAACTTGGTGGAGAGCGCCGCCGTCTCAGCGAACAACTTCAACCGGGCAGTGGAGCAGTGGACCGACGAGCTGGTCACCTCTGCTGCCAATATTGATAAGGAGATGGTGGCGCTGAGGGCGGAGCATCTCGGGTACTCCCCGATGAAAATCTCCCCCACAGCGCCAAGTTGAGTCTGTTCTTCAGAGGAATCGCGCCGGCGCTCGCGCGGCTGCAGGAGAAGATCCCCGTGCAGTTGGCCGACGAGGCGCGTCGGCTCTGCATGGGCACCTTGGAGCGTGTCTTGACGAAGATCGTCTTCCGCAACCCCGGCATCAACCTCGTCAACGTCCTCCGCACCTTGCCGGCCGAAGCTGATCAGGAGGTGTTGAAGGTGCAGGTTGCCCACATCGTCGCCAAGGTGAACAAGATCACAAGGCGTGAAGGCGACCGCGTAGATTAGATTTCTTTCTATCTATTTCCCTCGCCGCTGCGAGGCATGTTATGGACAAGAATCTATTAGTATTGTGGCAAGTTATCTTTGTTATATACAATCTTATTTTGATCAGTCAACGCAGTGTTATCTCCCTTGCTTTTGGTCCTCCACTTTGTATGCTTTCTACCCTACGCTTTCAGGGGACTTGCCGGCAAGGGGCCCTTGCTGCGAGCGCTGAGTGCTGGACTCTTAGCAGCCTGCTGGCAAAAGACCTTGTCGGCAAGTAACCTTGCCGCTGCTAGTCGCAGCGCACTTAAACTGCTGAGCGAACTCGAAAACGAAGTAAGGGCGCGACACTTGTCGCAGCTCACTTAAGCCGTTGAGCGTGCTCGAAACAGAGTAAGGGCGCGACTAGCCACGGGTAGGTTCCTCTGCGCACAGGTTTTCCATACAAAGTGTGGTTGTTCAAGGAAGATGACTAAAATTTAAAAATTTGAACTGCTCAAACTTTGGTGACTTAGCTTTCATAAATTGCTTGTTCCCCGACAAGGCTTCTCTTTCTTGAACAGTACTTGGTTCATCCTCCACCTCCTTCCCCCCGGCAAACTTGTGCGCGAGGAAAATTCCTTCTGCTTAAGAGGGAAAGAAAAAGAGGAGGAAAAACAAGTATAGGGCCTCTCGGCTTGCTAGTTCTTACCGGGGATGTGCGTTGCACAAGGTGCCGAACAATGCATGCAAATAACAAAGAAAAGCATGGAAATGGCAAATAGTGCGAAGCACAAAAACTTTACTGATGCACGGGATCTGCGCCCGGCTTTGTACAAAGGTTTACATGCAACAGCGGCAAGACTTGTACAAAAGGTGGTTGCCGGAGCGGATCACGGCAACCGCGCCTTATGGATGAAACTTGCGAAGATGCTCTATGTTCCAGGAGTTGCTCACCGGTAAGCCTTCTTCGGTCTCAAGGCGGACAGCGCCGGGCCTTGTGACTTGTCTCACCCGATAAGGGCCTTCCCACTTCGGCGTCAACTTGTTGGAATTCTTGGCGGACTGAACACGCCGAAGAACAAGGTCGCCTTCCTCGAGACTCCTGGCCTTGACCTTGCGGTTATGATAGCGACGCAAGGCCTGCTGGTATCGAGCAGCTCGTACAGCAGCCTGGAGACGTTCCTCCTCAAGGAGCAATGCATCATCTTGTCGCAGTTGCTCTTGCTCGAGCTCATCATAAGCGAGCACTCGAGGAGATCCGTATACGAGTTCCGTGGGGAGAACTGCCTCTGCTCCATAGACAAGAGCAAAGGGTGTCTGTCCGGTGGCTCGATTTGGTGTCGTCCTGATTGACCAAAGAGCCGCCGGCAACTCCTCTATCCAGTTTCTTCCGCACTTGCGCAGCCTGTCGAAGGTTCTTGTCTTGAGCCTGCGCAGCACTTCAGCATTGGCCCTCTCCGCTTGACCATTGCTCCTCGGGTGAGCAACAGAAGCGAAGCAGACCTTGGCGCCAAGGTCTTGGACGTACTGCATGAAGGTGCGACTTGTGAATTGTGTGCCGTTGTCGGTGATGATCCTGTTAGGGATCCCGAAACGGCAAACAATTGATCTGAAGAACCTGACTGCTGACTGTGCCGTCACCTTTCTCACTGGTTCCACTTCTGGCCACTTTGTGAACTTGTCGATTGCAACGTACAAGTACTCAAAGCCCCCGACTGCGCGGGGGAAGGGGCCGAGGATATCGATCCCCCAGACCGAGAAGGGCCAGGACAAAGGGATGGTCTGGAGAGCTTGAGCTGGCTGGTGAATTTGCTTGGCATGGAACTGGCACGCTTCACACTTGGTTACTTGTGCAGTTGCATCTTGGAGGGCTTCTGGCCAGAAGAACCCTTGCCGGAACGCCTTCCCGGCAAGTGCCCTTGCGCCAATGTGGTGGCCACATATGCCTCCATGTATTTCTGCCAACAGCTTCTGTCCATCTTCTCTGGAAATGCACTTCAACCTGACACCATTGAACCATCTTCTGTACAGCTCATTGTCAACGAACTGGTACATACTTGACTGCTTGGTTATTTTCTCTATCTCTTCTGGCTCATCGGGAAGTTCTCCAGTTTGCAGAAAACGGACGATTTGCTGTGCCCATGCTAGAGCCCGAGGCTCAACAACAAGGACTAAAGGCATGAGGGCTGGTGCGGGAACCTCAGCTTCTACGGCAAAAACCTGCGGCCCTGCCGGAGCTGATGGCCCCCCGGCAAGCCTGCCGGGGCAAGGCTTGTCGGGAACGCTTGCTTCAACTGTACAGACCCTTGGATCTGCAGGAGCAAACTGTTCCTCAACATCTTGGTTGCTGATCTTGGGGACCTTGGCGACGGCTTCGGGAAGATCCGCCGGCAAGTAGTCGCCGGAGACCAACTTTCTCTTCTTACTTTGCCCAACTGATGGTGTAACGGATGGCTGAGTTAGCTTGAGCAGGAAGGTCCCTGGTTCCACAGGTAACTTCATTGCAGCACACTTTGAGAGGCCATCTGCAATATCATTCTGAGCTCTCGGGACGTACTCCATTTGCACACCTTCAAAGTGTTCTTCAAGCTTCCTCACTTCATCAACATAAGCTTCCATCAAAGGGCTCTGGTAACTCTTATTCACTTGTCGGACCACCAACTGTGAATCTCCCCGCACAATCAACTTCTTGATCCCAAGCTCGGCTGCAATTCTGAGGCCGGCAAGCAAACCTTCATACTCAGCAGTATTTTTCGTCGCTTGTTCCTTGGGAAAGTGCATCTGGACAACATACTTGAGGTGCTCTCCGGTGGGCGCTATGAGTACCACGCCGGCACCGGCGCCTTGCAGCGAGAAAGCACCGTCAAAGTATATTACCCATTCACTGCTCGCTTCTTGGACGGGGACGCTTGTCTCTGGAACTTCCTCATCGGGCGTTGGGGTCCATTCCGCTATGAATTCTGCCAAAGCTCTGCTCTGTATAGTTGAAGTACTCTCAAACTTGAGACCAAAGCTTGACAGCTCCAGTGCCCACTCGACGATCCTGCCTGTTGCTTCGGGATTCTGCAATATCCTCTTCAACGGAAAGCGAGTGACCACTGTTATCTCGTGTGCTTGGAAGTAATGGCGCAGCTTCCTTGAGGCCATGAGGAGGCCAAACAGCAACTTCTGGACCCCAGAGTATCTTGATCTAGCTCCCTGCAAGAGGGAACTTACAAAATACACTGGGCGCTGCACCATCTTCTTTCGCACTTCACCTTGTTCCTGCGTAGACTTGTCCTTGTCGGGGCCAGAGCTTGTCGGGGAAGCCCCCTGCTTGTCGCTGGGTTCGCTTGCCGGGGATGTGGATTCCTCATCCGCCTCCCTCTCCGCTACTAACGCAGCACTAACCACTTGATTGGTCGCCGCTAGGTACAGCAGCAACTTCTCTTGTGGCCTAGGTGTGACAAGTATTGGAGTAGAGGACAGGTATCCTTTCAAGTCCTGCAGCGCTGCCTCCGCTTCCGGAGTCCATTTCATAGGACCTGCCTTTTTCAAGATTTTGAAGAAAGGCAGGGCACGTTCTGCAGACTTCGAAATGAACCTGCTGAGGGCAGCCACACAACCAGCAAGTCTTCTTACGTCCTTGACGCGCTTCGGGGCTTCAATTTGCTCGATGGCTTTTATCTTGTCGGGATTGGCTTCAATCCCCCCCTGGGACACAAAGAACCCAAGAAGCTTGCCGGAGGGGACTCCGAAGACGCACTTCTCGGGGTTTAACTTGAGCTGTATCTTGCGCAGATTTCCAAATGTTTCCTCAAAATCTTGGATCAGTGTATCTTTGCTCTTGCTCTTGACCACTATATCATCCATGTATGCTTCCACATTTCTGTGTATCTGTGGCTCAAAAGCAGTGTGCACCACCCTTGCAAATGTCGAGCCTGCATTCTTCAATCCAAAGGGCATGCGTATGAAGCAATATGTGTCGCATGGAGTAATAAATGCAGTCTTCTCTTCATCTTCCTTGGCCATAAAAATCTGGTGGTAACCTGAGTATGCATCAAGGAATGAAAGCAGCTCGCATCCGGCGGTGGAGTCAACAATCTGGTCAATACGCGGCAAGGGAAATGGATCCTTCGGACATGCTTTATTCACATCAGTGAAGTCTATACAAAGTCTCCACTTCCCATTGGCCTTGCGCACGACAACTGGGTTTGCTAACCACGTAGGATGGATCACGCCTCTAACCAGGCCCGCTGCTTCCAACTTCTTTATCTCTTCGGCGATGAATTCTTGACGCTCCATGGCTTGCTTCCTGACCTTCTGCTTGACGGGCCGCGCATGAGGACAAACAGCAAGCTTGTGCTCAATTACCTTCCTGGGAACGCCGGGGATGTCAGATGGTTGCCATGCAAACACATCGACATTCGCCCGCAAGAAGGCAACGAGCGCGCTTTCCTATTTGTTGTCGAGCGTAGCACTGATGGTGAAGGTACCACCAGTGCCGTCCTCCTTGGCGGACACCTCTTGGTTGCCGGTGGAGCTGCCATCCCTTTCTTGCACTTGCCGGTGGAGCTCGATGGTGCGTCCTCGACGGCAGCGCAGCACTCCGAAGAGGTGCGTTTGCCGGAGTGGGCCCCAGAGCTCTTGCCAGACTTGGTCTTGGTCTTCCCCCGGCAAGTGTGTTGCTTTCTGCTGCGGCTGCTGCATCCCGGTAGATCTTGTCGGCGCAGATAAGCGCGTCCTTCTTGTCGCCAGGGAGAGAGATGACGCTTATCGGCCCCGACATCTTGAGTATGTTGTAGGCATGGTGGGAGGCTGCCATGAACTTGGCGAGGGCAGGACGACCAAGTATCCCATTGTATGGCAATGGGATATCGGCAACGTCGAAGGTTATTCTCTCCGTCCTGAAGTTAAGTTCCCCGCCAAAGGTCACTGGCAGTGTAATCTTGCCCTTCGGCTTGCTCCTTCCCGGGTTGATCCCTTGGAACGACCCGGTTTCTTCGAGCTCGCCGTCTGGGATCTGTAGCTTCTTGATCACTGCTGAGGAGATCAAGTTCAGGCCGGCCCCGCCGTCAACCAACATCTTGGTGACCTTGAGGTTGCGGATAGTTGGTGAGACCAACATCGGCAAGCACCCGTCCGCAGTTGTGCGGTCAGGGTGGTCCTCAAGGTCAAAGATGATGGGCGCGCTGGACCATTTCAGCAGCCTGCGTGACTCGACGGGCGGCTCAGCTGCATTCACTTCCCGCACCCACTGCTTGAGTTGGCGGTGGGAAGTGTGCAGAGAGGCGCCTCCGTCGACACACAGAACTTCTGTGGCCTTCTGGAACTCCTGCTCGCTGTTATCTCCTTCTTCCATATCGTCGTCGTCGTCTTCCTCCTCATCCTTGTCGCGGCCCCGGGGAGGTCTGTCACCTTGCCGCTGCTTGGCCTTGCCGCGGCGTCCTCCCCGGCCATTGAATGCCCGCTTCTTGCTTGGTTCTCCTCCGCCTCCTTGGGCCTTCTCCTTGTCGCGACGCTCGTATTCATCCTTCTGTTGTTCTACGAGGTATTCGACTCGCTTGCAGTTCTGAAGGTCGTGGCCCTTGGTGCAGTGGATCTTGCAGTATTGCTTGTCGGAGCCGTCCTGCTTGTCGGCTGCCGCTACAGGGGCGGGTTCCTTGCCGGAACTGCCAGCCTGTACCTTCTTGGCGGGAGCCTCCTTGCCGGACTGCTCGACAACCAATACCTCCTTGCTCTTCTTCTTTCTGTTGTTCCGCCGCCGGCTCTTCCTTGCCGGTGCGGCATCCTCGCTGTCGCTTCCTCCTGCGCCAGTATCCTCTCTGGGGAGTCTCCTCCCCTCTTCGGCGCGCGCGCACTTGTCAGCCAGAGCGTAGAGCTCGCTGACATCCCGGATCTTGGTCATGGCCATCTCTTCCCTCATGCGGCGGTTACGCACGTTCTGGTGGAACGCGCTGATAACCGCGGCAGGGTGGACATCGGGGATGTTGTGTTGCACGCGGCTGAACCTCTGGATGTACTTGCGCAGGGATTCTCCCTCCTTCTGGGCTAGGATGTGGAGATCGCTCTCTTGGCCGTGGGGTTTGTGGCCGCTCGTGAAGGCGCCAACAAACTGGTGGCACAGATCCGCCCACGATGAAATGGAGCTCTCCGGCAAGTGCATAAGCCAAGAGAGGACGTTAGGCTTAAGCACTAGTGGGAAGTAGTTGGCTAGTATCTTCTCGTCGCGTCCCCCGGCAGCCTGCACCGCGATGGTGTAGATGCTGAGGAACTCCGAGGGGTGCGTCTTGCCGTCGTACTTCCCGGGTACGTCGGGCTTGAAATTCTTCATGCTGGGCCACTGGACTCGCCGTAGCTCACAGGTGAACGCAGGGCAACCTGCCGCGTACGGCAAGTCGCCTGGCTCACCGGGCGCGTACGTGTCGACAGCGGTCCCAGCACGCTGATCTGATTGTCTTCGGGTTTCTCGTCGGCGCTCGATGCGCGTCCGAGCGTCTTCTTGCTGCCTGTCATCGAGGACTTGGCGCTGGTCACGACGAGCCCGCGGATCCGACGACGCCGTTGAGTCATCATCGACGTTAATCCGGCGGGGTGGCGTCTTCTGCTTCCGCGGCGGGGAGTGCACGGTAGTTGCAACCCCGGCGGTCTTGTTTCCATCGGCCTTCGTCTGATTGACTTGCCGTGGCCGCGACGTTGCCGGCTGCTGCGGCGTGTCGTTGTTGGCGAAGGTGATGAGACTCTGGATCGTCGCCCTCCAGTCTTCGGCCTTGTCCGCCGCTGGAGGGAAATCGAGGAGCAGCTGTGCTCTGGCTAGAGCTTCTGCTGGAGAGGAGGGGAGCGGCGGCGAGCGGTGCGAGGAGCGAGATATGCTCGGACTTCTAACAGGGTTAGAAGGAGCAGTTTCTCGTCCCGGCGACCATGCCTTGCTCGTGCCAGGACGATGGCCTTGAGCATCCCGCGATCCTCCGGTTTGTCCTTGTCCCAGCAAGCGTATGGTACCTCCTGTACCACGGTGCTGCTGGCCTTGCACCTCCTGAGAGAGACGTGGTGCGTCCACGGACACCGAGGCCTTGGAATTCACTCGGTCGTCCGTCTTGTCCTTGGACTTGGTGGCGCCGTGAGTTTCCTCGCCGGTGACCACCCTTCCGCCGGCGTCTCCTCCACCAACCGTTGGTTCTGGTGGCGGTGGAATCGACGCAGACGGGCCTCCGACCTCCGAAGCCTTCTTCTTCGGAGGCATGCTGATGTAGCTGATGAAGTTGGTGAAGCTGGAGATGTTGATGGAGAATGCGCCCGCGTGAGCGCCGGATCAGGTTCGCACAACCTCGACGCCCCCTACCTGGCGCGCCAAAGATGTCGGGGGAAACTGTCCTCCCACGAGCACCTATGGGACCGGAGCCCCTTCTACGTTGCGGTAAGGGAGCGGAGGGAGCAAGGAGAGCGGATCGAGGGGCACATGCGGGCAGTTTACCCAGGTTCGGGCCACGCGGACGCGTAAAAGCCTACTCCTGCCTTGTTTGTAGTGAGTTCTTGAGCTCGGGAGCTTGAAGAGCTACAGTACTAGTTACACCGAGCGAGAGAGTTGTCTAGGTTTCGAACCCTTTCTACGTTGTGCATGGACCTCCTTTTATAGCTCAAAGGGGTCACCGACAGGTGTCAACGTAGAGGAGGGTAAAAGCGTAATTTGGTGGTAGTTGTAACAGTGCATGAACAGTGCGTGAACAGTGGTCTTCACCTAACTTTGACAGTGGGGGACAAGGGCATTAAATGCCCGTCGCCGTCGACCCCAAAAGTGTCCGTCCATGCTCCTCCGTTCGCCACGGCGGCAGCCTCGTCACCGTGGCTTGCCACCGTGTGCCCCAGGCTGCACAGCCGTCCGCCACGCGTCCCTGGAAGGGCCCCAGGGCGACGCGTGGGCAGACGAGCTGGAGCGTGGGCACACAGCATAAGTTTCCCCGGCAAGCACCTTGCCGGGGTAGTGATCTTGCCGGGCCCGGAAGCTTGTCGCTCTCGGGGTCCTGCCAGGGCGCATGATGCGCCGAGGCATCTCTTGAGGCATGTGTTCCTTGGTCTTCCTGGCAAGCTCCGCTTGCCAAGGTCTTGTGTTAAAGTGATAACCTTGAGCCTGGTGTGGCCTTCCCGGCAAGCTCCTCTTGCCGGGGCCTTGATCTTCTGACTTGTATACTTTGTTTTTGAATGGCTTCATAGGGACCAGAAAGGTTTCTGGCGAGCACGTGGTAAGCCCTGCCACGGGAAGCTGCTACTGCCCGTGCACAAGTTGGGGTACTAAGGTACCCCTATCTTAGTACACCGACAGGATATCCTGTCGTTCCATGTTGCCCGTGGAAGAAAATACAAGGTGAAAAGAGGGAGTGATTATGTTTTGCCCACAAGGGGACACGTTTCCCTATCGGAACTACGAGTCTTCTTTGAGAGAAGCTCCGGTTTTTGTAAGAGGTTTGTATTAAATCTTGGCCCAAATTGGACAATGTTTTTACCACGGCATATATGTACCATGACGTGACACCATGCCACCTTTGATGACTTTCTGGTGAGTTTTGGATTTATGGGGACTTAAAAACCGAGATTCGAAATGTTTGAGGATGAGCCATGACGCGGGTACGGCTGTAATTCATTCCCATTCCTAGCATGGGACCTAAACATGCACTCAAGGACACATTTATAATTTTTTAGTCATATTGGTGAACTGGAGCATTTATTTGTAGTTCAGATTTTAATTATGGACATTAAATGCCTAGGAAACTCAATTAGTGTATAAAAAGGCCAAACGAACCCTGAATAAGTTTAAATTTCAGCACGGATATCATGTCGTTCCATGTTACCCGTAGAAGAAAATACAAGGAGAAAAGAGGTAGTGATTACATTTCGCCCACAAGGGGGACACGTTTCCCTATCGGAACCACGAGGCTTCTTTGAGAGAAGCTCCGGTTTGTAAGAGGCTTGTAATAAAACTTGCGCCACAATGGACGAATAAAATTCCTCAACATATAAGTGCCATGTCATGACACCATGCCAGGTTTCACGATTTTTGGCTTAGTTTTGGATTTACGAGGATTTAAAAAACCGAGATTCTTCTCACGAAATGTTTTCAAATAGCATACGGTTCACTCAAGAAAGCCGATATTCAATGAAAACTTTGTGGAAACCATATTTTAAAGTTCCATAAAAATCTGAAAAAATGTGGGATGTTAAGAATGTGATGTTTTATTGTCACACAAAATTTCAAGTTGAAATACATTACGAGATGTGAGCTATGAAAAAGACAAATTCAGCCCTGAATAGTGACATTACTATTCGGCACGTTTCAACGCTTATTTTGTCTTTTTCATAGCTCACATCTCGTAATGTGTTTCAACTTGAAATTTTGTGTGGCAATAAAACATCATCCTCTTAACATCTCCCATTTTTTTCTTCAGTTTTTTCGAAACTTCAAAACATCATTTTTCTCATGGTTTTCACCGGTTTCCGCCGAATGTTGGTTTCCGTATGATATTCTTCCTCCCCCCTGCTCTGCGCGTGATCTGAGTCATGCGATCTGATTGGCCAGAACCCAAACCCCACGGATCGTACGTGTGCACCGTTGGATGCCCCCAGATCGAAAGGCAACCTTGAGCCCTTTCGACAGCACCTACAGAGCTTCCTTCTCTACTAGGTTTTCAAAACAGGCTACCATTTCTCGCCAATCCTCTCATCGGTTTCCCGCCTTTTCTCCCATCTATAAGTGCATCTAGTGCCCCTAGTTGGTTTTGGAGTATTGACGACAAACCTGGTTGAGGGACTAACATGTTTGTGAGAATTGCAGGATAACACAGGTAATAGTCCCTCACTGATTCGGTTTACATTCCAGAATTAACCCCTAAAAATGTGTGAAGACACTGAAGACAATGGTGGCTCGTGAAGATAATGACTTATGAAGACATTCATTGAAGACTATAGAATGTGAAGACATAGTTTCTTTCGTAGTTCTTTTTATTCTTTTTTGAGTCATAAGAACCACCGTACTGTTAAGTGTGGTCCAAGTAAACATAGTCAGATGACTGAAGTGATGCTCAACCAAAACCCCATGTCTTTGAAAGAAGACAATGAGAGCAAATCTTATCCAGAGTTGGATAAGTCAGCTTTACTTGGAGCTCAAGCAAAGTTGCCGCGTGTGTTCTAAATCCGACTGTTGGACACTTGTCAGTTCCTTAGTGACCAAGGGTCATTTCGGACATATCATGTCGGGTTGCCTCCTGGCTATAAATAGCCCACCCCCTACACCATAAATTAGTGGCTGCTCAGAGTTAGTGCACGACTTTTGTCGTTTGAGAGAAACCCCCTACGAAGCCTTTCAGAGAAAAGATCCTTGCGAGGACAAAGCCCAAAACACCCAGAGCCAAAGAGTGTTAGGCATCAGTGAAGTCTTTCTGTCTGTGTGACCTGAAGACTTGTTACACTTGAGGACCGTGTATCCTCTAGCCGGTTAGGTGTCACGTTCTGAGCATCCAAGAGTCACTGTGGATCGCCGGTGAATGAAGTCTGTGAAGGTTTGGAAGTATACCTTGAAGACTTACCAGAGTGATTGGGCGAGGACTGGGTGTCCTTAGCTCAAGGGGAATAAGGTGAAGACACGGTCTCCAGAGTTCAATCTCAACCTCCCTAACCAGACGTACAGTTGTCACAACAAGAACTGGTCTACCAAATTCCCCTCGTCTCCAAGCCACTGGTTCTATCTTCCAACCCATTTACATTCTAGTTTGTATTCGTGAAGTCATTGCTTGTGTGTTTGATCTGTTTGACTTCACTGTGTGAAGACTGTCCCCTGTTTAGCTTCATTTCTATCTTCCATCTTGATCCATGTTATCTAGCTACCAATAGTCTTCTTATTATTTCTATGATGCTTACTTGACTGTTGTGTGTCTAGAGTCATTTATCTTCCGCTGCTTATCATATAGGTTCTTTTCATCTGTTTGTCTTCAAAACATATCGTGTTTTGAAGACTTACATAAAAATGGCCTATTCACCCCCCTCTAGTCGATAACTTGCACTTTCAATTGGTATCAAAGCAGGGTGCTCCCTTGTTTTGTGTGATTCGGTTTAACCACCTGGAGTTTTAGTTATGTCGATTGCAGGCATAATCAAGGTCTCCGCTGCGTGCCCCGTCTTCGATGGGACTGATTACCCCTACTGGAAGAATAAGATGTGCATGCATCTTGAAGCTATCGATAATGACCTCTGGTATGTCATCAAGACCGGTGTTCCCAAGGCTGGTGAAGGTGTCACCCCGGCTGATGTCAAGAAGTTTGCTCAACTTGACTCAACTGCCAAGAACATCATCTGTGGTCATTTGACCAAATTACAGTACAAATGTGTGAGTGCACTGGATTCAGCCAAACTAGTATGGGACTGGCTGTCCAAGGTCAATGAAGGCATCTCAACACAGAGAGACTCAAGGATTGACGTTCTTCGCAATCTGTTCAATCGCTTCAAGAGAAATGACAATGAAAATGTCCAGCTTACATTTGATCGCCTCACTGATATCACCAATGAGCTTCATGCTCTTGGGACCACTGAAATCACCAAGCATGAAGTTGTGAAGAAGCTATTGAGGTCTCTTGATAGTTTGTTTGACACCTTGGCATTGATGATTCAAGAACGACCTGACTTCAAAAGTCTTGATCCATTTGACATACTTGAGAGGCTCAACACACATGAGTTCTAGCTATCTGAGAAGAGAGACATCTATGGCCCCAACTATGGCTGATCTAGAGCCTTGAAGGCTAAAGATGTGTCCTCATCTGAAGAAGACTCTGACGGCTGCTCTGGTGATCCTGAAGACATTGGCAGAGAACTAGCTATGCTTGTGAAGAAGTTCGAAAGGTTCTCAAGGAAGAAAAAGTTCGGAAAGTCTTCAAGATCCAGCTCAAGAAATGATTAGGCTTCCTCTCGTGACTACAAGAAGAGAACATGCCACAAGTGCAAAAAGCCTGTCCACTACATATCTGAGTGTCCTCAGCGGGACAATGAATCCAAGAAAATTTAGAAGAGCAAGGAATATGACTCTGACGACAAGAAGAAGGAATATTCAAAGTCCTCCTCCAAGTCTTCATCAAAGTCTTCATCATACAAGAAGAGTTCATCTGGCAAGGCTCGTGCGTTCATTGGCAAGGAAATGGATTAAGAGGAGTCTGCTTTTGAGGAGGCAGAGGTGGAATATGAGGAGGAATCTGATTCTGGTGTGGCTAGCCTAGCTCTAGCCTCGGCATTTGTCGCCAAGTCCATCTTGAACACAGACGATAATGGTCACTCCATCGACCCCAAAGCAAATGATGAGGACGACTCTTCTCCTACCTACTGCTTCATGGCACGTGGTGCAAAGGTAAACTCACGCGATGCCTACTTTCAGACCTCTAGTGAAGATGACTCTGAATGTGAATCCAAACCCACCTATAAGACGCTTGCTAAAATTGCTACTAGACAACAAAATGCTATGGAACATATTCAAAAGTTGCTAGACAAAAGTGACGATATGTTGGATGCGGAAATGAATCGAACTCAACCCTTAATTGAAGACATAAAAAATCTTCACGTAAGGTACACTGAACTTGAAAGTCGTTATGAAACTCTCTCAGCTACTCATGAGAAGCTTTCCTATGATTATCTTCAAAGGAAGCAAGACCTTGAGAAACTTAGAGCGTCTCATGATGATATTCAAAAGGAAAATGATTCACTACTCACCCAACAGATTAGTTCCGCTCAGGAAGACTTTGTGCCACCCTGTCTAAAATGTCTTGAGCGCGACAATGCTGTTTCAGTTGCTGAATGCTCTACTGCTTCTAAAACTACAATATCTTCAACTGTTGATGTGGTAACTAACCCCTCTGCCGAGGAAACCGCTGCTATTGCTGATGAGAACGCTAGGTTGAAGACATTGCTTGAAACAGGTGTGTACAAAAAGCCTCAAAGGGCATCAAACACTGTGCGATGTTCTCAAGAAAAAGATTCTGGACTAAAACCCTAGGAAAGATGGTGTTGGGTTCGAAAGGAAAATTAATGTTGATGGATCTTACTGGAATCCTGAGCAGTATCCCAAAACCACATGGGATGCTGCAAAGGGTCCACCAGTAGATCCATCTACCTTATCTGGCTTCACTTGTGCTAACTCTGTTGTCATTGACGAGTCATTTGACTCAAACTATAAACTGTTCAAGGATCAGAAAAGTAAAGTGTTTGCCTGGTTCATTGGAACTAACTGTAGGAATGGGTCACCTATGAAGAAGATCTGGGTTCCAAGAAGTCTTATCGAAAAGCTTCCTGTGAATGTCATCATGACACCACCAGGAAAGAAGACAAATGTCACAGCCCTAGACCAGCCCTTGCCTATCTTGCTTGGTCTTCATGTGCATCATGTTTAAATTTCTCAGAAACTAGAAATGGGGATGTTCAAACCCTAGCACCAAATAAATTCAACTAGGGTCAAATTAAAATCTTTTTCAATGAACCCAAAATGCCCTTTGGAAAAGTTCATCATTTTTGGATTGATTAAAAACCTCTGCCAAAAATGTTGCACATATTTCTAGGACCATTCTGGATTTTTGAATTAATCCATATTGTATTTGAATTGGAGCATTTAAATTCTATAAATAGTTTAAATGCTCTAATAATTGTGAAAATAGGTTGAGGGCTATTGAAATTAATTCAATATGTGCCCACAAATATTTTCATGATTTATGAAATGCTCTAGCATTTTTAATAAAGCAAAACAAAAACAGAAAATAGAAAACAGAGGCAATAATTAAAAAGAGAGAGAGAGAGAGAGAGAGAGAGACTAACCTGGGTCAACTTACCTGTGCAGCCCACCTGCTGCGGCCCAACACTGTTGCCAGCCCGGCCCAGAAAGCAGCCCAGCTGCCCCACCGTCTTCAACCTCCTGCCAGTAGGCAGGAGGGCGTGTGCTCGCCGCGCGTGGCCACACGCCGGCCACCTCCAGGCTACCTGCCTGCTCCTCGACCCCCCTGGAGACGCCACACACCCCCTGGACCTCTCCCACTCTCCCTCGACCTCTCTCCCCTCTCCTGGTTCTCTCCCTCGCACAGCCCGAGCGGAGCTCGTCGCCGCCGCTCGCTGCCGCCGCGCCCACCGAGTCCCCCTCGCCTCTCTGACGAGCCCCCGAGCTCCGCCTCGCTGCCGTGCTTCTCTACGCCGAACCACAGGACCCCGGGCGCCTTGAGGCTTCGTCCTCGAGCTCGTCTTCTCCGCACGGCCGCCGGACGCCATCGACAAATTCACCGGACCCCGTGCCTCCCCTGCCTCGCCAGCAGTACCAGAAGAACCGCGGTGAGCCCCGGTTTCGTTTCCCCCATGCCCCGTCGCCTATCTTGGCCCCTAGCCGCATCAGCCACCAGAGCCGAGCGCTCCTCGCCGTCGGCCATGGCGCCGCCATGGCCACAGCGGCTGCCACCCACGTTCGAGTGCATCACCGCACTCAGCGCATCACCACGGGCCCATAGCAACCAACCGTTGCTCCTGCCGTGCCCTGCATCATCGAATCCGTCGACGCCCGAACCACAGCCGCCGCAAACCTCGTCGTCGGCGTCAATTCCGACGACCCCCGCGTCCAGCTTCACCTCCGCTCGATGCGGGCGAGCAAGGGCTATGCCCTGGTACCCTCAGCAAGCCAAACCACCGCCCGTATCGCCGTTTCATTCATCACCCGAACGCCGGCCGCCGCATCTGAGGTCGCCGCCTTCACTTTAGGCCACCTCCGGCGAAGCTGAGGGCACCAATCGACGCGCGCGAGCTCCAGCTACTCGTAGATGGGCTCAGCCGTTGATTTGGTCGCCGGAAGGCGATTTCCGATCACCTCCCGCATCTCGGACCTCGCCGGCGGCTAAACGCCGGCGGGTTTGACCCGTTGACCGGCGTGGGTTGACCCCACTGCCTGGTTTGACCCCCCCTCTCTCACTGACTAGCGGGCCCTCTCTGTTAATTAACCTAGTTTAGTGCTAATTTTTGGTTAGTTAGTTAGTCACTGACGTGTGGGCCCTGCCCTGTCTAATTATAGTTTAGGATTAACTAGTGCTAATTAACCTTGTTAATTAGCAGTGTCACTGACTAGTGGGCCCCACTGGTCAGGTTTGACTAGACCAGCCCCTGTTGACTTGCTGATGTCAGCATGACCTAGAGCTGACGCAGTAACTATTTTCTGTGATTTAAAATAAATCAGAAATGGTTTATTTATTTCAGAAAATAGCTAAAACTTCTAAAAATCACAGAAAATAATCTATAACTCCAATGAAAATAATTTATATATGAAAAATGATCAGAAAAATTCAAGGAATCTGTTTATGGAATTTTCATGCATGTTTGAACAAGTAAACCTGCTGATCAGGTCAAATAAATTAAATGGCATTTAAATAATCACATATGAAGTTTGAATTTGAACCTTTGGTTCAAACCAACTTCATTTAACATGGTTGCTAGTTGCATTAGCTCAATCAACAGCATATTGCCATGTCATGATCATGCATCATATTGTCGCATTGCATTGATTGTGTTCTTTCTCTGTTGCCGGTGTTTGTCCCCTCTCAGTAAACGATGTTCCGACGACGAGTTCGATGACACCGATGAAGACCCAATGTTATCTTCAGAAGTGCCAGGCAAGCAAAACCCCATTGAGCATTCCGATACAATCCCACTCTCTCGCTCTTGCTCTCTTTTACTACATTAGGACAACAACGCTTCAACTGTTACCTGCTGCGGTAGTTGAACCCCTTTCCACTCCATGACCTATCATTGCCACAGTAAATAGTTGAAACCCACTAGTATGAGTAGGAGTTGTTTGAGCCATGTTTTGCCTACTTATTCATGCTTTCTGGTTATGCCTGCTATTGCTTAGAGTTCTGTCAGGTCTGATTCATTGGGGATGAATTGGAATGTGGTGAACCTGTCCTACTGTTGAGAGCTAAGTGTGTGAACACGATTTGGTAAAGGTAGCGATGAGAGGCCATGTAGGAGTACATGGTGGGTTGTCTCATTGAAACCGTCCTCAGGAACTGAGTTCTGTGTTGGTTGATCCATGAAACAGCTACTACCATGCATTGGGCCCTAAAATATGACCCCGCTCGACTTCTTATCCACCCTAGTCCTCTGTCCAGGAGTTGCAAGTAGTTTCTGGTGTTTGTAGTATGCTGGAGGCCGTGGGCAGCGCTGACCGGAGGGGTTGGATGTGATGCGGTAGGCACGTGGCCGGCTATACCGGGCGCCCGTTTGGTGTCGCGGAACCCTGTACACATCGTTCGGGGCCGTATGTGGAAACCTCGGCCGGACTCCCTGCGGATGGAACCTGAATAGGCGATAAACTTGGACTAGAGACTTGAGTGTTTAGGTAGGTCGTGGTCTACACCCACGTCGGCTTTTGCCTGAAGTCTGCCGAGCACATGTCGTGTGCAGACGCTAAGTGGTGGAAACATATGTGAAGAAGTACACCCCTGCAGGGTTATATATGATCTATTCGAATAGCCGTGTCCGCGGTAATGGACTTCTGGGTTGCCTATTACAGTTCATAGACAAGTGAAAGTGGATACTCTAAAACACGCAAGATAAGCGTGAGTGCTATGGATGGCCTTCTCGTAGGGAGACGGGATCGGATCCATAGTGGTGTATTGATTGGTGAATATGTGGACTCGTGTGCGCCACCTCAAAAGAGTTACTTGCAGTCGTAGTTTAGGATAGCCACTGAGTCAAAGCTGGCTTGCTACAGTCAAACTCCACCACCCCTTTGCTGATACTGATGCATATGTAGCTAGTTTTGATGTAAGTCTTGCTGAGTACCTTTGTACTCACGTTTGCTTATTTTATGTTTTTGCAGAGAGACTTCAGTCTCGCTAGTGTTTCCGCGTGGACTTCGACGTTTAGCTTGCTACCTCAGCTACGATCTTGTACCCTTGGGAGGGTCTGGTAGATAGTCAGGCTTATCAGCCTTTTTCATTTGTAGTTGTCTGTACTCAGACATGTTATGCTTCCGTTGCCTGTATGCTCTGTATGTTGGGTCATGTGACCTCTGTTTGTAATAAATGTTATGATGGCTCTTCTGGGCCTTTATCCATATGAGTTGTTGAGTTATTTTGTGATGCCGTGTTGTACAGCACATACTTGCATGTTATGCGTACGTGTAATGTGTATTGCTATGTGTGGGATCCGACACCTAGTTGTTTACCTTTGTGTCACACCCTGCAATTTGTAACATGTTATTTGCATCAATGAAGCATGAAAATTTGGACCAACAATTTTTTTGGCATCATTTGGCTTTTATTTGGAATTGAGTTTTCCTTCATATGCTTTTTCATGTGCTCATTAAAGTCAACTATTACCTCTTGTAGAATTCATCTCCATACCCAAAACTTCTACCCAATGATCACACCAAGTGTTATATAACAGTATAGTATTTTCTTACAAAATTAATTTGGCCAAAATGTATTTTATATATTTAGTATTCCTAAAACCCCTGAATTGAGGTTTGCACTGCAAGTGCTTGATTTAGGGTGAGAAAATTATTTCAAAAGGTACCTTTGAGACCTAGTAGTCATAGGACTCCCAGAAACCACAAAAGTATAATTTTAAAAGTTATTTTCCTATTTTATTTAAAAGCTTTTTCTTAAGGCTAGAAATGGTCTTTAATAGGGAAAAAATATTTAAGTATTTCAAAAATATTTTCCAAAATTCAGGGAGACTCATAGGACATATATTGTCCATATATAAGAGTTTCAACACTTGGTCATGTTCAAAATAATGGGCTAATCCCTCTAAAACCCTTTCTGGATATTTCAAGCTTTTGAAATATTTACAAAGGAAATATTCTCCAAAAATTCCAGGGAAATTCTATTATGTCACATATGGCATATATGATGATCTTGCCAAGTCCCATGCCTTGGGAAGCAAGAAAACATCCTCAAAGCCCTTCAAGACCATTCTGTCCATATTTGAAGTTTGAGCAACTTTACATTGCCAAACTTGTCCAAATGCTCTCAAACTTGGTGCACATGCTAGAATGGCCTAATAAGGCATCTAGACCAAATGGCACAAGATTTGGAGTAGAGCAACTTGACCAGAATACCCCAAAACCCTTTCTGTTCAAATGTAAATTTGAACAACTTTACATTACCAACTTTTTACCTGGAGCTTCAAACTTTGTGGGCATGATCAATACCCCAAATGATGAAACTACACCAAGTGGTGCATCAAGGGGAGATGATTAGCTTGACTCAAACAAGATGAAGCCATTTCTGTTGATTTCTAGGGTTCACCAAAGTTACATTGGCTAGTTTCTTCAAATGAGCCCAAATTTGGTGAAACACCCTATTTTCTTATAACATTCAACCCTGTTAAGTGTCATGGCAAGTGGAGATCATTTGCTTGATCAAAACTTGATCAAACACCTTCTGCTATTTTACCAAAACTACCATCTTGATCACTTTTACTATTTACATTGGCCTCAACATTTTACCACAACTTCATCTGGTTACTATCTACCTCCAGTAACTCCCCCATGTCCCCAGCTCCATGATTGAGGGATGAAAACCCTAGTTCACCTTGCTGGACAACCAGAATTCACCAAGTTACCAGCTTCCTCTCTCTCTCCTTGATCATCCAGGGTATCCAATGCCACAGCTGGGTTGATTACATCACCCTAAAACCCCCAGACACGGCGGACACGCCCAGAGGGCCAATGGCATGCCATGGCATGCAATTAGGCCGCTCCAGAGCGCGCTACAATGCGCACCCGCACTGTAGCTTCGCCCAATCCAGCGCAGCCGACAGCCTCGAGCTCTCCCCTCGCGCCTCCCAACGCCCCTCGACGTCCGCAACCTCCACCGGTGCTGTCCCCCTCCTCTCTCTCCCTCCAGTGGCCGCCTTCGCACGCGCACCGGCCGCCCGCAACGTCCACTCGTCGGCCTCACATGCGCGAACCCTCCGACGCTGTCCCCGCTCCTCCTCTCTCCTCTACTAGGTGTAGGGCTCGTCCAGCAACGCCACAGACACACTCCCGTCGCCTCCCGTGCACTGTGGCGTCGAGCAGAAGCTCGCCGGCGCACATGTCCTTTTTAAAAAACCTTCTGAACCTCTCTTCTTTTCTAAACCTGAAATTTCATCTGCTTATTAACCCCTCCTATTCCACCTTTGTAGATGGCCGCTGTACCCGAAGAGCACCTGACCACTGGGTTTCCCCTTCTTCTCGAGGATAGCCTCCAGGAGTGTCAGTTCCACCGAGCGCCCATCCTCACCTACCTTGAGCATTGGGTTAGCGACACTGAGGTGGAGTACCACATGGAAGTGATCGTGAAGGCAAACGATCCTCCCACAAGTTGGTTCTTCGAGGGACCCCAGATGGCAACAGTACCACTCGCTGTCGAGGCTGCTGCACTCAAGGCACTAACCCGCCTCCGCGAGCTTCTTCTGGAGATGGCAGCCAAGATGACAACTCACTTCTTGCCTTACCGGAAGGAAGGTGAAGAAGAAAGCAGCGCACTAGCCCCTCCACTGAAGGAAGGACTCTCGCTTCGGTTCCAGACCTACTTCAGTCTATGTGCCGACAGCTTGGCACAAGACTTGGCCTCGGAATCAATGAAGCTTCGAGAAGAACTTCACAAGACCATGGCACTTCTTCGCCGAGCTCAAGAGAAGAAAAATAGGATCAAGAAGGAGGGAGCACCTTCCGGACAGTCCGCTATCGCATATCGAGGCGGAAGGCCCTCCGAAGATGTATCTTCCAAGAATGGAGAACCACCTCGGCGACGCCGGATGACGGCAAGGGAATATCGCAAGCTTTTCCCTGCACCACCGACGAAGCACCGTCGTATCCAGCTCCTCCACTCCCCCACACCCTCAAGTGGAAAGGGGGCCCAAACAGATGAAGACAAGGAGGAAGACCCAGAAGAGCCGGAATACGTGACCGAGCATTCCGCCGCTTAGGCATTATTCGCTACTCGGATATGCCAGTTGTAACCTCTACGGTAGGATAGGTCGTGTAACCCCTATGCGCAGTTGAGTCCTTGCATGGTTCGTATGAAACCATCTAGTGTTTGCTTTTGTTGTGTTTGGATGTATGTCGTATTCTTCCTTCGGGAACTTGTAAACGACTGCATCACCCGTTTGGATTTTAATGAATGTGTTTTGGCCTTTCGACCCTTGCATGATTTGATTAGTGTCACACCCACCCCCTTACTAGGCACCTATCTATCTTGCTTTCCCTCTTCCGAGTCATGAGACCTTTTATCGCTCCAACAGGATGCCTGTTGTAACTCGTACTTGTACCTCTACCCAGCAGCCTGAAGCGGGAGCATCCGCTCAGTCAGAGGCAGGCCACGACCAAACCAACGACCAAGCTCCACCACCACCACCTCCTCCGAACATGGACATGGCTCAGCTTCTCCAAGCTTTCCGAGAGGAACGCCAAGCCAACACCGCAGCCCTTCAGTTGATTGCTCAAGCTGTCACCAACACCCGCCAGCCGGCGGGGAATGGCAATGGACGTTCCACGTTGGCAGAGTTCAAGAAGCATGGACCGCCAACCTTTATCGAGACTGCTGAACCCCTGGATGCAGACGATTGGGTCTGCACCATTGAGGACATACTAGAACTAGTCGGATGCACCGAAGACCGCGAGAAGGTGGCTTATGCAGCCCACTGCCTCGGGGGGACTGCTAGAGCTTGGTGGGATGGATTCAAGGTCATGCATGCTGAACAAGACATCACTTGGGTCAACTTCAAGACAGAATTCCGCAAAGCCCACATTCCTTCCGGGATCATGGCTATCAAAAAGCGTGAATTCCGAGCCCTGAAGCAAGGAAGTGGCACTGTCAAGGAGTACATGCAGAAGTTTAGTGTTCTGTCAAGGTATGCCCCTGAGGATGTCAGCACTGATGCAGCAAAAAGGAAGCGCTTCATGGAAGGCCTCAACCAGACTCTGCAGTATTCGCTCGTCGTGTGCGACTGCCCAACCTTCCCTGACCTGGTGAACAAGGCACTTATGCTTGAAGACAAGCGGCGTGCTTTGGAAGACACTCGCAAGCGCAAGATGGTCAGCAAGGGAAGTTCCAGCAACCAGAAGCCTCGTCCGTGGCAGTCAGCCCCGGCCAAGCCAACCTATCAGCAACCAAGAGCTCCTGCACCTCGCACCAACTTTCAGCCTCAGCAGTATGCCAGCCCAAGGCCAGCTTTCAACCCCAATACCAGTGGTGGCAACAAGATCAACAATCCAAACCAAGTCACTTGCTTTGGATGTGGTCAGTCTGGACACATCTCAAGGGTGTGTCCCAACAAGAAGCCTGATGCCCCGCGCCCCAATGCGCAGAACCAAGGACAAGGCCGCGGGATGCCACCAAGGAACCCAGCTCCTCGCAACCCGCCTAACCATGGGAAGGGGCGTGTGAATCACGTCACTGCTGAAGAAGCCCAGGAAGACCCGGACGTCGTGCTGGGTACGTTCCTTGTCAACTCAGCACCTGCAACTGTCTTGTTTGATTCTGGAGCAACGCATTCATTTGTCACTCAAAGATTTGCATTAAAAAGTGGCCTGACCCCTACACCCCTGAGTAACCCTATGGTGGTACAAACCCCCGGAGCAGAGATGAGAGCCAAGATAGGCTGTAAAGGAGTCAATATTACCATTAACGGTGTAGACTTCCTAGCAGACCTCATCGTCCTGAGATCACAAGGCTTGGATGTGATCCTAGGCATGAATTGGCTCAGCAAGCACCAAGACTTGTTAGACTGTGCCAATCGGACAGTCACTGTGACCAATGACCAAGGAGTCGAAGCCAAGTTTGCTTCCAACTCCTCTTCCGCTCAAGCCGCTCAAGTCAACTGTCTGTCTGAAGTCGGGCTAGAGCAACTACCGGTGGTATGCAAGTATCCTGATGTCTTTCCGGATGAACTACCGGGAATGCCCCCTGACCGTGACTTTGAGTTCATCATCGAGCTCGTGCCCGGAGTAGGACCCATCTATTATAAGCCTTACAGAATGGGGACGGAAGAATTAGCCGAGTTGAAGAAGCAGCTGGAAGAGCAGCTGAGGAAGGGATTTATCCGCCCAAGTGCCTCCCCTTGGGGATCTCCTGTTTTGTTTGTGGCAAAGAGGGACGGTACCATCCGCTTATGCATTGACTATCGTTCCCTCAATGAAGTTACAATCAAGAACAAATATCCACTTCCCAAGATCGAAGATCTGTTTGATCAGCTCAGTGGAGCCAAGGTGTTCTCCAAGATCGACCTCAGATCTGGGTACTACCAGCTGAAGATCAGACCGCAAGATATTCCGAAGACGGCATTCGTAACCAGATATGGCCTGTACGAGTGCACGGTCATGTCCTTTGGGTTAACCAATGCCCCAGCTTACTTCATGTATCTCATGAATAAAGTCTTCATGGAATATTTGGACAAGTTCGTTGTTGTCTTCATTGATGACATTCTTGTCTTCTCGAAGACGGAGGAAGAACACGAGCAACATTTGAGGATGGTCCTAGACAAGCTTCGGGAGCACCAACTGTATGCCAAATTCAGCAAGTGTGAGTTCTGGCTACATAAAGTTGGATTCTTAGGTCATGTCTTGACCGAAGAAGGATTATCAGTTGATCCCGCGAAGATCGAAGCTGTGACCCAATGGCAATCTCCAACGACCGTCAAGGAAGTCAGAAGCTTCCTCGGACTTGCGGCCTATTACCGCAAATTCATGGAAGGATTCTCTAGCATTGCCCGGCCAATGACTCTGCTCCTCAAGAAGGACAAGAAGTTTGAGTGGACGCCAAAATGCGAAGAAAGCTTCCAAGAACTCAAGAAGAGATTGACCACCGCCCCAGTTCTGGCAACACCTGATATTCACAAGGAGTTCGTGATATATTGTGATGCCTCTCGAATCGGATTAGGAAGCGTTCTGATGCAAGAAGGCCGAGTCATAGCCTACCTCTCCAGGCAGCTACGACCTCATGAGGAGAACTACGCTACTCACGATCTTGAGTTAGCAGCAGTGGTTCATGCCTTGAAGACATGGTGGCATTACCTCCTAGGGAAACAGTGTGAGATATACACAGACAACAAAAGTCTGAAGTACATTTTCACCCAAAAGGAATTGAACATGAGGCAGTGAAGATGGTTGGAACTCATCAAAGACTATGACCTCAGTGTTCAATATCACCCCGGGAAGGCTAACGTGGTGGCCGATGCCTTAAGCAGGAAGGCCTGCTCTTTGAATGCCATTATTCAAGAAAGGCAGCCAGCTTTATTTAAGGAACTCAAACAATTCAGTTTGGAATTGGTCACCCCTGGATTTCTGGATCATTTGGAAGTCAGACCGACCCTGATGGACGAAGTCAAGAAGACGCAAGGTGGACATACAAGCATTGAAGGCATCAAGAAGAAGATGAAGCTAGGCAAGGCCCCAGGATTATCTGAAGACGAGCACGGGATTGTTTGGTACAAAGGCCGCATCTGCGTACCAAACAAGACGGAGCTGAAGAACCCGATCCTCCAAGAAGCCCACGACACTCCGTACTCCATCCACCCCGGAGGAACCAAGATGTATCAAGACTTGAAGGCACGATTCTGGTGGCACGGCATGAAAAGAGAGATTACAACCTATGTTGCAAAGTGTGATGTGTGCCAAAGGGTCAAGGCTGAATATCAGCGACCCGCTGGATTGCTTCAACCACTCAAGGTTCCTGAGTGGAAGTGGGATAAAGTCGGAATGGATTTCATCACTGGATTACCGAGGTCAAATATAGGACATGACTCCATCTGGGTCATAGTCGACCATTTGACCAAGGTGGCCCATTTCATTCCTGTCAAGACTACTTATGATCGCAACCGGCTGGCAGCTCTCTACATCGACAGAATCGTAAGCCTTCACGGCGTTCCCAAGGAGATTGTGTCACATCGAGGAACCCAGTTCACCTCAAGGTTCTGGAAGAAGTTCCAAGAAGCCTTGGGAACCAAGTTATCTTTCAGCACGGCTTTTCACCCACAGACCGGAGGACAGACATAACGAGTAAATCAAATTCTCGAAGACATGCTCCGAGCCTGTGTCTTGGCATATGGAGCCAAGTGGGAAGATTGTCTCCCTTTTGCCGAGTTCTCCTATAACAACAGTTATCAGTCGACCCTTCAGATGGCACCATTTGAGGTGTTGTATGGACGCAGATGCCGCACACCCCTCAACTGGTCAGAGACTGGAGAGGGACCTGTCTTTGGACCGGATATTCTCCGCGCAGCAGAAGAGCAAGTCCAACTAGTCAGAGAACGTTTGGAGGCAGCCAAATCAAGGCAGAAGAGCTATGCTGACACTCACCGTCGGGACATGAGTTTCCATGTCGGGGACCATGTGTACCTACGGGTAACTCCTCTGAAGGGAACCAGGCGTTTCCACGTCAAGGGGAAGCTCACACCAAGGTTCATTGGACCCTTTGAGATCACTGCACGACGAGGAGAAGTGGCTTACCAGCTGGAACTACCACCTGAGCTATCCGATGTGCACAACGTGTTCCATGTGTCACAACTCCGGAAATGTCTCCAAGTTCCGAACAAGCCTAATCTCTACAAGGATGTTGATCACCAAGCCATTGATCTGCAGCCTGATTTGACCTACCGCGAGAAGCCTATTCGCATTCTGGATGAAGCAGAACGATGGACGCGAAGCCGTACCATCAAGTACTTCAAGGTCCAGTGGAGCAACCACACGGAAGCAGAAGCAACCTGGGAGCGCAAAGACTATCTTAGATCCGAGTTTCCCGATCTCTTTTAAGACCTAGTTTAGGAATCTCGGGGACGAGATTCTTGTAAGGGGGTAGGTCTGTCACACCCTGCAATTTGTAACATGTTATTTGCATCAATGAAGCATGAAAATTTGGACCAACAATTTTTTTTGGTATCATTTGGCTTTTATTAGGAATTGAGTTTTTCTTCATATGCTTTTTCATGTGCTCATTAAAGTCAACTATTACCTCTTGTAGAATTCATCTCCATACCCAAAACTTCTACCCAATGATCACGCCAAGTGTTATATAACAATATAGTATTTTCTTACAAAATTAATTTGGCCAAAATGTATTTTATAAATTTAGTATTCCTAAAACCCCTGAATTGAGGTTTGCGCTGCAAGTGATTGATTTAGGGTGAGAAAATTATTTCAAAAGGTACCTTTGAGACCTAGTAGTCATAGGACTCCCAGAAACCACAAAAGTATAATTTTAAAAGTTATTTGCCTATTTTATTTAAAAGCTTTTTCTTAAGGCCAGAAATGGTCTTTAATAGGGAAAAATTATTTAAGTATTTCAAAAATATTTGCCAAAATTCAGGGAGACTCATAGGACATATATTGTCCATATATAAGAGTTTCAACACTTGGTCATGTTCAAAATAATGGGCTAATCCCTCTAAAACCCTTTCTGGATATTTCAAGCTTTTGAAATATTTACAAAGGAAATATTCTCCAAAAATTCCAGGGAAATTCTATTATGTCACATATGGCATATATGATGATCCTGCCAAGTCCCATGCCTTGGGAAGCAAGAAAACATCCTCAAAACCCTTCAAGACCATTCTGTCCATATTTGAAGTTTGAGCAACTTTACATTGCCAAACTTGTCCAAATGCTCTCAAACTTGGTGCACATGCTAGAATGGCCTAATAAGGCGTCTAGACCAAATGGCACAAGATTTGGAGTAGAGCAACTTGATCAGTATACCCCAAAACCCTTTCTGTTCAAATGTAAATTTGAACAACTTTACATTACCAACTTTTTACCTGGAGCTTCAAACTTTGTGGGCATGATCAATACCCCAAATGATGAAACTACACCAAGTGGTGCATCAAGGGGAGATGATTAGCTTGACTCAAACAAGATGAAGCCATTTCTGTTGATTTCTAGGGTTCACCAAAGTTACATTGGCTAGTTTCTTCAAATGAGCCCAAATTTGGTGAAACACCCTATTTTCTTATAACATTCAACCCTGTTAAGTGTCATGGCAAGTGGAGATCATTTGCTTGATCAAAACTTGATCAAACACCTTCTGCTATTTTACCAAAACTACCATCTTGATCACTTTTACTATTTACATTGGCCTCAACTTTTTACCACAGCTTCATCTGTTTACTATCTACCTGCAGTAACTCCCCCATGTCCCCAGCTCCATGATTGAGGGATGAAAACCCTAGTTCACCTTGCTGGACAACCAGAATTCACCAAGTTACCAGCTTCCTCTCTCTCTCCTTGATCATCCAGGGTATCCAATGCCACAGCTGGGTTGATTACATCACCCTAAAACCCCCAGACACTGCGGACACGCCCAGAGGGCCAATGGCATGCCATGGCATGCAATTAGGCCGCTCCAGAGCGCGCTACAGTGCGCACCCGCACTGTAGCTTCGCCCAATCCAGCGCAGCCGACAGCCTCGAGCTCTCCCCTCGCGCCTCCCAACGCCCCTCGACGTCCGCAACCTCCACCGGTGCTGTCCCCCTCCTCTCTCTCCCTCTAGTGGCCGCCTTCGCACGCGCACCAGCCGCCCGCAACGTCCACTCGTCGGCCTCACACGCGCGAACCCTCCGGCGCTGTCCCCGCTCCTCCTCTCTCCTCTACTAGGCGTAGGGCTCGTCCAGCAACGCCACAGACACACTCCCGTCGCCTCCCGTGCACTGTGGCGTCGAGCAGAAGCTCGCCGGCGCACAGGTCCACGGGACCTCGCTGTTCCCCTATAAATAGGACCCCCGAGCCCTCTACTCTGCACCAACAGCCTCCCCTCATCCCCTTTAGCCCTCCAGCACCACTAGTTCGTCCCCGAAGAGCCCCAGTGCTCGGGATCGACCGGAGCTCCGCCGCATCGGGCAGCCGGCAATCTCGAGGTACAGGCCCTCTCAGCCCCTCCTTTTGCTCGATTCGGAACCGCCGCACCTCACTGATGCATTCCCCTCCCTTTTCCCCTTCTGCAGCTGCTGGAAACGAGCTAGGCAGCAGCTTCCTGACGACCCTTCGCCGCCCACCTCGCCGCCGACGAACCCGACCTCCCCGGCGAGCCGCACCACCACCACTACCTCCGCGACTCGCTGCTGAGTCCGTCCCTGCCCTCCGTTGTCTCCGCCGTGCCCGGATTTGCCGCCGGTGAGCTCGCCGTCGCTGTGGCCGAGAGGTTGAAGATGACAGGCGGGCCCCTCCTGTCATCCTCACCGCTCCCTCTCTCCCCTCGCTGCCGCTGACCGCTGGGCCCCGCCCGTCAGGTTTAAAACCCTGACGTGCGCGCGCTGGCGCCCGAGCGGCTGGGCTAGATGCCCTGGGCCGTGCACTGTGGCCGCTCTGGCCCAGTGGCACATGGCCATTTCTTTTTATTCTTTCTGTGATTAATTCAATTAATTTTACAGAAATGAATATTAGTCCAAATGAAATAATTCCAACTCCTAAATTCTTGTAATATTCCAACCTATTTAATGGTGTCACTTTCACACATATCCATGAAACTTTTCTGTTCTGTTCAAATTTAAATTCAAATTTGAACAATAAAACTCCTGTTCTAAAATCCTTAGATTCCATTCTGCAACTCCAAAACTCCAACTAAGAATTTTCTCCATCTTAGTTTTCCCTCTAGTATTTAACAAAAATAAGTTGACATTTTTCTGAGCACTTTGATTTTTCTGTTTTCATTGTGGTCTTATTTTCCCGTTGTTATTTTGCGACGATTAGATCCCGTATTTGACGAAGTTGCTGAGGAAGGAGAAGGAGAAGGATTTGAAGACTTTGAAGACCAAGCCAATCCAGGCAAGCATCCCTTTGACCATGATACACTTGTTCTTCGGAACCCGTTTGTTTCCGATGCATGATGATAGAGTTACGATGGTGACCTAGTTGAACCACCACATGATGCATGCCTTGCTCTTGATCTTGCTATGTGCTTTAGTAGTGATGCTTAGTGATGCATGTGTGATATGAACCTTCGTGGTTGAAATGTTTGCATGAACCCATCGGGTGCCCCTAATGCCCGAGGGTGAGGTTGAGTTAGGTCATCACTTGAGGAAGAAGTGATGTGCCGGTAAAATCTTGTGCATGGGTGAAATAATGGATTAGATTTATGTGTGACTACCGTCTCAACCAAACATGTGCAACCACTCTACCCCTTATGGGACGGGGCTTTATTGATTACTTAGGTCGATACTAGCATGGTGCCCGCATTACTAGTGACGGGAAGACTTGAGGTCTTTCCCGGGACGGGGTCGTGCTTGGATAGACGACTGATGTCTACACACGCTTCTATTCTTGTAGACTATGTTGGGCCTCCAAGCGTAGAGGTTTGTAGGACTGCAGCAATTTCCCTCAAGTGAATGACCTAAGGTTTATCGAACTCAGGGAAGTAGAGGTTGAAGATGGTCTCTCTCAAGCAACCCTGCAACTAAGATACAAGAAGTCTCTTGTGTCCCCAACACACCTAATACAACTAGGAGTTGTATAGGTGCACTAGTTCGGCGAAGAGATGGTAAAATATGGATGATAGGAGTGGCAAAGCAAAGTAATATAAATCTGTAATAAAAAGTGCAGCAAGCAAACAAGTGGTAAACGTGAGCACAAATGGTATTGCAATGGTGGAAACAAGGCCTAGGCTTCATACTTTCACTAGTGGCAACTCCCAACAATATTAACATAATCGAATCACATGATATTTTCCATAAAACATGCAACGGAGACGCACCCGGAGGTCATTCCTTTGTGGTCAAGAGAGGACGAGAATTATGTAGGGCTACAAAAGCACACCTCAAAGTTCGTAGTTCTCAATCTATGGATTTCCCAATGTCACCGCGGCCATCCAAAGAGAATACCACAATCACCACAACATATCTCAAGGATAGTCAAAGACAAGCACCAAGAGACTCTCAATCTTCAATCCACACACAAAAGAGGAAATCACTCATGAAAATATTCTTCTAATCCATGTCCAATAGACCGCTGTCACCTTGGTCTCGGGGATTATACTAGATAAAGACAAGTGGGTACATCAATCAAATACATAGAGGAAGGGGAAATATCATGGGATCACCCTAGATTAACATAGCCTATGATCACAACGAAGATCACATCATGGGAGAGAGAATTGACCACATAGCTACTGGTAGAAACCCCAGCCCCGAGGAGGAACTACTCCCGTATCATGGAGGGAGGAAGCAACGTCGATGGAGATGAATCTGGGAGCACTTCCCCGTCCCGGCAGGGTGCCGGCACAGGAATTCTGGTCCCCCGAAACTTGGGGGCGATGGCGGCGGAGATCGGAATTGCGTCGGGAGAAAAGGGTTCTGGAATCAGGGATTCCGCGACGGGTGGTAAATATATGCCAAAGGGGGTCACCAGAGGCGGAGAGGGGGGCCCAGGCGCCCCCCCGGCGCGGCCAGGGGTGGGGCCGCGTGGGCAGGCCGCCTGGGCTGCCCCTGGCTCCCCTCTGGCCCCACTTCTAGCGCTGATTTTTTATATATTTTTCCCGGAATTTTTCTGGCAATTTAAGTAATGGGAAAACCTGAAATATAAAAACAACAGAAAACAGAAACTGGCACTGGGGTGCACTGAGTTAATAGGTTAGCCCAAATATGATCAAAAGTGTATGGAAGTGCATCAATATCATAGCAATATCACACAAAAGAAGCATGGAGCAAGCAGAAATTATAGATACGTTTTGGACGGATCAACATCCCCAAGCTTAATTGCTGCTCGTCCTCGAGTAGGTAAATGATAACAAGTATAATTTCTGTGGTGACATGCTACCAAAGAGTCCTTCGCAATCACATGACAAATGCTTATTGAGATAATGAATCTTTAGTAATTAAGTTACCTCATGACAATATCACAAAGAACTGAAAGTTTACAATATGATACTGAAACACCCAATAGATTTGTAGTGAGCATGGTGTGCAAACATGACAAAGTGTTACCTCGCTTGCCCCCTTTAGTGAAGCAAAACATAAATGCAGGAGCACCTCTGAAGTTTAAGTGATGACTAGATACAATGATTTCAGAATAAGTGATATCACAATTATGCACAAGACAATGGTACTTTGGGACAATGCACATTACACTCAGAATGACAATCATGCTCTCAATAGTTGGTGCTTTGAAGAAAGAAGGTGGAGACTCTCGAACCGTGGATTTTGATGGCAAGGTTGAAAACCCGTGGCTGGATGCAAAGACTAAACATGTACCAGAGCTCTTGGTTTTGAAAACAGAGGTAAAAATGATTTTTGGGAAGTGCATATTTCGTCAACGAATGTTAGTAGACAACCCAATCATCTCGAACTGGACAAGTTTCGAGGACGGCTCCCGCACGGGGATGATCACATCCCCTTAATCTCCTTTGTTTATCACTGCCAAAAGTTTTCTGATTTCTCATGAACAAAGCGTGAAGGAGGGTTTGTTTGTTGTATTATCTTTTATGAGCCGGGCACACTCATGCCAGTTCCTCCTCGTATTAGGGGTTTGCAGATTAGACATGCAATCCCGGGGTAAAACTTGTCCAACTTAAAAAGATCATGAATTAACTACTACTTCCTCATGAGCTAAAACAGAGGCACAAAAGAGAAATGTTTTTGAATAATTTTGACATGGTACAAGAAAGTCTTCGTTAGGAATGGCGAGTAAATACCATATATAGGAAGGTATGGTGGACTCATATGGCATAACTGGTTTCAAGGATTTTGGATGCACAAGCAGTCAGTCTGCTTAGTACAGGTGAAGGCTAGCAAAAGACTGGGAGCGACCAACTAAGAGAGCAATGACGGCCATAATCATGCAGAGCGACAAAGCAACATTGAATCAGGCATGGAAGTTATATCACTACTCAGAAATTAAAGATCATCAAGGCTTGATAGACTTTCTTTACAGTCTTAAATATGCGTGAGCATATGCCAAGTCAATCAAAATAAATTCTTGGAGGAAGATATCACTAAACCATACCACATCATAGGCAAACAAATCATGATGGTACTTCAATAACACATTAAGAACCCCCAGCTATTTGAGACTAACCATAAGAAAACATGAACTACTAAGCACCATTATGCACATAGCATTTTTATCATAGACATATCAACCAGTGCCACAGAAGCCAACTCTCTTAACAAGATAAGCATGATAACTCAAGAGAGTTCCAGAAGCAACAACCTAAACAAAAGATCTGAAAAAGATAAGCATGAAAACTAAGAGCTAAGCATGACAGCAGCTATGAAAAGATAAAGAACACACACAAGAAGATACGCATGCAAGCCTATGTTGTGTTCTACAGTGGGGTGGAGCGTGTTTCTCTCCCAAACAATGAAGGCTAGGATCCAACTTGTTATGAATAGCAAGCAAAGCTAAAGAAACTAAAAAGAAAACTAAGAGCAAGACGCTCCAAGCATAGCACATAACGCATGAAGTGATTAAAATATAGTGGAACGAAAGACGAACTGATAATTGTTGATGGAGAAGGGATGCACGGGGGCATCCCCAAGCTTAGACGCTTGAGTCTTCTTGAATATTTCTTGGGGGTGCACGGGGGCATCCCCAAGATTGAGCGTTTGGCCCTCCTGAATCTTCTTTTATCATCTTCCCTCGCACACTTGAAAACTCCCTTCATACATAACTCATCATAATCTGATTAGCGAGGTTAGTACCCATAATAAAATAACATTTCCCTACTGGAAATAAGGATAATCTTGAAGAGCTACTGTTTCTCAAGATTGCCAAAAGGTTTTTGCAAAGAAAAAGCAAGCTCAAGGTTTGCAAAACGAAGAAAAGGCAAAACAAGACAGAATCTGTGAAAAACAGACCAGCAGGTAGTAAATAATTTTTTCGGGGCACTTCTGAACTCAAATCAAAAAATTCAGAACAGACGATCGAAAGCCAATTGTATAGGGCACGCTGTCAAAAAAATTCAGATCAAAAAGATGAGCTGGTGATTTTATACGAATTTTTATGTCCAAGGACAGAATCTATTTTCTGGACATCACGTCACAACTTTTGAACTTTCTTGTAATCGGAGGCTAAACTTGGCACAAAGCTGAAAAATAAAGATACAATGATGTTTCTACAGTAGTAACAAACATCAAGACACTAAAAACTGAAAGAACAAACTGAAAGCAAAGATAACAAGGGTTGTCTCCCTAGAGCTCTTTCTTTATAGCCATAAAGATAGGCTTACGACTTTAATGATGCTCTCATAGGAATAAGGGTTGAAGAACAAAAGAGAGCATCAAGAAGCAAATACCAAACACATTTAAGCCTAACATGCTTCCTATGCATAGGAATATTGCAATAGAATAATTCATTGAAGCACAAAGCAAGAAGCATAGGAAGGCAAAACAAGTGCAGCTTCAAAACCTTCAACATAAAGAGAGGGAACTTGATATTATTGAAATATCTATAAGCATATGTTCCCTTCTCATAATAATTTTCAGTGGGATCATGAATAAACTCAACAATATAAGCATCACATAAGGCATTGTTACCATGATCCACATGCAAAAAGGTACTCTTACTCTCCACATAAGCATAATCTTTCTCATTGGTAATAGTGGGAGTAGGACTATCATAAACAACTTGAACACTATAGATTAATTGTGTATTAGGAAGATGGTGTTCAACAAGGGAGTAATTCCCTCCATGATTATGACAAGTTTCATAAGGATAATTTCTCCTTATGTCATAGGTACCTTTATAATCACTATAGATTGGACTTATAACATCATCATAGTAGAGAAGAGCATTATCATTGCTAGCAACTATATTTGTAAAAATGTTGTCTTTATTCTTACTAGCAAAAGAATTATCAATTATCACATCACTAGTGGGTAAAGGATTTGTAATCCTATCATCCCCAAGCTTAGAGCTTTCCATATCATCACTTTCAGAGTTGGTACCAAAAAGATTTTCAAGATCATAAGTAGCATTATCATCGTTTTCCCAATCACAATAAGTAACATGCATATCATAATCAAAATCATCTTCAATAGTACCTACAGACGTATCATCAAGATGATAATTAAGGCAATAAACTTCACCTTCTTCTTTAAACTTACAACCGTTAGGATAAAAGTTGATGGGAGGAATATGCTCAGGCCAGGTCGATACCCATTCTTCTTCCTTCTTGCTCCTCTTCCTCCTCTTTTTCTTCTTCTTCACCTTAGGAGGGAGTGGTTGGAGATGAAGCTTCTCCACATATCCTGGTTTATCATTAGAAACAATAGGGGAAACTTGGGGGAAACTCTCCTTTTTATTAGCAGAAATATAAGAGACATTTTTATACTTTGGTAAAGTTCCCTCCTTTCTAATCTTACTTATGTAATCATTTTCATGGCAATTAACAACACAATAGAGATGGCAATTTTGCAAAGTGTTTTTTATTCCTATGGCATTAACATCTAGCCAAGAAGTCTTTTCTGATAACTCTTCACACATCAAAAATAACATAAGCTCATCATAAAGATCAGAGGTGATCATGTTATCACACAACTGGTTAACAGTTATGTTTTGAAAGTGCATGCATTGAAAATTAAAGTGACCCTCTATACAGCAAAGTTCACAAGTAAAAGGATAAAGGTCACACAATTCTTTAGCAATTTCATTTAAATCTTTGACCCAAGTGATTGTTCTTTCATGCTTATGTTGCTTACAATACTTCTCTTCTTCAATCATAGGCCTTTCACAAGGTCTATCCACTCCACAAAAATTAACATGCTTATATAAAACTTCATTTTTAGGAATTGGATCATGCATGTTGCAATCATCATGAACAATTTCATTTTCTTTGCAAATCTCTTTAAAATGTTCATGATGCTTGATCCAATCCTCCTTAGGCATATTAAGATGTGAAGCAAAAGATTTGAGGAAATCAACAAGGAGTTGAGAATCAAGCCCAAACTTAGCACTAAACTTATTAAAACTTGTAGTTTCAACAAAGGACTTAATGCAATCATACTCATAAATTATACCTGACTCTTTACCTTTGTCGATCTCCCAATCTTCAGTGTTGCGTTGAATTCTTTCAAGGAGTTCCCATTTAGCATCAATCTTTTCGTTTGTGAAAGAACCCATAGAGGAAGCATCGAGCAAATCTTTATCCTGTCGAGAGAGCCTCGCATAGAAATTAGTAATAATCATATCTTTGGGGAGCCCATGGTTAGGACATTTTAGCATTAACGTTTTCAGTCTCCCCCAAGCTTGAGCTATGCTCTCTCTGTCATGAGGATAGAAATTATAAACATAATTCCTATTCTCATGGACTTCATGAAGAGGATAAAGCTTGGAGTAAAAGAGAGACTGGATCTCTTCCCAATCCAGCAGGTGAGAGTCATCTAGTAGCCTATACCATTCCAATGCTTTTCCTTTCAGTGACAAGGCAAATAATTTCCTCATGACTCCATCTCTTGTCAAACCTGAAATCTTAAACAACTCACAAAGTTCCGTAAGTTTCAACAAATGAATACTAGGATTGACTGTCCCATCATAACAATCATTCCTAATTATTTCAATTATCCTAAGTGGTATTTGGAACGGGATACATTCAGTAGGTGGAGGAGACTTCTCTACCACGGGTGTGGTAAAGCGGCCTTCCCCAAGCAGCGAACTAAGAGTGCGGTTTTCCATAAACATAACTAGTGACTAAAAACAAGAAACGAAAAGATTTAATTGCAAGATCTAAAGATATACCTTCAAGCACTTACTTCCCTGGCAACGGCGCCAGAAATAGCTTGATGTCTACACACGCTTCTATTCTTGTAGACTATGTTGGGCCTCCAAGCGCAGAGGTTTGTAGGACAGCAGCAATTTCCCTCAAGTGAATGACCTAAGGTTTATCGAACTCAGGGAAGTAGAGGTTGAAGATGGTCTCTCTCAAGCAACCCTACAACTAAGATACAAGAAGTCTCTTGTGTCCCCAACACACCTAATACAACTAGGAGTTGTATAGGTGCACTAGTTCGGCGAAGAGATGGTAAAATATGGATGATAGGAGTGGCAAAGCAAAGTAATATAAATCTGTAATAAAAAGTGCAGCAAGCAAACAAGTGGTAAACGTGAGCACAAATGGTATTGCAATGGTGGAAACAAGGCCTAGGCTTCATACTTTCACTAGTGGCAACTCCCAACAACATTAACATAATCGAATCACATGATATTTTCCATAAAACATGCAACGGAGACGCACCCGGAGGTCATTCCTTTGTGGTCAAGAGAGGACGAGAATTATGTAGGGCTACAAAAGCACACCTCAAAGTTCGTAGTTCTCAATCTATGGATTTCCCAATGTCACCGCGGCCATCCAAAGAGAATACCACAATCACCACAACATATCTCAAGGATAGTCAAAGACAAGCACCAAGAGACTCTCAATCTTCAATCCACACACAAAGGAGGAAATCACTCATGAAAATATTCTTCTAATCCATGTCCAATAGACCGCTGTCACCTTGGTCTCGGGGATTATACTAGATAAAGACAAGTGGGTACATCAATCAAATACATAGAGGAAAGGGAAATATCATGGGATCACCCTAGATTAACATAGCCTATGATCACAACGAAGATCACATCATGGGAGAGAGAATTGACCACATAGCTACTGGTAGAAACCTCAGCCCCGAGGAGGAACTACTCCCGCATCATGAAGGGAGGAAGCAACATCGATGGAGATGAATCCGAGGGCACTTCCCCGTCCCGGCAGGGTGCCGGCACAGGAATTCTGGTCCCCCGAAACTTGGTGGCGATGGCGGCGGAGATCGGAATTACATCTGGAGTAAAGGGTTCTGGAATCAGGGTTTCCGCGACGGGTGGTAAATATATGCCAAAGGGGGTCACCAGAGGCGGAGAGGGGGGCCCAGGTGCCCACCCCGGCGCGGCCAGGGGTGGGGCCGCGTGGGCAGGTGATGGGCCTCTAACCCCTCGTTGGTTACCCCAAGTGGAAGGTGTGAGATGCAGTGTTGTGGAAGTTTTTCCCTTAGCAAAGATGCCAAGGATCAAATCCCCAGAGACTCCTAGGTTCAACAAGTAGGTGTCAACTGCTAACGGCGCCAGATATTAGCAATCAACATGGACCTGCACACAGATACAAATAACTTTGCTCCCAACGAGTACAGAGAGGTTGTCAATCCCTCCGGCCTTGTAGTTCACAAAGGATTAAACGCAAATGATAGTAGTGATAGATAATGTTTGCAATAGTAAATAATAGCGAAAAGTAAATAGCGGATGTGATCAATGATGGTAATATGGACCAGAGTCTCATGATGTTCACTAGTGATGTCTCTCTCCCAAAAGACGATAAAACAGCTATGTGAGGTAAACGAATTACAGCTGGGCAATTGACAGGACCACGAACGCAAACCAATGCTGACTACATTGCAAGAAAGGTTGAGGTTCAAAGCATGGGCGGTACGCCAAAGTAAGTAGACAGAAATCCATCAATATCTACTACTAATCATCCACCTTGAGATATCTATCCAGAACATCTCGCTGATATTAAGTTGCGAGCCCCACCCGTAGTGTAAACTCAATGCAACAGACAACTGCATTAAAAGAACCTTGCGTAAAGTAAACAATCCTTGCACCCGCGGGCACAAGCACCGTTGTTTTCCCCCTTGTGGCAACAGCACATCCCCTAGACTCATGTTTCTGTTACTCAAGCTAGTCATCGAGGGGCATGAACCCACAATCGAGCATAACGTTCCCTCTTGGAGTCACTACCTACTACTTGGCCAAAGCAATAAATAACAACGGAGAACATGCAAGAATTACTTATGAACATAAATATAAAAGTGGTAGATCAAATATATTACTCAATCACAATCTGAACATAATCTCATAATCCATCGGATCCCAGCAAACTCAACATAGCAACAGCATAAGGATTACATATGTGCCTCGATCATGTAGGGTAGCTCACGAGGACTAATTAGTGAAGCACAAGAACGGGAGGAGAACATCACATAGCTACTGGTCATGGACTCATGGTCCAAGGGAGACTACTCACAACTCATCCGGGAGGCGTCCATGGTGGTGGAGAGGCTCCCGATGGTGATCCTCCCCTCCGGCAGAGTGCCGGGAAGAGTTCTCCTGGTGCTCCCGATCTTGGAAGCGGCGGCGGCGGCGGAACAGAGATGAGATCGCGAAAAAGAGTTCCCGTCCCGAGGGTTTCGAAGGACGCTCTAAATATATGCCAAAGGGGGGCACCAGACGGGGCTCGGGGGGCCCAGGCGCCCCCCCGGCGCGGCCCAGGGGGGGGGGCGCCGCCAGGGCGCCTGGGGCCCTGGTGCCCTCCCCCCCGGCTGTACTTCGGGCGCAAGGTAGGTTCTGGAACGCTGATTTTTTATATATTTTTTCTGGATTTTTCCTGACAGTTCTCGTAATGTGAAAACCTGAAATACAAAAACAGCCGAAAACAGAAACTGGCACTGGGGTGCACTGGATTAGTAGGTTAGTCCAAATATGATCAAAAGTGTATGGAAGTGTATAAATATCATAGCAATATCACCCAAAAGTGGCATGTAGCAAGCAGAAATTATAGATACGTTTTGGACGTATCAACATCCCCAAGCTTTATTCCTGCTCGTCCTCGAGTAGGTAAATGATAACAAGAATAATTTCTGTGGTGACATGCTATTAACCATATAGGACATTTTCATAGTCATATGACAAAAGCTTACTGAGACAATGATTCTATAGTAATTAAGTTGCCTCACGAGAAAATCACAAATGACTGAAAGTTTTACAACATGACATTGAAACATCAAAAAGATTTGCAATGAACATGATGTGCAAATATGATAAAGTGATATCTAGCTTGCCCCCTTTAGTGAAGCAAAACATAAATGCAGGGGCACCTTCAAGGTTTAAGTGATGACTAGATACAATGATTTCAAAATAAACGATATCACAATCATGCAAAAGACAATGCTACTTTGGGACAATGCACATTACACTCAGAAGGACAATCATGCTCTCAGTAGTTGGTGCTTGAAGAAAGAAGGTGGAGACTCAAAAAGTAAAAGAATGGTTATGTGCTAGAGCTTTTTATTTTGAAAACATAGAAGCAATTTTGTCAACGGTAGTAGTACTTCATATGCGTCATGCATAAGACATCCTATAAGTTGCAAGCCTCATGCATCGAATACCAATAGTGCTCGCACCTTGTCCTAATTAGCTCGGATTTCCATGGGTTATCATTGCATTACATATGTTTCAACCAAGTGTCACAAAGGGGTACCTCTATGCCACCTGTACAAAGGTCCAAGGAGATAAATCACATTTGATTTCTCGTTTTTGATAGATCTCAACTTGAGGACATCCATACCGGGACAACATAGAAAATAGATGATGGACTCCTCTTTAATGCATAAGCATATTCTCATAAGAGATTGAGGATTAATGTCCAAGCTAAAACTTCCACCATGATACATGGCTTTGGTTGGCGGCCCAATGTTCTTCTCTAACAATATGCATACTCATTCAACCCATGGCAAATCACCCTTACTTCAGACAAGACGAACATGCATAGCAACTCACATGATATTCAACAAAAGTGTGACAGTTGATGGCGTCCCCAGAAACATGGTTACCGCTCAGCAAGCAACTTATAAGAAATAAGATACATAGGCAACATATTCTTTACCACAATAGTTTTTAAGCTACTTTCCCATGAGCTATGTATTGCAAAGTCAGTTCTCTTAGTACAGGTGGAGGTTAGCAAAAGACTGGGAGCGACCAACTAAGAGAGCAATGACGGTCATAATCATGCAGAGCGACAAAGCAATATTGAATCAGGCATGGTAGTTATATCGCTACTCAGAAATAAAAGATCATCAAGGCTTGACAGACTTTCTTTACGGTCTTAAATATGCGTGAGCATACGCCAAGTCAATCAAAATAAATTGTCGAAGGAAGATATTACTAAACCATACCACATCATAGGCAAACAAATCAAGTTGGTATTCCAATAACACATTGGAAACCCCCCAGCTATTTGAGATTAACCATAAGAAAACCTGAACTACTAAGCGCCATTATGCATGTAGCATCTTTATCATAGACATATTAACCAATGCAATGGAAGCAAACTCTCTTAATAAGGTGAGCATGATAACTAAAGAGATTTCAAGCAACCAACTAAACAAAAGCTCTTTGAAAAGATAACCATGAATACTAAGAGCAGAGCATGATAGTAGCTATTAAAAGACAAAGAACACACACAACATAGATAGACATGAAAATTCTATGTTATGTTCTAGGTAGAAGTGGAGCGTGTTTCTCTCCCACATAAAGAAAGCTGAGTTCCGACTCGTTATGAAAAACTAAAAAGAAAACTAAAAGCAAGACGCTCCAAGTATAGCACATAACACATGAAGTGATAAAAATATAGCGGAACGAAAGACGAACTGATAATGTTGATGGAGAAGGGGATGCACGGGGGCATCCCCAAGCTTAGACGCTTGAGTCTCCTTGGATATTTCTTGGGGGTGCACGGGGGCATCCCCAAGCTTGAGCGCTTGACACTCCTGAATCTTTTTATCATCTTCCCTCGCACACTTGAAAACTCCCTTCATACATAACTCATCATAATCTGATTAGCGAGGTTAGTACCCTTAATAAAATAATTGTTCCTTGCTGGAAATAAACATATCCTTGAAGTTCTACTGTTTCTCAAGATTGCCAAAAGGTTTTTGCAAAGAAAAAGCAAGCTCTTGGTTTGCAAAATGAAGGAAAGGCAAAACAGGACAGAATCTGTGAAAAACAGAACATCAGGTAGTAAATGATTTGTTCGGGGTACTTCTGCAACTCAAATCAAAAAACTCAGAACAGACGCACGAAAGACAATTATATAGAGAACGCTCTCGAAAAAATTCAGACCAAAAAGATGAACTGGTGATTTTATACGAATTTGTCTATCCAAGGACAGAATCTGTTTCCTGGACATCACCTCACAACTTTTGAACTTTCTAGCAATCAGAGGCTATACTTGGCACAAAATATGAAAAGCAAAGATACAATGATGATGCTACTGTAGTAAACAACATCAAGACACAACAAAAGCAAAATATAAAAAAAAATTCATGTGGGCTGCCTCCCAAAAGCGCTTTATTTTATGCCTTTAAGCTAGGCATAATGCATATAGATCAAGTTTTATCAAGAGTAAAAGAATAGCTAGCCCGTACAACGGACTCAAAAGGTAACTTGATCTTATTTAGAGGGAAGTGTTCCATCCCTTTCTTGAGAGGAAACTGAAATTTTATATTACCCTTTTTCATGTCAATGATAGCACCAACGGTGCGTAAAAAGGGACGTCCCAAAATAATTGGACATGAAGGATCACATTCAATATCCATAATAGTGAAATCAACGGGAACATAATTATCATTAACAACGATAAGAACATCGTCGATCCTCCCCAAAGGTTTCTTTATGGAAGAATCAACGAGACGAACACCAAAAGAACAAGAATCAAAAGGTTTCAATTTAAGCATATCATATATTCTTTTGGGCATAACAGAGGTACTAGCTCCAACATCACATAATGCATAGCAAGAGAAGTCATTCAATTTAATTTTTATCATAGGATCCCAACCATCTTCTAGCTTTCTAGGTATGGAGGCTTCTACTCTAAGTTTCTCCTCCCTAGCTTTGATGAGAGCATTAGTGATATGCTCTATGAAGGCAAGGTTAAGCGTGCTAGTGCGGGGGTCTCTAGACATCTTGTGAAGGAAATCAATAACTTCGGTAAGAGTGCAATTATCAAAATCAAGGTCCCTAGCATAAAGTAAAGTGGTAGTGGTGTCCTTTAGGTTCACTTGTTTGGCAGTTTCTATAGTCATAGCATCACCATTAATAGGTCCAATGGGACCAGGAGTACATTGGGTGCTAAGAGTTTGGATATCCTCAGCAACTTGGATAGTAGCAACAGTGTGGTGGGTAGGAAGGCTCTTAATTCTATCTTCTTCCTCCCTTTCTCTAGTCCATCTTTCTTTAAGTTTAGCCATCATCCTAATGTTTTCATTAATTTGCACTTGAATAGCATTTATAGGAGTGACTTCCCTCTCCTCAAGAGGAGAAGTTTTAATTTTTAGTGATTTTACCTCATTGGCTAAATGGTCCACCTTAAAAGAAAGATCATCTAGTTTATGTAGTTTTTCTTCTACATTCTTATTAAAGGCTTTTTGGGTAGTGATGAAATCTTTAAGCATAGTCTCTAGTTCAGTAGTGGAGTTCTTGGTGATAGGATAAGCATTGTTGTTCCCATAAGAATTAGAGGGGAACGGTCTAGTATTGTTACCAAAGTTACTCCTATAAGCATTGTTGTTAAAATTGTTTCTAGAGATAAATTTCACATCTACTTGTTCTTGAGCAATCAAAGAATTTAAAGGAACATCACGAGGATCAACAGAAGATTGCTTCGAAAGTAGAGACATGATCAAGTCAACTTTTTCATCAAGGGAGGAAATCTCCTCGACAGAGTTTACCTTCCTACCTTTTGGAGCGCGTTCGGTGTGCCATTGGGAATAGTTGGTCATCATCTCATCGAGAAGCTTTGTGGCAGCACCAAGTGTAGTTGACTTAAAAGTTCCTCCCGCGGCCGAATCTAACAAGTTCCGCGAGGTAAAGTTCAAGCCTGCATAAAAAGTTTGGATAACCATCCAAGTAGTCAAACCGTGAGTAGGGCAGTTCTTGATAAGAGATTTCATACGTTCCCAAGCTTGGGCAACGTGTTCATTATCCAATTGTTTAAAATTCATTATGTTACTTCTAAGTTGGATAATTTTAGCAGGTGGATAGTATTTTCCGATAAAAGCATCTTTGCACTTGTCCCAAGAATCTATGCTATTTCTAGGCAAAGACTGAAACCCAATTTTAGCTCCTCCTCTCAAGGAGAAAGGAAAAAGCTTAAGCTTAACAATATTACCATCTATTTCTTGGTACTTTTGCATATCACAAAGTTCAACAAAGTTGTTCAAGTATAAAGCAGCATCATCTCCAGCACCGGAGAATTGTTCTCTCATAACTAAGTTCAGTAAAGCAGGTTTAATTTCATATGAAGGTGCTGAAGTGGCAGGTGTAGTGATAGGTGTGCTGATAAAGTCATCGTTGTTGTGACTAGTGAAGTCACACAACTTGGTGTTCTCGGTGGAACCCATAGTAGCAAGCAAGCAAGATAACTATTTTTGTGATTTTCGATAAAAGATACTAAAGCAAAAACTGAAAGGTAAATTAACAAGACTAAAAAGCAAAGGTAAAAGATAGCATGCAACTCCCCTATCCTGAAGAGTGGAGTCCCCGGCAACGGCGCCAGAAAAACTCCTTGATGGGCCTCTAACCCCTCGTTGGTTACCCCAAGTGGAAGGTGTGAGATGCAGTGTTGTGGAAGTTTTTCCCTTAGCAAAGATGCCAAGGATCGAATCCCCAGAGACTCCTAGGTTCAACAAGTAGGTGTCAACTGCTAACGGCGCCAAATATTAGCAATCAACATGGACCTGCACACAGATACAAATAACTTTGCTCCCAACGAGTATAGAGAGGTTGTCAATCCCTCCGGCCTTGTAGTTCACAAAGGATTAAACGCAAATGATAGTAGTGATAGATAATGTTTGCAATAGTAAATAATAGCGAAAAGTAAATAGCGGATGTGATCAATGATGGTAATATGGACCGGAGTCTCATGATGTTCACTAGTGATGTCTCTCTCCCAAAAGACGATAAAATAGCTATGTGAGGTAAACGAATTACAGCTGGGCAATTGACAGGACCACGAACGCAAACCAATGCTGACTACATTGCAAGAAAGGTTGAGGTTCAAAGCATGGGCGGTACGCCAAAGTAAGTAGACCGAAATCCATCAATATCTACTACTAATCATCCACCTTGAGATATCTATCCAGAACATCTCGCTGGTATTAAGTTGCGATCCCCACCCGTAGTGTAAACTCAATGCAACAGACAACTGCATTAAAAGAACTTTGCGTAAAGTAAACAATCCTTGCACCCGCGGGCACAAGCACCGTTGTTTTCCCCCTTGTGGCAACAGCACATCCCCTAGACTCATGTTTCTGTCACTCAAGCTAGTCATCGAGGGGCATGAACCCACAATCGAGCATAACGTTCCCTCTTGGAGTCACTACCTACTACTTGGCCAAAGCAATAAATAACAACGGAGAACATGCAAGAATTACTTATGAACATAAATATAAAAGAGGTAGATCAAATATATTACTCAATCACAATCTGAACATAATCTCATAATCCATCGAATCCCAGCAAACTCAACATAGCAACAGCATAAGGATTACATATGTGCCTCGATCATGTAGGGCAACTCACGAGGACTAATTAGTGAAGCACAAGAACGGGAGGAGAACATCACATAGCTACTGGTCATGGACTCATGGTCCAAGGGAGACTACTCACAACTCATCCGGGAGGCGTCCATGGTGGTGGAGAGGCTCCCAATGGTGATCCTCCCCTCCGGCAGGGTGCCGGGAAGAGTTCTCCTGGTGCTCCCGATCTTGGAAGCGGCGGCGGCGGCGGAACAGAGATGAGATCGCGAAAAAGAGTTCCCATCCCGAGGGTTTCGAAGGACGCTCTAAATATATGCCAAAGGGGGGCACCAGACGGGGCTCGGGGGGCCCAGGCGCCCCCCGGCGCGGCCCAGGGGGGCGCGCCGCCAGGGCGCCTGGGGCCCTGGTGGCCCCCCCGGCTGTACTTCGGGCGCAAGGTAGGTTCTGGAACGCTGATTTTTTATATAATTTTTCTAGATTTTTCCTGACAGTTCTCGTAATGTGAAAACCTGAAATACAAAAACAGCTGAAAACAGAAACTGGCACTGGGGTGCACTGGATTAGTAGGTTAGTCCAAATATGATCAAAAGTGTATGGAAGTGTATAAATATCATAGCAATATCACCCAAAAGTGGCATGGAGCAAGCATAAATTATAGATACGTTTTGGACGTATCAGCAGGCCGCCTGGGCTGCCCCTGGCTCCCCTCTAGCCCCACTTCTGGCGCGTGGAAGCTTCCGGAGCGCTGATTTTTTATTTATTTTTCCCAGAATTTTTCTGGCAATTTAAGTAATGGGAAAACCTGAAATACAAAAACAGCAGAAAACAGAAACTGGCACTGGGGTGCACTGAGTTAATAGGTTAGCCCAAATATGATCAAAAGTGTATGGAAGTGCATCAATATCATAGCAATATCACACAAAAGAAGCATGGAGCAAGCAGAAATTATAGATACGTTTTGGACGTATCAACGACCATGACTGTTTTTACACGGCACCGGACACACCGTTGGTCCCTTCGGGTACGCGTGACATTGAAATAAGGGCAAGTCCCGTGATCTATTGTTTGTACTCGAGGGCTGTGTACCAACGAGTGGACTCTATGTTAGTGTCGTCTAAGGAAAGATAATGACCGGGTGCTTCCCCCGAGTACTTGAGGTACTGCGGGATCGTGGGTGACACGAAAGCTTCCCGAATCTTGTGGGTAAAGTGCGCAACCTCTGCAGAGTGTAAAACTATTCGAATAGCCGTATCCACGATCATGGACAGTTGGGTGGTGCTACTTAAACTATGTCCAGAATTTTACTTCATCGGTGAAAGTATGTGTGTGATGAGTCAAGGTGGTGACTTGACTCGAGGAGTTGAATCATATTCATGTTGATATCGGTAACCTGTTTTCAAGGTTACGTGAACTCGTTGTTGCATACACTTGATGGTAGAATATTTACTCTAGCCCATTGCTAGATTGCTCAATATTGTTCAATTGCATTGTTACTTTGAACCACATCATGGGTTGCTTGCGAGTACATTCAAAGTACTCATTGGCTTGCCACTGGTTATTTAATTGGCCAGGCATGGAGGAACAGGAGTATGAGGAAGAGTTCTTTGGAGACGAACATGCGAACTAGGACGCTATCCCAGTCAGAATGCATGTAGGGTTAAGGCAGATGGCATGGGTGTGACGCCCGAGACCGACGTCCCAGAAGATTCCAGAAGATTCCAGATGTTCCGGGTTGCCCGTGTGTTTCTTCTGCTTGTGTTATTTATTTTTGCATTGCATCATGTCATCATGCCATCATGTCATATTTATTTTTGCATCTCAACCTAAATAAATTGTGTGGGCCTTCGGTCCATTTAAATCGAGGGAAGGTGACTTCTCTTTATAACATATCATCCCAATATTTAGGGAGCTATATAATAATTATTCCATTTGTTGGAGATCACCATAACACACTTGCAATATTCCCCATGCTTCTTTAATTCAAGTTTCACCTCCAAAAATCTTGCCAATAATTCTTTTCCGTTGTTTCGAGGTTCCTCCAAAAATTTGAACATTTTTGGACACTTCAATAATCATCTTAGTTCAAACCTATTTGAATTAAATTCAAATATGTTGAATTATTTTCCGATCTGGCCTTTTATATTTTTCTCCGGTCGTGCTCATTTTTACGAGCCCCAGAAAATTGACCTCGCGTGCAAATTCTTTTCCTTACTACCTCTTTCTTTTCTTCTCCCCCAACTTCTCTTCCTTTTCCTTCTTTTCTCTGTTTTTTTAAATGCAGAGAGAATCAGCCAGCCCCTAGGCCTCTAGGCCTCCCTGGCCCAACTCCTCCCTCTAGCCGCAGCCCGTTCCAGGCCTCCCTCTCCTCCCAACCGGCTCAGGCCCATTTGGACCGCTCCGACCCCGTAACCCTAGCGCAGCTCGTCCCAGTCGCCCCTCAGCCGCCGCTCGAGCCCCGACCCCATCGCTCTCTTTTCCCTCGACCGCTTCTCCCTCTCTCGCTCGTTCCCAGCGCCAACTCCCCAGATCCCGATTCCCTCTCCCTTGCGACCCACTCCCTCCGTCCGTGGCCTCCCGAGCGTCTCCGTCTCCAGCAGCCGGTCGCAGCTCCCTCGAGCCCGGTGACCCCGGCGCCCTTCCGCCCCGCCGGCCAGCGCCAGGAGGCCGGCCGCGCTCGTCCGTCCCGAGCGATGCCAGCAAGGCCGCGGCCTCCCGACGCCCTTCCTTCAAGCGGCCAAGGCCAGCGCCGGCGCCTCCCTTCCCCAACGCCTCGACCAGGCCGGCCCTCATCGCCCTTCCCTCCAACCCTCCTCGCGTCCTCACAGCTGGCGCCTCCAGCAGCCCGACGTCGTTCAATCCTCTCCAGCGCCACCCCGACGCGCCTGGCCCTCGTCTCCGCCGGCCAGGAGCCCCGGTGCCCTTGCAGCCTCCTGCGCCAGAGCGCCCGAAGGCCCCGTCCCTGCCTCGTTCGCCAAGGCCGGCCCGCGTCGGTTGCCACGCCCCTCCGTCCTCGACTCCAGTGCCGTCCCGCGGCCACCAACTCGCCTCTTCTCCAGGACGACGCCCGGCGCCCGTCTCTAGGAGCTGCAGCAGCTCCGCAGCACCGCCCTCCCTCGCGTGGATGCGTCCGGCCGCCCCGGCCCTGTCCAGCAGCGCGGTGACCCGCCCCGCGTCTGCTCCGCGAAGGCCCCGTTCTTTTCCAGCTCGTCGTCGCCGCAGCCTTTTACCTTTTGTATTGTTTTGTTGCTGTTATTGCTATCTCAGATAACCAGGAAACAACAAGTCTATCTTCTTTGGACCCGTGTACGACTACCGTCGCGAGATCGAGAACCCCCTAAGTACCACGACGACCCGAACCTCTACGGGAAAAACGAGCTCCAAGTTCGACTACTTCACGGGACCCGTCAAGTCCGACTACTACATGAACGAGTACCTCTCCGATGAACGAGAATAACTACTTCCCTCTACGGCATGTACCACTACCGTCGCCCCGTGTACCACGACTCGTGTACCACTACTTCCCTCTACGGAAAGACTTCTTCCTCGTCGGACACGTGAACGCCTTCTTCCTCTACGTCTCGAACCGCCCCGAAACACATGCTTCAAAGGTATAACGAGACGACCCCGTGGATGACCCGTGGATGCTTGCTTGTGTTGTATGAAATGTTTCCCGTGTGTGCACCGTGCCCGTTTCACCTTTTGTCTTGTTCCTCGGTTGCTTCGTCACCGACTCGTGGGAACCCTGTAACGGGATCGCCCCACCTTTCATCTCGTTTGACTCGCTCACGCCATCTATCTTTTGCACCGGACTCTCAACGAGTTACGGGAACCGATATGTTGCGTGGCATCATTTCGGATCGTTGCCGTGGCACCCTTTTCTCCCACCACGGTGACAATACTTCTTATCTCTTTTAAGTCAACCTTTTAAAAATTGCATAAACTTGATCATGTCATCCGCATCATGTTAACAACACTAAAATGCTTAATTGTTGTTGCTTATAATTATTAAACATGCTTATGGGGATTTTCCGGATATGTTGTTATCTTCCGGCCTCATTTAAAATGCCTAAATAGTGTAGTTTTATTATGCTTCACCTCTTGCCATGTTAACAAACATTTAATCTTGTCTTGTAAATAACGAGAGTCAACTAAATAATTAAATGTGGTGTTTCGTCAATATGCAACTCGTTGCATATTGAGCTCCACTTAACTTGTAGTGTTGTTTGTGCATTTTGCCATGCCATGCATATTTAACCCGGACATGCATCATACTTGTTTGTGCATCGTATGCCATGTTTATGCTTGTGTGTTTACCGTGTTGTTTGTTTCTTTCCGGTTTGCTTCTCTTGATAGCTTCGGTTTCGTTCCGGAGTTGTGAGGATTCTCTCGACTGTGTTGCTCCGTCTTCGTGGATCCGTTCTTCTCCCTTGTGGAATCCCAGGCAAGATGACCGAACCCGGATACCATTACTATTTTTGCCTATTGCTAGAGTCTCGATCTATAGTTTTGCCTCGATGCCCATGATCTTTTTGTCAGCCTCCTACTTGTAACCATGAACCTGTTTAACCACCCTACCTATGCAAACCGTTGCTTGGCTAAGTACGCTTCGCTCAGCCCCTCTTATAGCATTGTTAGTTGCAGGTGAAGATTGAAGATGCTTGCTTCATGTTGAAGTTTGGTTGGGTTATATCACACTATATAAATGCTTAAAATGAAATTATCTATATACTAGCAAGGGTGGAAGGCTAAGCCTTTTGCTTGGTGATTTGTTCCACTCATGCCGTTAGGAACCGTATAAACCGGTGTTATCTTCCTTGATTATGCGTTCCTAACACGGTTGGGGTGTATGGGACCCCCTTGATAAACCGCTAAGTGCTAAGTCTTTTCCAGCAAATCCCAACATTGGTACTACTTGCCTCATAATAACAACTTAAATAATTAATTAATTGCATAGGGGGTCATGTCCCCGAGGATTCTTAATTCTACATAGCAGGGGGGGCCAGTGCTGATGGTGTTGGTCCCAAACTAGAGTCACTTGCGGTACCACCCAGTTATCTGGGGTCTTCGGTACTGTACGTAGCGCTCATCCGATCGTGGCCTGAGACGAGATACGCGCGGCTACTATCAGGGTGTCGGCACGCCGGGAGGATTTGCTGGATTAGCCTTACCTTAGTTCGGTTTAACTTGAGCACGGGATTCCGAGAATACTCGGGTCTTCCCACCTTGGAGTTGCGACTCCGCGGATCGTGGGCTTGTAATGGGTCAAGTTGGAACACCCCTGCAGGGTTTGAACTTTCGAAAGCCGTGCCCGCGGTTATGTGGTAGATGGGAGCTTGTTAATATCCGGTTGTAGATAACTTGACACAATGTTACAATACACTACCAGCGTGTGTACCGTGACTGTCAATTTCCGAATAGGGATTCGGGAGTTGAACACGGTGGGGTTATGTTTGACCGGCTTTAGCTAGGATCACTTCGTGATCATCTCTCGACCGATGCGCCTTCTCTTCTCGCTCTCTTATACGTAAGTTAGTGCTAGTTGCTGCTGCAGACTCTTGTTGTTCCTTCACCTCTCGTTCTTTCTTCAGCCTTGTCCTCACCCAAGGCTTAAATAGTCGTGTTACCCGGGAACGGGATTGCTGAGTCCTCTGTGGCTCACAGTTACTTCACCACACCAGATGCAGGTTCAGCCGAGTTTGATGCAGGAGTTGGTTCAAGTTCTTCACTGGAAGCTCGTTGAAGAGTGTGGCCGTCTGCTTGTGACGTTTCGATGTTCAGTAGTGGTTTCTACTAGGATTCGTTCCTGACCTGTGGCTTTATGTTGTTTGGTATCTTTCTTTTGGATCTTCGCCCGTAGTCGGGTTGTGATGTTTTGAATGATGATTGCTTATGTAATGTATTGTGTGAAGTGGCGAGTGTAAGCCAACTATCTCCTTTTGCAATTTAATCCCTCTTTTACATGAGTCGTGCAAAGATACCAAACTTGAGATCATTCTAGGATGGGCTTATACCTTTAAGTCGTGCCTCGACACGTAGGAGGTATAGTCCCATCCTGGGCATTACAAGTTGGTATCAGAGCCTTCTCCGACCTAGAAGCCCCCACTGATTGATCGAATCGTTAACGGTTGAGTCTAGGCACACACTGAAAACTTTTCGAGTCCTATATTATATCGGAGAGTAGGATTTCTTTGCTTCTCATCCCCTTTCACTCTGGTGAGGACTCCTGACGACTACTCTTGTCTCTTCTACCTTCAAAAATTGCACCAAATTTTTTTAGGAATCCCGCGAGTATTCTGGGATTGTTTCGATGTTCTTGTGACATGGATATTGTTCTCGATGCCTCCTGTTACCGAGGAGTTGAGCTTCGGGGTATTGTTGTCACAAGCATATCGCGGCAGTACTAAATACTTAAGACGGCCGACATCGAAAATCTCTCCTATACGGCCAGTGGCAAGATAACCCCGACATCACCCAGTACTGGGGAGGTAGCTCGAGAGTATTGCCATAGCTTGTAATAGTGGATGCTTTTCGAAGGTCCGAGGTAAACAGTTTCCGAGAAAGACTGGTTATGTGTTGAAGGATGGATACACCTGGATGTAGGTTTAGAGTTGATTGCGCGGTGCTTCCCATGTATCCCCAACACCTGATTGCATAACTGGAAACTTTCGGAAATCTATAGGTGGGTTTATCCAGTAGATCGTAGGCATTCTTCCAACGAATACAGGTTAGTGAGTTTGGGGTTCTACACTGAGTGAAGTGGTTTTATGGACTTGTTCTGATCGGGAGTTGCATCTTAAAGGGTCCTTGGCTATGCTGATCCGGGGATTGCAAAACCCTTTTGTAACATGTTCCATGAGCTTTCAACACGAAGATGTCGAACGAAACTTCTATCTTGTGTTTGTTCTATCTGATCCTTGTTCCTTTTTATTTATCTTTTTCTTCTTCCAAGTGGCTTCTCGTCTAGCTGATGTACCTGCGGAATTCATTCGTTCAATCCTTTGTTTTGTTTTGATTCTGGTATTCGAGTTGCTTCGATGTCCAATGTTGATTCCATACCTTTTCTAATCGGTGTTCTCATACTTCTATGGGAGTGCTATTTCTTCTTGATCATCAAGATGGTCATGTTAAATTCTTTTTCAACCGGTGTCCATTTTGTTCATCCCAAGTTGTCTTTGTTTTTCCCCACCCTCCCACCCTTCTTCTTCTTGGAGCCAGCAATTCTCTAATGAAATATCCATTTTATTCATGTGATGTTTCTTCTTTCTTTTCCTTCAATGTCCTTATCCGGTGATTTATCGTGAAGATGCTCAAGAGCTTCAAGTTCATCATTCTTTTGTTCTCTAATTCTACCGGTGGATGTAATTCAAGATTTCGGTGTTGATCTTACCCTTTTCCTCTTTTCACAATGCTTTCTTATTCCGGTGCACCAATTATTCTTTCTCCTCTTGCTATTCATATCCGGAGTGCTGAACATTCATAATTCCATTCTTAATCCGTTCAAATTATTTTGAGGATTGTCATCTTATTCAAGCCATTTAATTCAACCGGTGCAATATCTCTTAAGCAATCTTTTCAACGGTGATTTCTTTGAGTGGGCCCTAACCCACAGGTCTTTTTCCACGATCTTACCTGACTCTTCTAATTATTTTCTGGAGTTATACTCAAATTCTCTTTAAAGTGTGACGTAAGAATGGATTACATCAGTCATATGCCTTCTCCAAGTTTACTTTCAAATTCTTGTTCATCATTGGTTCAACCTTTTTAATTATTCATTCCGGAGTGCTCAACAATTCTTCATGGCTTTTTCTCATCTTCATTCTCAACATTTGAAGACCGGAGAAGTGTTTCTCTTAAACCTTGGCCGTTCTCTTGATGAGTTGTGGTTCTAGCTTCTTGCCATCCTCATAAGTGTTCCGTTTGTGAGGTATTCTTTTCATACCCACCCGAAGCATTTCATGAATTCTTTTCTTTGTGATCCTCCGAAGGCCATCATTTCAGAAGATTATTCGTTCTCAGTTTTCAACTTCGTCCTCCAAATATTCTTCATTGATGTCTCTTCGTTCGTCTCCATATTCTTACGGTGGTTCTTTCAAGTTTACTCTTCCTTGTTATCGTATCAATTCATTTGTTCTTTTCATAATCCTACCGGTGGTTCGTTAAATAATTATCCGAGCTTGTGCTAGATCTCTCTTTAATTCCTTCCCAACGAGAATAAGTAGTATGCCAAATCATTTGGTTGTCATTAATTTAAATTGGTGAAGGAGATGCATAACATAATTCTTATTCTTATTCCTTCAAGGTTATTTAATTCTTTTGTCTGGAGCTTGTTCATCATATCATATTCTCGGTTCTAAGATTTTCATCTTCTTTCCGGAGCTCCAAGTTATTTCAATTATCATTTCAAAGCTCCATCTAATTCATCGCAGGCCTTGAATCTTATTCTTTTCATCTTTCTTTTCTCATGCTTTCATTACCGGAGTTCTCTTGGTGGTTCATCATGTTTTAATTCATCCTTGAAGTCTTCATCAAGATTCTTGTTGGAGCTCAAACATTCTTCATCATGCTTTTCAATTGCAATTCTTTCTACCTTATCTTTTCAGATGGCGTTATGTCATTTTTGACAATTCCTTCATGTTTCATGATTCACGAGTTGTCAAGAATGAGATATTTAAACCCATCTTATTATTCGTTCATGAAATCCTTTCAACCCCTCATTTTTTATTCGTTGGAGTATTCTTGGGGTTTATTTCACCTAAAGCTTTCCTTGAGAATTGTTGCTATTACGGTGCTTATAAATGACCCAAGTTCTTCATTTATCATTCCGGTGAAATAAGTTTTTCATCTCCTTGTTGATCTCAATCAAATCAATTGTTTAAGTTAGTGGCTGGTTGTCACCTTATAATTTTGAGATGTTTTCCATAAGCCACATCAAGGTTATTCGTTTTCGTTGTTGATTTTTTCCAACAACTCCGTTCAACCCTTCTTCGTAAGGTTGCTTTTTCAAATTCATTTGTCGGAGAAGTAGTCTTTTTCTTCTCCATTCATTTCTTTCATTGATTTATATTCTATTCTCCCATCCCGGGGGCATTGTGATGTTAATCTCTTAACCATCATCTCGTTTTTATCGAGATCATGTTATTTTCCCTTGCTTATCATTTAACCGGAGTGTTGTATTTTTTTTCATTCAAGTTCCCTCATCTTATCAAGTTTTGCCTATCTTTTAACCGGAGTGCTGTCTGAATCTTTCTTAACCCTTGTGCCATTCTTTTATTTGTTCCGGAGGCTGTGTGTTCTTGTTTTCATCAAGTATCACTCCATCTTCTCTAGTTCTTGTTAATTCCTTCCATTTTTCAGACGGAGTGCTGCCCAAATTCTGTCATTCTTATTCCTTGGCTATACCGTTGCAGTTTCATATTCTTTTGTCATCCGTGAGCTCTTGTTTCATGTCTTTCAACCTACAAGGTTCTCATTATGCTCCTTGTTCCTCATTTTAACGGAGTGCTCTCAACTTCGTTCATCTCCATTGTATTCTTTCTTTCAAGATTGTTCAACCTCTCAAGGGTCCTTGGTTTCACTCGTCTGTCAAAGAAGCAACTTTGTTTTACCTCTTCCTCTTCCGTTTCTACCTGGTGATATCTCTAGGATCTCGGTTCGAGATCCTCTGTTAGTGTGGGAGAGTTGTGACGCCCGAGACCGACGTCCCAGAAGATTCCAGAAGATTCCAGATGTTCCGGGTTGCCCGTGTGTTTCTTCTGCTTGTGTTATTTATTTTTGCATTGCATCATGTCATCATGCCATCATGTCATATTTATTTTTGCATCTCAACCTAAATAAATTGTGTGGGCCTTCCGTCCATTTAAATCGAGGGAAGGTGACTTCTCTTTATAACATATCATCCCAATATTTAGGGAGCTATATAATAATTATTCCATTTGTTGGAGATCACCATAACACACTTGCAATATTCCCCATGCTTCTTTAATTCAAGTTTCACCTCTAAAAATCTTGCCAATAATTCTTTTCCGTTGTTTCGAGGTTCCTCCAAAAATTTGAACATTTTTGGACACTTCAATAATCGTCTTAGTTCAAACCTATTTGAATTAAATTCAAATATGTTGAATTATTTTCCGATCTGGCCTTTTATATTTTTCTTCGGTCGTGCTCATTTTTACGAGCCCGAGAAAATTGACCTCGCGTGCAAATTCTTTTCCTAACTACCTCTTTCTTTTCTTCTCCCCCAACTTCTCTTCCTTTTCCTTCTTTTCTCTGTTTTTTTAAATGCAGAGAGAATCAGCCAGCCCCTAGGCCTCTAGGCCTCCCTGGCCCAACTCCTCCCTCTAGCCGCAGCCCGTTCCAGGCCTCCCTCTCCTCCCAACCGGCTCAGGCCCATTTGGCCCGCTCCGACCCCGTAACCCTAGCGCAGCTCGTCCCAGTCGCCCCTCAGCCGCCGCTCGAGCCCCGACCCCATCACTCTCTTTTCCCTCGACCGCTTCTCCCTCTCTCGCTCGTTCCCAGCGCCAACTCCCCAGATCCCGATTTCCTCTCCCTCACGACCCACTCCCTCCGTCCGTGGCCTCCTGAGCGCCTCCGTCTCCAGCAGCCGGTCGCAGCTCCCTCGAGCCCGGCGACCCCGACGCCCTTCCGCCCCGCCGGCCAGCGCGAGGAGGCCGGCTGCGCTCGTCCGTCCCGAGCGATGCCAGCAAGGCCGCGGCCTCCCGACGCCCTTCCTTCAAGCGGCCAAGGCCAGCGCCGGCGCCTCCCTTCCCCAACGCCTCGACCAGGCCGGCCCTCATTGCCCTTCCCTCCGACCCTCCTCGCGTCCTCACAGCTGGCGCCTCCAGCAGCCCGACGTCGTTCGATCCTCTCCAGCGCCACCCCGACGCGCCTGGCCCTCGTCTCCGCCGGCCAGGAGCCCCGTTGCCCTTGCAGCCTCCTGCGCCAGAGCGCCCGAAGGCCCCGTCCCTGCCTCGTTCACCAAGGCCGGCCCGCGTCGATTGCCACGCCCCTCCGTCCTCGACTCCAGCGCCGTCCCGCGGCCACCAACTCGCCTCTTCTCTAGGACGACGCCCGGCGCCCGTCTCCAGGAGCTGCAGCAGCTCCGCAGCGCCGCCCTCCCTCGCGTGGATGCGTCCGGCCGCCCCGGCCTTGTCCAGCAGCGCGGTGACCCGCCCCGCGTCTGCTCCGCGAAGGCCCCGTTCTTTTCCAGCTCGTCGTCGCCGCAGCCTTTTACCTTTTGTATTGTTTTGTTGCTGTTATTGCTATCTCAGATAACCAGGAAACAACAAGTCTATCTTCTTTGGACCAGTGTACGACTACCGTCGCGAGATTGAGAACCCCCTAAGTACCACGACGACCCGAACCTCTACGGGAAAAACGAGCTCCAAGTTCGACTACTTCACGGGACCCGTCAAGTCCGACTACTACATGAACGAGTACCTCTCCGATGAACGAGAACAACTACTTCCCTCTACGGCATGTACCACTACCGTCGCCCCGTGTACCACGACTCGTGTACCACTACTTCCCTCTACGGAACGACTTCTTCCTCGTCGGACACGTGAACGCCTTCTTCCTCTACGTCTCGAACCGCCCCGAAACACACGCTTCAAAGGTATAACGAGACGACCCCGTGGATGACCCGTGGATGCTTGCTTGTGTTGCATGAAATGTTTCCCGTGTGTGCACCGTGCCCGTTTCACCTTTTGTCTTGTTCCTCGGTTGCCTCGTCACCGACTCATGGGAACCCGGTAACGGGATTGCCCCACCTTTCATCTCGTTTGACTCGCTCACGCCATCTATCTTTTGCACCGGACTCTCAACGAGTTACGGGAACCGATATGTTGCGTGGCATCATTTCGGATCGTTGCCGTGGCACCCTTTTCTCCCACCGCGGTGACAATACTTCTTATCTCTTTTAAGTCAACCTTTTAAAAATTGCATAAACTTGATCATGTCATCCGCATCATGTTAACAACACTAAAATGTTTAATTGTTGTTGCTTATAATTATTAAACATGCTTATGGGGATTTTCCGGATATGTTGTTATCTTCCGGCCTCATTTAAAATGCCTAAATAGTGTAGTTTTATTATGCTTCACCTCTTGCCATGTTAACAAACATTTAATCTTGTCTTGTAAATAACGAGAGTCAACTAAATAATTAAATGTGGTGTTTCGTCAATATGCAACTCGTTGCATATTGAGCTCCACTTAACTTGTAGTGTTGTTTGTGCATTTTGCCATGCCATGCATATTTAACCCGGACATGCATCATACTTGTTTGTGCATCGTATGCCATGTTTATGCTTGTGTGTTTACCGTGTTGTTTGTTTCTTTCCGGTTTGCTTCTCTTGATAGCTTCGGTTTCGTTCCGGAGTTGTGAGGATTCTCTCGACTGTGTTGCTCCGTCTTCGTGGATCCATTCTTCTCCCTTGTGGAATCCCAGGCAAGATGACCGAACCCGGATACCATTACTATTTTTGCCTATTGCTAGAGTCTCGATCTATAGTTTTGCCTCGATGCCCATGATCTTCTTGTCAGCCTCCTACTTGTAACCATGAACCTGTTTAACCACCCTACCTATGCAGACCGTTGCTTGGCTAAGTATGCTTCGCTCAGCCCCTCTTATAGCATTGTTAGTTGCAGGTGAAGATTGAAGATGCTTGCTTCATGTTGAAGTTTGGTTGGGTTATATCACACTATATAAATGCTTAAAATGAAATCATCTATATACTGGCAAGGGTGGAAGGCTAAGCCTTTTGCTTGGTGATTTGTTCCACTCATGCCGTTAGGAACCGTATAAACCGGTGTTATGTTCCTTGATTATGCGTTCCTAACACGGTTGGGGTGTATGGGACCCCCTTGATAAACCGCTAAGTGCTAAGTCTTTTCTAGCAAATCCCAACATTGGTACTACTTGCCTCATAATAACAACTTAAATAATTAATTAATTGCATAGGGGGTCATGTCCCCGAGGATTCTTAATTCTACATAGCAGGGGGGGCCAGTGCTGATGGTGTTGGTCCCAAACTAGAGTCACTTGCGGTACCACCCAGTTATCTGGGGTCTTCGGTACTGTACGTAGCGCTCATCCGGTCGTGGCCTGAGACGAGATACGCGCGGCTACTATCAGGGTGTCGGCACGCCGGGAGGATTTGCTGGATTAGCCTTACCTTAGTTCAGTTTAACTTGAGCACGGGATTCCGAGAATACTCGGGTCTTCCCACCTTGGAGTTGCGACTCCGCGGATCGTGGGCTTGTAATGGGTCAAGTTGGAACACCCCTGCAGGGTTTGAACTTTCGAAAGCCGTGCCCGCGGTTATGTGGCAGATGGGAGCTTGTTAATATCCGGTTGTAGATAACTTGACACAATGTTACAATACACTACCAGTGTGTGTACCGTGACTGTCAATTTCCGAATAGGGATTCGGGAGTTGAACACGGTGGGGTTATGTTTGACCGGCTTTAGCTAGGATCACTTCGTGATCATCTCTCGGCCGATGCGCCTTCTCTTCTCGCTCTCTTATACGTAAGTTAGTGCTAGTTGCTGCTGCAGACTCTTGTTGTTCCTTCACCTCTCGTTCTTTCTTCAGCCTTGTCCTCACCCAAGGCTTAAATAGTCGTGTTACCCGGGAACGGGATTGCTGAGTCCTCTGTGGCTCACAGTTACTTCACCACACCAGATGCAGGTTCAGCCAAGTTTGATGCAGGAGTTGGTTCAAGTTCTTCACTGGAAGCTCGTTGAAGAGTGTGGCCGTCTGCTTGTGACGTTTCGATGTTCAGTAGTGGTTTCTACTAGGATTCGTTCCTAACCTGTGGCTTTATGTTGTTTGGTATCTTTCTTTTGGATCTTCGCCCGTAGTCGGGTTGTGATGTTTTGAATGATGATTGCTTATGTAATGTATTGTGTGAAGTGGCGAGTGTAAGCCAACTATCTCCTTTTGCAATTTAATCCCTCTTTTACATGAGTCGTGCAAAGATACCAAACTTGAGATCATTCTAGGATGGGCTTATACCTTTAAGTCGTGCCTCGACACGTAGGAGGTATAGTCCCATCCTAGGCATTACAATGGGTTCTACCTATCATCGAAGACTTCCGCTATTTGAGTTATTTGCTATTCATCCCTTGAGGCTTTATCTATGTAAGACTTGGCCATATTGGCCATAATTTGTGTAAGACGATATGTATGGATGTAAGACTCTTGTTATTCAGCTTCTGTGTGTTCAGTGAGCATTGATCTCTGGGATCACCGTACACGTGCATTCGGTGATCTCGACTTCTAAGTCGGGGTCCCCACACTTTGATAGCCTATCTTATAGGGAAATGTCTCCTAGTGCTTCCACTGAGCCTTGGTAGCTTGCTACTGCTCCGGAACACTTAGGCTGGCCGGCTTGTGTCCTTCTTCGTTCCTGTGCCTGTCCCTTAGGGGAAATGTCACGCATTGTTCCTTTAAGTCCTTGTAGCTTGCTACGACTTGGGTTCATACGTTGATGACCGACACGTTCGTTGCTGGGTCATGTATGCCTGCCTCTGTAATTTAGTGCCACTTTTGGTTTATAACTAGTCATGTCGGCCCGGGTTCTCTGTCATATGGATGCTAGCGACACTATCATATACGTGTGCCAAAATGCGCAAACGGTCCCGGGCCAGGTAAGGTGGCACCCGTGGGGATACTGTGCGTGAGGCCGCAAAGTGATATGGTGTGTTGCAGGCTAGACCTGTGTGACTTAGGATCGGGGTCCTGACAGCTTTGGTATCAGAGCCTGACTGCCTGTAGGATTAGTAAGCCAAACTGGTCGAAGTCGTGTCTAGAAATTCTTTAGTTATAATAAGGGAATTGATTGTGGAAGGGAACGTAAGGTTCTTTTTACTCCTTTACCCTATGACCTTCTGATCTGAGTCACCTTCTTCTTTCTACGGGGGTTAAGAAACTAGGATTCTCATTCTATTTTTCAGGATCACGTTATTGTGGATTCAACCCTCAGTTCAGTTTCTACTACTTCTGTTGCTCAACTGTTGGTCTCAGAACCTTGACGTGATGATGTTAAGTGGTTATGCTACCCTTTTGTTTGGATCTCAAAAGTATTTTCGAGCATTTACAGCCATTATGCTGTCCGAGTCATCCCAGGTTTCTAAATAGTTTGATGCATTTGCAAACCTTTCCTCCCTGTTTCCGATGTCCTTTTAGGCCAGATTAATCACACTAGTTGGTGTGTGGAGGTACTCCGTTACCTCGACACATGTGTTGGAGTTATTATTATGACCCTAGCTGTCTTAGAGGATCACTCAGTAATCCAGCAATGCTTTATATTCTCAGCGTGATGATTCTGGCCATTATTCTCAAAAGCATCCCGTGATGCCATTTAGTTAGTAGGCATTCTAATTCTGGGTTCTTGAACCCAAGATTCCTTCTACCTACTTCATGTTGGTAGTGTTTGCTCGTTCCTTTAGGATATTAGTAACTTTGTGATAGTCTTCGAGGTCCGTGGTATATCATTCTTCCAAATACCATGAACCATCCTTGGCAGAAGTTCCCCCGAACCAAAAGATCACAACCAGAGTGCTCCGAGTAGTACTCCATTCATATTGTGACTCTGCCAATTCTACCTTTCTGCATGGGTTATCCGGAAGAAATATGTGGAACTCGTTCGACATACTAACCTCTGCATCCACAACTTAGACAATCATATGTTCCCCGAGTTGTCCCCCTTCAGTTATATTCCGATCCTCTTCTATCAATTGATAGTCAAGAGTATGCGTGCATTCGTTCATTGATGCCTATTACTCTTGTGGTCCGTCAAGCCATTCTATTTTGGAATGACTGGGAGAAACAAACTCCAGTACCTTATCCATATCCAGGATTGGGTCAAAGAAGTTGTACTTCGCAGATGAAGACTACTAATCCAGCTTCTAATCTGTTCTATCCTGGAGTATTACCATCCTTATGTCAAGAATGTCGTGGAAATTGCACCACCTCCTATGAACTCTTGATACGGTGATACTTCTCACCATCATCGTTCATTCCTCGGTCTCCGTGTTATTGTAACCGGAATACCGACAAGTAAATTATGATGTGTGAAAACAATACTCCTAGCAACTCTGGTGCTTGGTAGCTAAATGGACAATAACTTCATCCTTAGCGAGTCGATTATTGAATCACCACCCTAAGGCTGATCGTGCTACCTAGTCCACTTTCCTGGTGCACTCCTCGGTTGATGAGTTAGGATTTTGTTAAGTCCTCGCTCATTTGATCATATCGTCTTGCCCTGAAAAGCAAGATTGTTCTCGAGCTTAGTAACATATCGGTGGTTCGTGATTTTCTGGTTATCTTCCCAGAAGTATCACCAGGTTGTCCCCTGACCAATGCGTTGAGCTCGTGATCAAGTTGGTTCCTTATAAACCACCCCTTCTCCAAGAATCTGTGTTGGATACCCTGAACTAGTTGGTTAAGCTAATCAACAACTTGGAGAGTTGGAAGATGAAAGCTTGCCCCACCTAGTTAATTGCCAAAGGGATATCTTTGATGTGTGTGTTGAAGAAAGATGATATCTTGATCGATTGATCCTCGTGATAAATTGTTGGATCTATTGTCTTGTCCAAAATTTGGTTTGAGTGTGGGCTATCCTCAAATCAACTTAGAACCAACGATGTTCTTAATGTTCTCTTACTCGTGGGTGTCCCTCGAGCATACCTCATTATATCTCTTGGTCTGACCAATGCTACCACCTTGTTCGTATAAATTGGGGAATTCCATCTTCATGGATATCTCGATGACTGTTGTTGAGCCCATCAACATCGTTTATCTTGACCACGATTCATGCCGAACATTTAAGTTAGTATTGGAAACTTATAAGCATTATCTTCATATCCCATTAATGAAGCATATGTGCGAATGAAGGAAGTGACTTCCTCTAATTCATGAGCAGTTGACGCAAGTTGCCACCATGAATTTGAGAAAGCTTGTTTTTACCTCCTCTGGAATCGTCCCAAGTCAGTCATGCATACGTGCGAAGTATTCTATGGTCTGATAGACTGATCATCTTCATTCTGTATTCATCCCTAGCACACCAAGCCACTGATTGATTTGTTCAAGGAGAAGAAGTTCCTTCTTAAGAGCTAATCCGGACTTATGTAAGGACTTCGACATCCTCGATGATGGTTCCCAACCAGAACTCGGTAGTGTTTTATCATAAGATTACTACGTGGTCATGCTTGTCTGCGACAGCGTGTTCACATGTGTGTAGCAGAACCAGCTCATGTTTTGGAGCTTGCTATCGTAGTTCACCCCCCCCCCCCCGAGAATCTCGCAACGCCGTCTCGTCGATTTGTGTTACAAACTTTCATTTTTCTTTCTAGACTCGATGAGTCTGGAATATCCTGACACCAGCCAGAACTGAATCTCAGGCAGATATGATGGTTGGAGCATTTTTCCAAGAACTATAATATTGGTCTCTCGATAACCGGTAAAGTGGATGTTGTGGCCAACACACCCAGCCGGAAGAACTATTGTTGTAGTATCTTGATTGAAGAAGTTGGCCACCTCCCCATAAGGAATTCGCAGGATTTACTCCCTAGTTGTTCCTTATGGATTTTGTGCGTCTAAAGTCCGACCTTTTTACTTGACGTTCTAGGTACCTAACCATTTTAATAAATGGGTAGTGCTAGCACATCAAGGAGAACATTAGAAGCGGAGTGCTAAATGTCTCTCGGTCGATCATCCAGATTTTGCCCCTTGACACCGCTAAGGTGAAATCTGAGAAAGTGTTATCTTCCTTTGCATCTGCATCGTCCATCGCTATTCATCATGGTCGTATGTTGTTTACCAGGATCCTTGAGACGGATATTGGTAAAACCTTGATGAATTTGGGAATGCTCAAGTTCTTGAGAGCACGCACAAGCGCTAGGTGTTATCCTCGACACTAGCCAGGATTGCTCCCAGTGTTCTTGGTTATGTTATAACCTCTCAAAGAGTAGATTTACTCTCTATTGTTGGGATTCACCCCAGTTACCAGAATCATTCCCAGCATTTGCATTTTGTTCCCAGCTTGCACCGCCAATGTGCCAATCTTCCATGGGTTACCGTTCTCAGCAACTGATGTTCAGGATTATTTTCAGAAGTGGACTCGCCATGGGTCCCATCCATTTCCGGTGAAAAGCAAAATCAACCTTGGCATTGTCTTTTACAAGGCAGTCCACATCATCCATTCTAGATGGAGAATGTCATTCCTTTGGACTCTCAAACAATCGTTTGTGAAAACATTAAGCTGGTATAGGGAATTTCAATGATCTCCATATCAAAAGTAATTCTTTTTGCCACTTAAGGGGATAATTCTACGAGTCACTTTCTCTAAGGTGCCCCGTGTGGTGACCTCGACCACCATCTTCTTTAAGTGTGGATTTATTGCGTACCAAGTGAACCTTCGTCAATTGTTTCACTCCATCCCTCCGAATGTGTGTTCCGTGTCTCAGCTCAAGAGATGTTTCAACGTCTCACTCCATGAGTTAATCTCGAGTTGCCCGATCTTTCAGAAGATCAATTTTGTACAGTTTCTCTCGTCGTCACCATGTTGGACAACGACCTCGAAAGCAAAGATGTTAAGATCAACATGATGCTAGCAATCAACATTCATATGAAGGGCACCTGGATCATGAAGATTGTGTTAGTTAGTGTCCCCTCTGATTTCTTACCCTACGCTTGAATCTCGGGACGAGATTCTTGTTTAGTGGGGGTGAGTTGTCACAGCCCTAGACCAGCCCTTGCCTATCTTGCTTGGTCTTCATGTGCATCATGTTTAAATTTCTCAGAAACTGGAAATGGGGGATGTTCAAACCCTAGCACCAAATAAATTCAACTAGGGTCAAATTAAAATCTTTTTCAATGAACCCAAAATGCCCTTTGGAAAAGTTCATCATTTTTGGATTGATTAAAAACCTCTGCCAAAAATGTTGCACATATTTCTAGGACCATTCTGGATTTTTGAATTAATCCATATTGTATTTGAATTGGAGCATTTAAATTCTATAAATAGTTTAAATGCTCTAATAATTGTGAAACTAGTTGAGGGCTATTGAAATTAATTCAATATGTGCCCACAAATATTTTCATGATTTATGAAATGCTCTAGCATTTTTAATAAAGCAAAACAAAAACAGAAAATAGAAAACAGAGGCAATAATTAAAAAAGAGAGAGAGAAGAGACTAACCTGGGTCAACTTACCTGTGCAGCCCACCTGCTGCGGCCCAACACTGTTGCCAGCCCGGCCCAGAAAGCAGCCCAGCTGCCCCACCGTCTTCAACCTCCTGCCAGTAGGCAGGAGGGCGTGTGCTCGCCGCGCGTGGCCACACGCCGGCCACCTCCAGGCTGCCTGCCTGCTCCTCGACCCCCCTGGAGACGCCACGCACCCCCTGGACCTCTCCCACTCTCCCTCGATCTCTCTCCCCTCTCCTGGTTCTCTCCCTCACACAGCCCGAGCAGAGCTCGTCGCCGCCGCTCGCTGCCGCCGCGCCCACCGAGTCCCCCTCGCCTCTCCGACGAGCCCCCGAGCTCCGCCTCGCTGCCGTGCTTCTCTACGCCGAACCACAGGACCCCGGGCGCCTTGAGGCTTCGTCCTCGAGCTCGTCTTCTCCGCACGGCCGCCGGACGCCATCGACAAATTCGCCGGACCCCGTGTCTCCCCTGCCTCGCCAGCAGTACCAGAAGAACCGCGGTGAGCCCCGGTTTCGTTTCCCCCATGCCCCGTCGCCTATCTTGTCCCCTAGCCGCATCAGCCACCAGAGCCGAGCGCTCCTCGCCGCCGGCCATGGCGCCGCCGCGGCCACAGCGGCTGCCACCCGCGTCCGAGTGCATCACCGCACTCAGCGCATCACCACGGGCCCGTAGCAACCAACCGCTGCTCCTGCCGTGCCCTGCAGCGTTGAATCCGTCGACGCCCGAACCATAGCCGCGGCAAACCTCGTCGTCGGCGTCGATTCCGACGACCCCCGCGTCCAGCTTCTCCGTCGCTCGATGCGGGCGAGCAAGGGCTACACCCTGGTACCCTCAGCAAGCCAAACCACCGCCCGTATCGCTGTTTCGTTCATCACCCGAACGCCGGCCGCCGCGTCTGAGGTCGCCGCCGTCACTTTAGGCCACCTCCGGCGAAGCTGAGGGCACCAATCGACGCGCGCGAGCTCCAGCTACTTGTAGATGGGCTCAGCCGTTGATTTGGTCGCCGGAGGGCGATTTCCGATCACCCCCAGCATCTCGGACCTCGCCGGCGGTAAACGCCGGCGGGTTTGACCCGTTGACCGGTGTGGGTTGACCCCACTGCCTGGTTTGACCCCCCCCCCTCTCTCACTGACTAGCGGGCCCTCTCTGTTAATTAACCTAGTTTAGTGCTAATTTTTGGTTAGTTAGTTAGTCACTGACGTGTGGGCCCTGCCCTGTCTAATTATAGTTTAGGATTAACTAGTGCTAATTAACCTTGTTAATTAGCAGTGTCACTGACCAGTGGGCCCCACTGGTCAGGTTTGACAGGACCAGCCCCTGTTGACTTGCTGATGTCAGCATGACCTAGAGCTGACGCAGTAACTATTTTCTATGATTTAAAATAAATCAGAAATGGTTTATTTATTTCAGAAAATAGCTAAAACTTCTAAAAATCATAGAAAATAATCTATAACTCCAATGAAAATAATTTATATATGAAAAATGATCAGAAAAATTCAAGGAATCTTTTTATGGCATGTTCATGCATGTTCGAACAAGTTAAACCTGCTGATCAGGTCAAATCAATTAAATGGCATTTAAATAATCACATATGAAGTTTGAATTTGAACCTTTGGTTCAAACCAACTTCATTTAACATGGTTGCTAGTTGCATTAGCTCAATCAACAGCATATTGCCATGTCATGATCATGCATCATATTGTCGCATTGCATTGATTGTGTTCTTTCTTTGTTGCCGGTGTTTGTCCCCTCTCAGTAAACGACATTCCGACGATGAGTTCGATGACACCGATGAAGACCTAATGTTATCTTCAGAAGTGCCAGGCAAGCAAAACCCCATTGAGCATTCCGATACAATCCCACTCTCTCGCTCTTGCTCTCTTTTACTGCATTAGGACAACAACGCTTCAATTGTTACCTGCTGCGGTAGTTGAACCCCTTTCCACTGCATGACCTGTCATTGCCACAGTAAATAGTTGAAACCCACTAGTATGAGTAGGAGTTGTTTGAGCCATGTTGTGCCTACTCATTCATGCTTTCTGGTTATGCTTGCTATTGCTTAGAGTTGTGTGAGGTCTGATTCATTGGGGATGAATTGGAATGTGGTGAACCTGTCCTACTGTTGAGAGCTAAGTGTGTGAACACGATTTGGTAACGGTAGCGATGAGAGGCCATGTAGGAGTACATGGTGGGTTGTCTCATTGAAACCGTCCTCAGGAACTGAGTTCTGTGTTGGTTGATCCATGAAACAGCTACTACCATGCATTGGGCCCTGAAATATGACCCCTCTCGACTTCTTACCCACCCTAGTCCTCTGTCCAGGAGTTGGAAGTAGTTTCTGGTGTTTGTAGTATGCTGGAGGCCGTATGCTGGAGGCCGTGGGCAGCGCTGACCGGAGGGGTGGGCTGTGATGCGGTAGGCACGTGGCCGGATATACCGGGCGCCCGTTTGGTGTCGCGGAACCCTGTACACATCGTTCGGGGCCGTATGTGGAAACCTCGGCCAGACTCCCTGCGGATGGAACCTGAATAGGCGATAAACCTGGACTAGAGACTTGAGTGTTTAGGTAGGTCGTGGTCTACACCCACGTCGGCTTTCGCTTGAAGTCTGCCGAGCACATGTCGTGTGCAGATGCTAAGTGGTGGAAACATGTGTGAAGAAGTACACCCCTGCAGGGTTATATATGATCTATTCGAATAGCCGTGTCCGCGGTAATGGACTTCTGGGTTGCCTATTATAGTTCATAGACAAGTGAAAGTGGATACTCTAAAACACGCAAGATAAGCGTGAGTGCTATGGATGGCCTTCTCGTAGGGAGACGGGAGCGGATCCATAGTGGTGTATTGATTGGTGAATATGTGGACTCGTGTGCGCCACCTCAAAAGAGTTACTTGCACTCGTAGTTTAGGATAGCCACTGAGTCAAAGCTGGCTTCCTGCAGTCAAACTCCACCACCCCTTTGCTGATACTGATGCATATCTAGCTAGTTCTGATGTAAGTCTTGCTGAGTACCTTTGTACTCACGTTTGCTTATTTTATGTTTTTGCAGAGATACTTCAGTCTCGCTAGTGTTTCCGCGTGGACTTCGACGTTTAGCTTGCTACCTCAGCTACGATCTTGTACCCTTGGGAGGGTCTGGTAGATAGTCAGGCTTCTCAGCCTTTTTCATTTGTAGTTGTCTGTACTCAGACATGTTATGCTTCCGTTGCCTGTATGCTCTGTATGTTGGGTCATGTGACCTCTGTTTGTAATAAATGTTATGATGGCTCTTCTGGGCCTTTATCCATATGAGTTGTTGAGTTATGTTGTGATGCCGTGTTGTACAGCACATACTTGCATGTTATGCGTACGTGTAATGTGTATTGCTATTTGTGGGATCTGACACCCAGTTGTTTACCTTTGGTAGCCTATCTTACAGGGAAATGTCTCCTAGTGCTTCCACTGAGCCTTGGTAGCTTGCTACTGCTCCGGAACACTTAGGCTGGCCGACATGTGTCCTTCTTCGTTCCTGTGTGTGTCCCTTAGGGGAAATGTCACGCGTTGTTCCTTTAAGTCCTTGTAGCTTGCTACGACTTGGGTTCATACGTTGATGACCGACACGTTCGTTGCTGGGTCATGTATGTCTGTCTCTGTAATTTAGTGCCACTTTTGGTTTATAACTAGTCATGTCGGCCCGGGTTCTCTGTCATATGGATGCTAGCGACACTATCATATACATGTGCCAAAATGCGCAAACGGTCCCGGGCCAGGTAAGGTGGCACCCGCGGGGATACCGTGCGTGAGTCCGCAAAGTGATATGGTGTGTTACAGGCTAGACCTGTGTGACTTAGGATCGGGGTCCTGACAACTAACCCCAGACCAAAGGCTTCATATGGTCCAAAGACTTCATATAGACAAAGGACCACATTGGGTCACTCTAACACAAATGTTTTGCAGGGAGATTATCGTCTGACTCATGAATATGAACATGTTTTATCTAACCACTTTGTTCATAAGACAAAGAACTTTTCTGCATATTCATATGAGTATCATTCATCTCCTGCTAAGCTATTTGCTAGGGCTCTTAAGCCAAAATTCTCAGATGCTGAACTTAGACTTATTGCTTCTAAGCCACCCCTAAAGATGTGGGTGGTTAAGAAGAATTAAATTCTGTTGCAGGGAAAAGTCTCCAGCCGAAAATCATCTTCTGATGCCAATGCTGGGGACCTAAAACATCTTGTGGGACGCAAGATTAAATGTCCAAATGGTCTAACCATGTATTTCGTCCCATGGTTTCTTGACAAACTTCCTATCATGCCTAACAAGGATCTTAACTTTGATAGCATGCTTGTTCGTCAAATGTTTATGCTTCACACCTCTCTTTGTGAAGACTATGCCGCTAACTGATCTGTAGGGTACTACTTCGGAAGCCATTAAATGGATAATTGACAGTGGATGCACCAACCACATGACTGGTGATCGACGTCTTCTTATGGACTCAACTCTACATCCTTCTCCCAAAAGCCACATCACATTCGCAGATGCTGGTAAAAGCAAGGTATTGGGACTTGGCAGGGTTGCCATCTCAAAGGATCAACACATGGACAAAGTGATGCTTGTTGAATCCCTTGGATACAACTTAATGTCAGTCTCTATGTTGTGTGATCTAAACATGATTGTGATATTTGAAAAATATCATTGCTTTGTGCTTATGGAACCTGACAAGTCTCTAGTCTTCGAAGGACATCAAAAAGGTGATCTGTATATGGTAGATTTCTCCGCAGGACCACAACTCGCCATTTATCTTCTAGCAAAAGCTTCAGAGTGCTGGCTTTGGTATCGAAGGCTAGGTCATGCAAGCATGAGGAACCTACACACTCTCGTCAAGAAGAAGCACGTCATAGGCATCGAGGGCATCAAGTTCAAGAAAGATCATCTGTGTGGTGCTTGTGAAGCTGGGAAGATGACAAGGGCCAAGCATCCCTCGAAGGCAATCATGACTACATCTCGTCCCTTCGAGCTGCTTCACATGGACTTATTTGGCCCTACCCACTACTCTACTCTCACTACTACTGCTTGTTTGCATGGCTTAGTGATTGTTGATGACTACTCCAGATATACTTGGGTGCATATAATCCTCTATAAGACTAAGTGCATGATGTCTTCAGACAATTCGCCAATCGAGCCATGAACAACTATGGCATCAAGATCAAGCACATAAGAAGTGACAATGAAACTGAGTTCAAGAATACTGGGCTCGACACCTATCTTGATACATTGGGCATCACGCATGAGTTCTCCGCTCCATACACACCTCAGCAGGATGGCGTCGTTGAGCGCGAGAACCGGACTATCATTGAGATGGCACATATTATGCTCGATGAATACAAGACACCAAGGAAGTTCTGGCCTGAAGCCATTGATATTGCATGCCACATCATTAACATAGTTTATCTTCACAAGTTCTTCAAGAAAACATCATATGAACTTCTGATTGGTAAGAAGCCAAACGTCAGTTATTTGAAAGTCTTTGGTGCTAAGTGCTGGATCAAAGATCCGCATCACACTTCCAAATTTGCACCGAAAGCACATGAAGGTTTTATGCTTGGTTACGGAAAGGATTCGCACACCTACCGAGTCTTCAACCTCTTTCACTATAAAGTGGTTGAAACCGTAGATGTGCGGTTTGATGAAACTAACGGCTCACAAAGAGAGCACCTGCCAAATGTTCTAGATGAAGCTTCTCCTAGTGAATTTATCAAACAAATGGGTACATGAGAAATTATACCCACCGAGGAACCAACTGAAGAGGAAATCATTATCTCTCCACCTAATCATCCTGAAGACAATGCTGAGCCTGAAGCCAATCTTGAACAAGAAAATGATCAACATCATGAGCAAAGTCTTCGCCCAGTTCATCCTCGGGTAGCTAATGAGGTCGTAGTTGAAAAGATTCTAGACAGCCTCAATGCAACTGGTCCACTTACTCGCTCAAAAGCTACTCGGCTAGCAAACTTTTGTGGTCACTCTGCATTCGTTTCAATATCTGAACCCAAGAAAGTTGATGAAGCCTTTATGGAACCTGAATGGATTCAAGCAATGCAAGAAGAGCTTCAACAGTTTGAGCTGAATAATGTATGGGACCTTGTTAAGCGTCCTGATCCACAGAAGCATATCATCATTGGCACCAAATGGATCTATCTCAACAAACAAGATGAGCATGGTCAAGTTGTCAGAAACAAGGCTCTTCTCGTTGCTCAAGGTTATACTCAAGTAGAAGGAATTGACTTCGATGAAACCTTTGCTCTTGTGGCTAGGCTTGAAGACATTCACATACTATTGGCTTATGCCAACCACCATAACATATTTCTGTATCAAATGGATGTAAAGAGTGCCTATCTGAATGGCAAAATTGAAGAAGAAGTGTATGTTGCACAACCTCCTGGCTTTGATGACCCAAAGCGTCTTGACATGGTTTACAAGCTCAACAGGGCACTATATGGCCTCAAACAAGCACCTCGTGCATGGTATGACACACTCAAAGACTTCTTGAAGAGCAAAGGCTTCAAATCTAGTTCACTGGATCCCACACTCTTCACGAAGACATATGATGGTGAACTGTTCATATGCCAAATCTATGTGGATGCCATTATCTTCGGATGCACTGACAAAAGATACAGTGATGAGTTTGCATACATGATGCAAGAGCAATATCAGATGTCCATGATGGGTGAGATAAAGTTCTTCCTTGGTCTCCAAATTTGTCAATAGAAAAATGGCATCTTCATATATCAAGAGAAATACCTCAAATATCGCCTGAAGAAGTTGGGAATGCAAGATTGCAAAGGGTACACGACGCCGATGCCAACCAAAGGACAATTGGGCTCCGACGTCAATGGTAAAGAGTTCGATTAAAAGGTATACCGCTCCATGATTGGTTCTTTACTCTACTTATGTGCATCTAGGCCTCATATAATGCTTAGCGTTTGCATGTGTGCCCGATTCCAAGCGGCACCAAAGGAATCGCATCACCTCACTATGAAGCGAATTCTTCGATACTTGGCTCACACCCCAACACTAGGATTATGGTATCCCAAGGGCTCTATATTTGATCTTGTTGGATTCTCAGATGCTGACTATGTTGGTGACAAAGTTGATCGCAAGTCCACATCAGGCACATGTCACTTTCTTGGACAATCTCTTGTCTGTTGGTCTTCAAAGAAGCAGAACTCAGTGTTTCTCTCCACCGCTGAAGCTGAATACATTGCTGCTGGATCTTGTTGCGCTCAGCTTCTCTAGATGAAGCAAATTCTTAAGGACTATGGCATCAACATGATGAAGGTGTCTCTTTTCTGTGACAATGAGAGCGCCATCAAGATTGCTCACAATCCCGTTCAGCACTCGGAGACAAAGCACATTGAGATTCGTCAGCCCTTTCTCAGGGATCATGTGATCAAGAAAGACATTGAGATTATACATGTCAACACCAAAGAGCAATTGGCAGATATCATCACTAAGCCCTTGGATGAGAAAAGGTTTTGCAAGTTGCGGTGGGAGCTAAATATCCTAGAATCCTAGAATGTTACAGCCGGTCTATTCTCATAACATTATGAGAATAATATTCTCATAACACTTTTGAACTGCATTGTAATACTGCATTGGAAAGCTATGCGCACTTCTTCCTTCTTCTGTTCCGAACCACATAGAGGGGCAGTAGCAAACCTTCATGGAGCAGCGTTTCTGGCTAGTTTGATCGATTTCTATTGTTTTATTTGTGTGTGCGCTGACTTAATATGTGATTAAACACGCAATTCAGCGAGAAAACGACGGAAATCGTTTGATTTGGCGGATCTGCATCTGTTCTTCCGCTCGTGCAGGAGCTTCGCATCCTGCTGGCGGTTCATATTCGATTTTATAGCGTGGTCCTAGTGTGTTACTAATTTCGCGTTCATGTTTGTGTTATTCCTCGAGAGATTAATTTGCTAATAGGATTGAAATTTTAGTATAATTGGTCGAGTATCTCTCTGTTCTAGCGCAAACACGGCAAGTTCTCTGTCCTTCCCCGTCCGGATCGAAATTGTTGTGTTTTTTATGTAATTTTTTGTTGTTTTCGGCAATTATGTGCTGCCTTGCACCTATCCGTATGAATTGCAGTGGATTAAGCTGTTAATTTTGAAGAATTTAAATTTTGTCCATGTTTTTTGTGTTCTTGCGGGCGCCACTGGCTCTGGTCGCTACTCAAGATGTTTTTTGAGATTTTGCGCATTATATAGTTGTTAGAACTGCATTGCAGGCTGTGTTTTTCGTCTGCGAATCGTGGAGGGGTGAACTGCAGTAATATGCAATGCGCGGTGAATATTGTAGCGCGGTGAACTGCATTAATATGCAATGCGATCCTGTATGAACTGCATTACAGCCACGGGGGGGG